>OY731403.1:51874481-52051981 GCA_963425845.1 Sphenostylis stenocarpa
GAAATCTTTCCTAACCTTTCTCTCTTTAATTTCTGCTGCTGCACTTAAAGCTGTTTGATTGCTTTGTGATTTGTGAATTGATAAGTAATCTTAATTTTCGAATTAGATAATCTGTGTATTGCGAAAAACTTTCAAAAATCAATTCACCCCCCCTCTTGATTTAAAACTACTTTTCTAACAATAGGGAACCCGAAAGGGGCGTCGTAAGGGAACTAACACTTCCCTTACACGTAACTAACTCCCTTACCTAAACTCTGGTTTTAACGACCAAAGTTGGTTTTCGAAAACCAACGCCTTTTTACTCCTTTTTCGATGTTTCCGGTAAAAACATCGGTGGCGACTCCATAAGAACCCTTCAAAATTAGTTCCTGGGTTAGCCCGATTATCGGACAATCCAAGAACACTTTTTCAAAAACCTTGCCCCTAGGTTCAACCCGATTATCGGACAACCTAAAGGCGTTGTAACCACACCCATAAAAACGCAAAAATTGGAAAGTCGGAACCATCGCGTTGCTCCGACCGCCTCGTTTTGATAGCGGCGACAACATCGCTCTGACCGCCTCTTTTGACGATAGCAACATCGATAAAAGACGGAATGATCTACTTCACACCGAGTCATACCAAATTGTTGAACAACCTTGCTAAACTTTCCACACCAAGCCCTAGGAGACTGTTTTAGGGCGTATAGGGATTTGCATAAATGACATACCATCCCAGAAGACTCCCCCTGAGCAACAAACCCAGGAGGTTGCTCCATATAGATTTCTTCTTGCAAGTCACCATTGAGAAAAACATTTTTAACATCCAGTTGATAAAGAGGCCATTGTTGAAGAGCGACCATGGCGATAAATAAACGAATAGAAGCCATCTTTGCCACAAGGGAAAAGGTATCTCCATAATCCAACCCAAAATTTTGAGTATAACCTTTGGCCACAAGACGAGCTTTGAGACGATCAATAGTACCATCAGGTCCAACTTTGATAACAAACACCCACCTACAACAAACAACATATTTCCCAGACGGTAACTGGACCAATTCCCAAGTTCCACTATTATGAAGAGCACTTAGTTCATCTAACATGTCCTGACGCCAGCAAGGATGGGCTAAAGCTTCATGAACAATTTTTGGAATGGTCACAGAAGAAATAGAGGAAAGACATGTATAAAAAGGTAATGACAGTCAATGATAACTCAAAGTAATATAATGGGGAGAGGGATTACGTGTAGAACAAATACATTTTCGGAGGGCAATGGGAAGGTTAGACTCATGTGTTAGATCTGGAGGAGATAGAGTAGTTGGCACTTGAGTGGAGTCACATGGTGGTGGTTGTGATTGACTTCGGCAACTATAAACCTGAAGAGGCGGTGGAGAAGAAGCTGACTGTGAAGCAAGAACTAATGGTGAAGAAGACACAATTAGAGGGTCACAAACAATAGGAACATTAAATGTACTAGGAGTGTTGATAGGATTGGATGGAGACAGAGGTGAAGATTGACTTTTAAAATAAAGAGAGAACTCATCAAATGTGACATCTGTAGACACAAAATAATGATTAAGAGAAGGAGAAAAACATTTGTATCCTTTTTGTGATCTAGTAAACCCTAAGAAAACACATTTATGTGATCTTGAAGAAACCTTGTCAAGACCAGAACTGAAATTATGAACAAAACATGTAGACTCGAAAACTCTTAGAGGTAAGGGATGAAGTGGTTCATGAGGGAATAAAATGGAATGATGTATTTTATTATCTAAAACCAAAGAAGGCATGTGATTAACGAGATAACATGCAGTAAGAAGAGCATCACCCCAAAAATGTTGAGGAACCTCTCCATGAATTAAAAGAGTGCAAGTTGTTTCAATAAGATGTCTATTTTTACGTTTAACTACACCATTTTGTTAAGGTGTATAAGCACAAGAAGTTTATGCAAAATACCATGAGAAGCCATGAATTATTTAAAAGAATGAGAAAGATATTCACGACCATTATCACTGTGCAAAACTCTAATAGAAACACCGAACTGAGTTTGAATTTCATTAAAAAAAGTTTGAAAGATATGAAATAATTCAGAACAATTTTTCATCAAAAATAACCAAGTGCATCTGAAATAATCATCAATGAAAGTAACAAAGTATTGAAAACCTAAAGTAGACTTAACGCGGCTAGGTCCCCAAATGTCAGAGTGAACCACGACAAAAGGAGACGAAGCACCACGTGTGATACTACGAGGAAAGGAAGTACGACTATGCTTGCCTAATTGACACGACTCACACGCCAAACTAGACAAGTTGGACAAGGCAGGGACAAGCTTTTGTAACTTGGAAAGACTTAGATGATCTAACTAAGCATGAAGAAGAGAGGGAGACTCCATAATTGCACCAGCATGTGTAGAGGGACGAAGATGATAAAGACCATGAGACTCACATCCTGTGGCAATCACCTATTTCGAACTCCAGTCCTGTAAACACACAGAATTATTGGTAAAAGAAACAACACAATCAAGAGAACGAGTTAGACGACTGATGGACAACATGTTAAAAGGAGACCCAAGGACATAAAGAATATTATCAGTTGTTAAAGAAGGGAAAAGTTGAACAGTTTCAATACCAGGAGATGATACTCTAGAGCCATCAGCCAGTGTAATAGAAGGTAAAGGATTAGGAGAGGATAAAGAGGAGAACAAAAATTTGTTACCAGTAATATGATCAGTGGCTCATAGATAAAAAATCCAAGGACCAGGAGAAGAGGATTGGGTCAGACCAGGAGAAGAGGATTGGGTCAGACCAGCAAAATATGTACCTGTGTGTGCGACAAACGTAGTGGAACTAGAAGATTGTTTATCCTTATACCATTTGAGAAATTTGTTGAACATAGTAGGTGTGTAAGATGCAACAGAAGAAGGAGGATCCCCAGCAGACAAATGTGGGGAAAGATCAGTTTGAACAACTGCAACAGATCGAGGAGGACGACCATATAATGCATAACACTTGTTAATCTTGTGACCTAGCTTGCCACAATGTTCACACTTAGGACACTATGTCGCCGGTCAAAAATGAAACTTTGGCGACGGTGGTGACAGTGGTGGAGGCGGTGATGGCGGTGACAACGGCGTGAACCAATACACCAGGTAAGTTCCCAAAAAAGAGAGGTGGGTCACTAATGGACACGCTTGAATACCAAGTCTTTCTTTGTCAGAACCTTCCTAGACATGAACTTTCACACTACCAAATAATATCCAGTAACAAAAATAACTCTTTTCTGATGTGGAAGATCAGTTTAACCGACAACGGTGGTGGTGACGGCTCCAGCAGTGGACAAAGGTGAAAAAAATTTCAAAATAACCTTAAGCTCTAGATACCATGTTGAATATAGAGGAAATAGGGTTTGAGATTAATCTCCCTTATGTATAAACCATACATAGGGTAATCTATTTATAATAGAGAGAGGTACAACTAAAAGAGTAACCGAAAGTAAACAAAATAAAAAGAAGATATTGTTTGATATTGTGGTTAATAATATCTTAACAACATCAATCAATATCTAACACACCTAAACCACTAGGCTACATCCAGTTCTACACCAAATTCTAGTTGAGTTCCACTAGATTGAAATTGTTTTGATTACATAACAGAATTACAAAACATTCAACCTACACCAAGAACCAAACTCTAGTTCTTGTACCCAACCTACAACCAAGTTCCAGTTGCAGAACTAGTGCCCAAACTTTCAGACACTAAGACTAAAAATAATTGAAAAAGTAATGAAAAAATGAAGAAACTAGAACAATCAAACCCGATTATGCAAATGCCACATTCCACTACAAATTGAGTTTCATCATAAGCAAGAACACAAAAATGCCTCAAGAAAGAACTTCGAAAATTCTCACTGAAAATAGCACACTTATTTCTTAAACATATCTCTATTGATTGCTTGAATGATTTCTAAAAGGCGTGTTTTAAAATGTTGAAGCAAATATGTTTATATAGATATTTCTCTAACAAACTGGTTTAATTAATCGGTTAATTCATCTTTTAATCGACTATAAAATCTTGATTCTAACTGTTTTAACTGATGAAAAATATCATTTAATTAATTAAAATGTTCTTCCATATGTTCCAGAATTATTTTAACTGATAAAATGTGATTTAATCGATTAAAACAGTTACCCCAAAATCCTTAAGTGATTTTATCGATTAATTCAAAGTTTAATCGATTAATAAAAAGATAGAACATTTTCTAAAGCTTCTTAATTGTTTTTAACTAATAAAAACTTGGTTTAATTAATTAAAACAATTAACCAGAAATTCTTTGAGTGATTTTAATGATTATTTCGAAGTTACATCGATTAAAATACTTGACAGAACATTTTCTAAAACTTTCTTAAGTGTTTTTAATCAATTAATTCAAAGATGTATCAGTTAAAATACTTGCGTAAGGTTTTCCAAAATTTCTTTACTAAAAATAATCTATTAATTTGAATATATATCGATTAAAATAGCAAAATTACATGCTTTAAGTGGTTTTAATCAATTATTTCAAAAATACATCGATTAAAAATATGTCGAAGTGTTTTTAGTCGATTAATCTGTAAATATATTAGTTAAATCTGAGACTCAAGAACAAATCAACCGATTAAAAAGATTTTTAACAGATTAAAAGGATTAGAGACACTTTTATCTCTTTCAAATGATAGAACCTCATCTAGTAGGAATGAAGGGATGATTATAACTATTTTATATTAATGCAAACTCACTAAACACTTCATCCCATAACCTATAAATTCTTTAACTTCATCAAATCTTCCTTTATTCAAAAGAATCCTTTAACTTCATCAAATCTTTCAGATCTTCAATCATCATCAATTTGATTGTTGTAGTTTCTTCAAGCATCTTGATTCTTCATTCATTTCTTTGTATTTTTGGTGTCTGGAATTATGGGCACTAGTTTAAGCAACTGGAATTGTGGTTGTTGTTATAGGTTCAAGAACTTGGTTGTAATTCTTGGTGTAGATTGATTTTCTACTATACTTGTAAACAATTGAATTTTGATTAGTGGAACTCAACTAGAATTGGTTGAGAACTGGATGTAGCCTAGTGGATTGGGTGAACTAGTATAAATTTTGTGTTCTTGCTCTTCTTTCATTTCATTATTTTATTCAAGATTGTTTTTCTTTTTTTCAAGTTAAGATTGGTTTCATTAAACCTTTGAAGTTGGTAATCTATAATCAAAAGTTGCAATTTTTTTTTGCTTAGATCAATTCACCTCCCTATTGATCTCAGTCTGTAATTCTAACAATTGGCACCAGAGCTGAGTCTTGAAAATTATTCAAGTTTTCGATCCTACAGTTTTATTTAAAAAAAATGGTTGTAAATAAACTACCATTTTTTGAACAAGCATCTATCAATAGACCTTTATTATTCTATGGTACAGATTATCAATTTTTGAAGATTATAATGAAAATCTTTATTGAATAAATTGATAGGAACATATGGAATGTCTTGAAATTGGTTCATTAGTTACTGATAGAGAATAGTCTGCATTAAGTGGTGATGAAAAAAGACAATTCAGCATCATTATACTACAAAAAATATCATAACTTTAGCTTTTAATATGGATGAATTTTTCAGGGTCTTGTCAGCGTGGGGATTTTGATATTTGCGAACGATTGCGATGGATGACTAAACTCCTGTGTTTTTGTAAAATTATGTAGTCAACGCTTTTAGGTTGCCCAATAACCGGATTAAGCCTTAAAAGTGAGGTTTTCGAAAAGAGGGTTCTTGAGTCGCCATCAATGTTTTTACCATAAACATTGGAAATGGAAAATAAAAGAAGACATTGGTTTTAAGAAAATCAACTTTGGTCATTACAACCAGAGTTGGGTAAGGGAGTTAGTCACGTGTGGGGAAGGTATTAGCACCCCACAACGCCCCTTTCGGGTTCCTTATGATGAAATAATCTTACAAATAAAGACATAAAAATTATGCTTCTACCCTATTTATTCATTGCAGTATTTTAATAACTATTTATATGGCCCTAATATCTAATGCACACAAAAGAAAGCAGTAAATGAAAGTTATAAAAGAGAGAATAGAGAATATAACCTCCGAAGCGAGCTTTTATAAAATTCTTGAAACTTGAGGATGCTTTTTGGCAATCCCCTCGCTCTATAATGATGCTCCTCTCTCCAAAGGAAAAGAAAACTTCAACTTTTGAGTGTCTAAAAGATCACTCAGACTCCACAATAATGCTTAGAGTCGCCTAGAGGTCTTAGAATGACTTCTAAGTAGAGAGAAAAGTGTGAGAATGTATGAAAATGTGAGAAATGAGGCCATATTTATAGGGAAACGTGCCAAAAAATCCGAATGGTCGTCTGGCTTAAGTGGACGGCTGTCCATGGCCTAAAATGAGCATGGACGACCGTCTATTTATCATGGACGGTCGTCCATGGCTTAAAATAAGCATGGACAGTCGTCTGGTCCAAATGGATGACCATCCATGGCTTAGTAATAAGCATGGATGATCGTCTGGTCCAAATGGACAACCATCCATGGCTTAGTAATAAGCATGGACGACCGTCTGGTCAACCTGGATGGCCATCAGAGGCCTTCTGACAAAATTTCCAATTTTATTTTCTCAAAAAACCCTCCTTATCCTAAATGGAACCTAGAAAATGCTACTAGGGACTATTAAATGGTAAAAATTTGATATAATTATGCCTTAAATTGTTATGAAGCCACTTAACTTATGTTAATTCTAATCTATTTTTCTCCCAATATAGGATGAATTCGAGAATACCTTGATACAAGAGTAAGGAGCATAATTTTCAACATAATTGGAGTAAAACTGGAAGAAAGAAGAAGATTTTTAGCATAGAAGTCGCTCGAGCGAGATGGACTCTCGCTTGAGCAAATATCAGTTATTCTTCTGTGGAAGTCAGTCGCTCAAGCGCAAGAAAATTGTTTGAGCGAATGTTAGTTATTCTTCTGTGGAGTTCACTCGCTCAAGCGAGTGTTTTGTCGCTTGAGCAAAAATAGGAACTTTCACTTGAGCGAAAGTTGTCGCTTGAGCGAAAGACGTGAGGCCCAATTTTTCCTAAAAAAAGATAAGATGTGTTTTGAGAAAAGCAAGCGGTTTTAGGGAGAAGAGGCGCGACTACTGCTAGGGTTTCGTCCAATCTTCATGTATTCTTCACTTCTTCCTCATTTGGAGCATTGTAATGCCAACATGAGTGGCTAACTTCATTCTCTTAGGATTTGGTGCACTTCCTTTAAACTCTTTTGTATCATGGTGATATTTTGAGATATTAATCTATGTTTTGATGTTGTTATTCTTCTCCTTTGTACTTTGGAATGATTTATTCTTGATGTTTGGGATATGATTGGAAAATATATCTTGAACCCTAGATCACGGTAATAATATTTGTTATGTTAATTGCTAGGAATGGAATGAATGTATCAATTGCTTAACACCCTAAACCTGTAAGAATTAATGGTTGAGTTCAAGAGGGGGGGTGAATTGAACTTTAGAAATCTTTTTCGAAAATACTCTTTCTTTAGGAAGAATGATTAATCTTTATCCAATCTTTTATTAGGCAGATTTGGTTTAAAACAAAGCAAGAATATAAACAAGAAATGAAAAGAGATGAAAGCAAAAATTCAACACAAGAGTTTATACTGGTTCACTCTTTCCAAGAGCTACATCCAGTTCTTGACAAATCTGCCAAGTTCCACTAATTCCAAGTGAAAATACAAACCAGTAGATATACACCAATCTACCCCAAGAACTACCTTACAACACCACAAGATAGACTCTTGAATAACCACCCAGTAACCAAACCCAGTTACTGTAACCAATGCAGATTCAAACCCAATCTACACAACTAGACTTTGTACAAGTATATGAAAAGAATAAACCTGGACTGCAGCTTTAACAATATAGAAGTCCAGAAGAAATTTTCCTAACTCAGAACTTTCTCTCTTGATGATCTTTCAACAATCTTGATCAAAATGCCTTATGATATGAAAAGTTTATGAATGCTCAGAGAAAGGCATGAATATGAGAGCTCCAAGATTGCTTTCAATCATTTTCCAAATTGTATGTTTGAAAGAGAAATCAAAAACTGTATTTATAGAGTAAAAGAGAGAATCTGATAGATTCAATCGATTTAAAATGGTGTTTCAATCGATTGATTTCATTTAAAACTCATTCAATCGGTTAATTCGAGCTTTCAATGGATTGAAATAGTTAGAAGAAAAATGGTAGCTCTATGTTTCAACAGATTAAAATATATTTCAATAGATTGAAATTCTGTGATACCTTAGAATGAAAAATGATCTCTCTGTTTCAACAGATTAAAACTTATTTCAACAAATTGAAATTCTGTGATATCTTAGAATGAAAAAAATGATCTCTCTGTTTCAACAGATTAAAACTTATTTCAACAGATTGAAATTCTGAGATACTTTAGAATGAAAAAATGATCTCTCTGTTTCAACAGATTAAAACTTGAATTCAACAGATTAAAATTGCGAAACCTTTAATATGGAAAAATCATCAAGAACATTTTAACCTGTTGATTCTGCGATTCAATCAATTAAAATTTTGACTGTTCCTATTTTAAGTGATTTTAACAAATTGAAACTTCTTTTTAACAGATTGAAAAACTCAGTTTGTTCTTTTAATGCTTAAAGATTGGTTTTTCATGCAGTAAAATAAGTTCTATGAAATGCGTCATTTATAGGCGCTTATCACAAGATCTACTGAAACTATCAAGAGATTAAATTCTAAACCTATAACCTATTCACCTACACACCCACAAAATAAACTCTATAAACTCTATATGTCTTCATCAAATCCAACAAGTGCTTCAATCTCCCCCTATTTGATGGAGACAAATAACCACTACACCTGCATAAACAATAACAGAACTGAGACATATGATTTTGTGATGTGTGTGTAGTGTCAGTTATAAGCAAATACTTCTCCCCCTATTTGACTTCATCAAAAAGTGTTTAATTACAATCCATAAGTACCATGTAGGTACCAAAAAACACAGACAAAAACCACAAGTGAAAGAAGCATTTAAAAGGAAATTTCACTCATCACCATCCCAAGGACCCTGATTGAATTGGAGGTCTCCAATTCTGTTGAAGATATCCTCCAGTTGATTATCAATGTGCTGAAATTTGGCAATGGAGTCTTCATAAAGCCGATGCTGGTGAGCTTGCAGAGCATATGCCATCTCCATGTGCCTCCTTTGATTTGTTTGCATTTCATTCATCTGATGCAACATAGTCCTTTCAAACTGTGAAAGAGGCGTGCCACGGTCAGGTTGTGCCACATAAGGAATCATTTCCAATGGAGACTGCTGAGCCATGTCATCTTCCATAGGGTCTGTTTGTCTTGCTTCAGCAGCACTTGGAGCACTAGTATTCTCATCATCTTCCTCTTCTTCTTCTTCTTCTTCTACTTCTTCTCTCCCAGCTTCTTCTTTTGAAATCCAATCACCATCAATCTTAATGAATCCCATTTTATGAAGGATGGAGTTGTTAATCTCATTTGTGGGGCGAACGATTTCAGCCAATTCTCCTTCTAAGTCAACACCAAAATGAGTTAGAAATTTAGAAATTAGGATTGCATAAGGATACCTAAAATCACTTAGCCTTTTTGCTTTGATCATATGATCCTTGATGACAAATACCCAATTTACTCTGATTCTGTGGTGGATATAATACATCAGTACCAAGTCTCCTTCATTCAGTACTGCATGATTGCTCCCCCTGGGAGTAAGCTGCCAGGCCACTATGAACGCAAGTATTCTTTCTTCAAGGTTAAGCTTTCCAGTGTTGAAGGAACTCACAGAGTCACGCTTATTTCTCAAACAAGAACGAAAGTATTGGACTTTGTTGAATTCTTCTACATCAGAGGTATATCCTTTAGTGACTTTTACTCCTTCATCCTTGAGTCCAGCAACATTTTTCCAGACAGTGGGAGTAATCTCTATTTCCACTCCTTTAACTTGAGTTTTGAGTGTAGAACCTTCAAATGACAGATTAGTAAAGAAAACTTTGATAAGGTCAGGATAGATTCTACCATTGAGCTCAAGGAACTTCTGAAGTTTCTGGTGTTGCAGCAGCTTTCGAACACCTCTGAACCCTTCAGCATCCAACCACGAGAATTTCAGAACCTTGGGAATATTAATCTGTTTTCTGCTCATTTCGTGAATGAATAATCCCATCTTTTCTTGGTTCCCATTGAACCAGGTTTCAATGCGCCCTCCTCCTGATGTTTCTTGGACAGCAGCTGAGGATTCTCCTCTGCTGAACTTCCTCCTCCCAGATTTGGTACGCTTGAACATGTTGTTTGAGAGATGAACCGAATACAGAGAAGAGGGAATATTTTTCCAAGGAGAGAGTATAATATTTTCGAATCAACTATAGCAAACTAAAAAGAATGAGAGAAACCGGACCCTTCATCTACTTTGAATAGTCAATTTTGTCTTTTTGTAAATTATTTCAGTTCTGCTCCGTGTGTCAGAGATGGTAAAGACAGAGAGAGAGAGAGAGAGTAACACTCGATTACCTTCACATCTGATTTCCAATCACAGTCTTTCAACTTTTATTGGATAACCATTACATTTAAGAGAGTAGCTGAAGTTGTTTGCAGTTGCAAAGGAACTTATCTCAATCTACAATAAGTGATCAGAGGCAACGCATACACTACTAGCCCTAGAAAAAATTAACCAATTGATTTTCCATAAAATCAATTGATTTTCAATTAATGATATAGATGCAGATTATCAAAAGTAAAATAAATCGATTGAATCGAAGATTGAATCGATTGATTCGAAAAAGAAAAACATGCAGAGCTACAGAGTTATTGAAATAAATTTGTTAGATATTGTTTAGATATTAATTAATATTGTTAAGATATTGTTAGATATTAATCATAATATCAAACAATATCTTCTGTTTATTCTGTTACTTTCAGTTACTCTTTTAGTTGTATCTCTCTACTATAAATAGACTACCCAATGTGTGATTTATACACAAGGGAGATTAATCTCAAACTCTATTTCTTCTATATTCAACATGGTATCTAGAGCTTAAGGTTATTTTGATTTTTTTTTCGCCTTTGACCACTATTGAAGCCGCCACCACCGCCGCTATTGCTGTCGGTTATTTGGTAGTGTGAAAGTGCATGTCTAGGAAAGTTCTGACAAGGAAAGACTTGGTATTTAAGCGTGTCCATTAGTGACCCACCTCTCTTTCCTGGGAACTTACCTGGTGTACTGGTTCACGCCGTTGTCACTATCGCGTCTGCCCTTTATAAGTTCTTCCGCTCCTTTTAGTACTTCCAATTCTGTCAGTACTGCGTCTGATCCTTCCATCTACACTAACTATGTTAATGTCAACTTATCCATTGACAAGTTAAATGGCCCTAATTATGCCACATGGTCATCAGACGTCAGATTATGGCTTAAGAGTCAGAAGTATCTTGATCATCTTGCCCCGAAAGCACCTACTCTCACTCCTGGTGAGGAAGACCGTTAGGACACCATTGATGCTCAATTATGCGTGGTTCTCAAGGGTACTCTTGATCCTTCTGTTAATGATTCTTCTGCATTGGTATGTCACCGTGATGATCGAACTCGCCCTCGCAAACAGGGAAAAGGGCGTCCTAAGTGTGAACATTGTGGCAAGCTAGGTCACAAGATTGACCAGTGTTATGCATTACATGAGTGTGAACATTGTGGCAAACTAGGTCACAAGATTGACAAGTGTTATGCATTACATGGTCGTCCTACTCGATCTATTGCAGTTGCTCAGACTGATCTTTCCCCACCTTTATCTGCTAAGGATCCTCCTACTTCTATTTCATCAGACACACCTGATATGTTCAACAAATTTCTCAAATGGTATAAGGATCAACAGTCTTCTAGTTCCACTGTGTTTGTCGCACACACAGGTACATCTTTTGCTGGTCTGACCCAATCTTCTTCTGGTCCTTGGGTTTTTTATTCAGGAGCCACTGATCATATTACTGGTAACAAATCTTTGTTCTCCTCTTTATCCTCTCCTGATCCTTTACCTTTTGTTACACTAGCTGATGGATCTAGAGTATTATCTCATGGTGTTGGAACTGTTAAATTTTTCCCTTCTTTAATCATTGATAATGTTCTTTATGTCCCTGGGTCTCCTTTTAACCTGTTATCCATCAGTCGTCTAACTCGTTCTCTTGATTGTGTTGTTTCTTTTACCAACAATTCTGTGTGTTTACAGGACCAGAGTTCGAAACAGGTGATTGGCACAAGATATGAGTCTCATGGTCTTTATCATCTTCGTCCCTTTACAAATGTTGGTGCAGTTATAGAGTCTCCCTCTCTTCTCCATGCTCAGTTAGGTCATCCAAGTCTTGCCAAGTTATAACAACTTGTCCCTGCCTTATCTAAATTGTCTAGTTTGGCATGTGAGTCATGTCAATTAGGCAAGCATAGTCGTACTTCCTTTTCTCATAGTGTCACACATGGTGCTTCGTCCCCTTTTACCGTGGTTCACTCTGACATTTGGGGACCTAGCCGCGTTAAGTCTACTTTAGGTTTTCAATACTCCGCAGTCAACTTCTTCTTCACTGCCTCTTCAGGTTTATAGTTGCCAAAACCAATCACAACCACCACCATGTGACTCTACTCAAGTGCCAACTACTCTGTCTCCTCCGGATGTGACACCTGAGTCTGACCTTCCAATTTCCCTCTGAAAAGGTATCCGTTCTACACGTAATCCCTCTCCTCATTATATTGGTTTGAGTTATCATCGACTGTAATTACCTTTTTATACATGTCTTTCCTCTCTTTCTTCTGTGACCATTCCAAAAACTGTCTGTGAAGCTTTAGCCCATCCTGGTTGGCGTCAGGCCATGTTAGATGAACTAAGTGCTCTTCATAATAGTGGAACTTGGGAATTGGTCTCGTTACCGTCTGGGAAATCTATTGTTGGTTGCAGGTGGGTGTTTGCTATCAAAGTTGGACTTGATGGTACTATTGATCGCCTCAAAGCTTGTCTTGTGGCCAAAAGTTATACTCAAAAATTTGGGTTGGATTATGGAGATACCTTTTCCCCTGTGGCAAAGATGACTTATGTTCGTTTATTTATCGCCATGGCCGCTCTTCAACAATGGCCTCTTTATCAACTAGATGTTAAAAATGCTTTCCTCAATGGTGATTTGCAAGAAGAAATCTATATGGAGCAACCTCCTGGATTTGTTGCTCAGGGGGAGTCTTCTGGGATGGTATGTCGTCTTCGCAAATCCCTATATGGCCTAAAATAGTCTCCCAGGGTCTGGTTTGGAAAGTTTAGCAAGGTTGTTCAACAATTTGGTATGACTCGGTGTGAAGCAGATCACTTTGTCTTTTATCGACACTCAAGTGTTGGATGTGTTTACTTGATAGTATATGTTGATGACATCGTTCTTACAGGTAGTGACAACCATGACATCTCTTAGTTGAAACAACATCTTTATCACCATTTTCAGACCAAAGATCTTGGCAAACTTAGATATTTCTTGGGTATTGAAGTGGCACAGTCCAATGATGGTATTGTTATATCTCAGAGGAAGTATGCCATGGATATTTTAGAGGAAACTGGGTTGATGAATTCAAAGTCTGTTGATACGCCCATGGATCCCAATACTAAACTTTTACCAAATCAGGGGGAGCTTATACCTGATCCTGAGCAGTATAGAAGATTGGTTGGAAAATTGAATTATCTTACAGTTACTCATCCTGACATTTCCTTTGCAGTCAGTGTGGTAAGCCAATTTCTTAATTCCCCATGTGAAGATCATTGGAATGCAGTCATTCATATCTTAAAGTATATTAAAGGATCTCCTGGAAAAGGATTATTATATGATTCTAATAACCATACAAGAGTTGTTTGCTACTCAGATGCTGATTGGGCAGGATCTCCTTCGGATAGAAGATCTACATCTGGATATTGTGTCTCCATTGGTGGTAACTTGGTCTCATGGAAAAGTAAGAAACAAAGTGTTGTGGCAAGATCTAGTGCAGAAGCAGAATATAGAGCTATGGCCTCAACTACTTGTGAACTTGTTTGGCTCAAGCAATTGCTTAGGGAGTTACAATTTGGAGATGTCACTCAAATGTCACTTGTGTGTGACAATCAGGCTGCTCTTCATATTATTTCTAATCCCGTCTTTCATGAGAGGACCAAACACATTGAGATTGACTGTCATTTCATTCGAGAAAAGATTATGTCTGGAGACATCAAGACTGAGTTTGTTAACTCAAGTGATCAGTTAGCAGATATTTTTACTAAATCTTTACGGGGTCCTAGAATTGATTATATTTGTAACAAGCTTAGCACATACGATTTGTATGCTCCAGCTTGAGGGGGAGTGTTAGATATTATTTAGATATTAATTAATATTGTTAAGATATTGTTAGATATTAACCATAATATCAAACAATATCTTCTGTTACTTTCAGTTACTCTTTTAGTTGTATCTCTCTACTATAAATAGATTACCCTATGTGTGATTTATACACAAGGGAGATTAATCCCAAACTCTATTTCTTCTATATTCAACAAAATCGATTAAAAACTTATTTAATCGATTAATCTGGTAATAAATCATGAACAGAGATTGAGAATCAGGAAATCAACAAATTATTTCGCAATTTCAATCGATTAAAACACATAGTTTGACAAGTATTTCAAAATTTTTAGACAATTTAATCGATTGAACATATTATCAACCTGTTAAAAAACATAGAATCATAATAAAGAATCAATTATTCAATACTAGATAGATCCAAAATTCCTAATTCAGTTCTAAGCATATTAAGTTTATCTCTAGGAAGTGGTTTGGTGAACAAGTCAGCTAATTGTTTCTCAGTATCAATGAATAAAATTTCACAATCACCCCTAGATACATGTTCTCTAATAAAGTGATGTCTAATTTCAATATGCTTAGTTCTAGAGTGTTGAATAGGATTCTTAGTTAGATTAATTGCACTAGTATTATCACAAACCAGAGGTACCGTGTTGAGAAACACTCCATAATCTTTCAATTGTTGTTTAAGGTAGATACTCTGAGCACAACAACTCCCAGCTGCAATGTATTCAGCTTCTGTAGTTGAAAGAGCTACACATGCTTGTTTTTTGTTGTGCCATGATATGAGACTGCTTCCCAGTAAATGGCATGTACCAGAGGTACTTTTCGTATCCAATCTACATCTTGCAAAGTCAGAATCAGAAAATCCAACAAGTTTAAGAGAGGCACCTTCAGGATACCATAGTCCAACATTAATGGTTCCTTTAAGATACTTGAGAATCCTTTTAGCAGCGGTGAGGTGAGATTCCTTTGGATTTTCCTGAAATCTAGCACAAAGGCAAACACAGAACATAATGTCAGGCCTACTAGCAGTCAGATATAGAAGAGATCCAATCAAACCTCTATATTTAGTTTGATCAACATATTTCCCTTTTTCATCTAAATCTAGACAGCAATTAGTAGACATGGGTGTGGAGGATTCTTTGCAATTATGCATATCAAATTTCTTCAACAACTCATTACAGTATTTAGATTGATTTAGGAAAATACCATTCCTTAATTGCTTAACCTGGAGACCAAGGAAGAAATTCAGTTCTCCCATCATAGACATCTCAAAGTCACTTTGCATTTCCTTAACAAATTTATTACACAAGGCATTATTAGTAGAACCAAAAATGATATCATCAACATAAACCTGCACCAGAATAATGTCAGATCCAGATTTCTTAATGAATAAGGTTTTGTCAACTTCACCTCGTTTGTATCCTTGATCAATTAAGAAATTACTTAGCCTCTCATACCATTGTCTAGGAGCCTGCTTTAATCCATAAAGAGCCTTTTTCAGCTTGTAGACATGGTCAGGATGTTTATGGTTTTCAAAACCAGGAGGTTGAGAAACATAGACTTCTTCATTGATGAGTCCATTTAGAAAGGCACTCTTTACATCCATCTGAAGTAATCTAAAACCACTAATACAAGCATAAGCTAATAACAGTCTAACAGCTTCAAGTCTAGCTACGGGTGCAAAGGTTTCATCAAAATCAATTCCTTCCTGTTGATTATATCCTTTGGCTACCAACCTAGCTTTATTTCTAGTAATAATGTCGTGTTCATCTAATTTGTTTTTGAATACCCACTAAGTACCAATTACATTGATATCTTTGGATTTAGGAACTAATTCCCACACATTATTTCTTTCAAACTGATTAAGCTCATCATGCATGGCACTAACTCAATATTCATCATTTAATGCATCCTTAACAGTTTTAGGTTCAATTTGTGAAATGAATGCCATATGATAGCAGAATTGATTAAGAGAATGTCTAGTGGATACTCCCTTATTGATTTGCCCAATAACATTGTCTAGAGAAAGATCTCTTGGGATAATCCATTCTTTAGGAAGTTCATCCAAGGTATCTTCTTCCTGTTCTTCAACAATTCTTTCTGGTGGATAAGCTTTTGTAGGATCAATTGATTGATCACCTTCTTCGACAGTATACTAATCTGTACCTCTGGGATGTTTTAACTGATAAGAATTATCAGCTAATTCGTCATCATCTGCAGTACCTGTTGTTTTACTCTGCAACACTCGAGGAGACTCATTAAAAACAACATGTACTGATTCTTCAACAGATTTTAGTCTTAAATTATAGACTCTATATGCATGACTGTTAGAAGAATAGCCAAGAAAGATCCCTTTATCAAATTTTTCATCAAACTTGCCAATATTTTCTTTCCCATTGTTTAAAACAAAACATGTACATCCAAAAACCCTGAAATAGTTTATGTTGGGTTTTCTTCCTTTGTAAAGTTCATATGGGGTTTTCTTAAGCATGGGTCTAATCAAAACTCTATTCAAAACATGACAAGTAGTGTTTACAGCATCTACCCAAAAGTATTTAGGTAAAGCATTTTCACAAAGCATTGTTCTAGCAAGTTCCACAATGGATCTATTCTTTCTTTCCACAACACCATTCTGTTGAGGAGTTCTTGGAGCAGAAAAGTTGTGCTTTATGCCATACTTTTCACAGAATAATTCAAACTTTTCATTTACAAATTCTCCACCATTGTCACTTTGAATAGAAGTAATGAAATAACCTTTCTCATTATGTAAAACCTTGGCAAGATTTTTAAAAGATTTGAAAGAATCTGATTTGGCTTTCAGAAAAATAGTCCAAGTAAATCTGGAAAAATCATCAACAATTACCATGATATAAAGATTACCACCTAGGCTTTTATTTCTTGAAGGACCAACCAAATCCATGTGAAGCAGTTCCAAAGGTTTACAAGTAAAGACTATGTTTTTGTTTGAAAAGGATTTTCTATTTTGTTTACCTTTTAAACAAACTTCACAGATTTTGTCTTTCAGAATTTGCAGCTTAGGTAGTCCAGAAACTAAATCTTTAGTAATCAGTTTGTCAAGATGATTAAGATGAATATGTGCAAGCCTTCTATGCCATAACCAAGATTCTTCTTCTTTAGTAAGAAGACAACTTTGAGATGAGATACAATGCTTGATATCTAGCATGTAAATGTTATTTAATCTCTTACCAACCAACATTACCGTGTCAGATTTTGGCTCACAGATTAGGCAGATATCTGGTTTGAAGATAACCTTGTGACCTAGATCACATAATTGGCTTGTACTAATTAAGTTGTGCTTAAGACCTTCAACAAGAAGAACATTGTGAATGGTCACGGTTCCACCATCTCCTATATCTCCAGAACCTAAGATTATTCCCTTGTTGTTATCTCCATATGTCACGTGTCCTCCATTCTTCAATCTCAGTTTCTGGAATTTGGAAATATCACCTGTCACATGCCTTGAGCATCCGCTGTCCAAGTACCAAAGTGATTCTTGCTGCTGTTCCTGAAAAATCAATCATCAAGTATTTGGTACCCTTAAATACTTTGGGTCCTTAGTGGTTAAATTTTCTGTTTAACATATTTTGGAACCCATCTCATTTTACCCTGTGGCACAAAGTGTTTTCTAATATGATAGAATTTTACAGTATGCCCTTTTTTCATACAATAATGACAAGATGAGAAAGGAGATGTTGTTGATTTTCTAAAAGAAAAGAAGTTCAAATACCTTTTAGTTTTAACCCCAAACTTAGGTTTGTACCCAATTCTAGTATGATCAAAAACACAGTTTTGGGACCCAAGTGTATCTAAATTTTCTTTACCTTGAGTAAACCTAGATAAGGTTTTAATCAAATACTCAACCTTATTCTGCAGAGAAATACACTTTTCACAATTGTTGTTAGCAGCAGCATTATCAAAAGATGAATTATTGTAGATTATTTCAAGATGTTCCATATCTGTTTTGCTTTCTAATAATTCTTCTTCCAAAACTTTAACCCTATTCTCTAACCAGTTATTTAGTCCTTTTAACCGATTATTTGTATAGGATAAATTCCTAGCTTCATCATGCATTTCATTGAAAACAGTTAGTAATGTGTTGTAATTCATTTCATTTTCTGTGGGGGTTGAACTTACATGGGATGAAGAGGATTCACAGCTAGCCATTAAGCATAGATTCACTTCTTCACCTTCAGATCATGTAACTCGAGGATGAATCGTTGTCTTGCCAAGCTATGTAGGCCTTTTTCCCTTTGTACTTCATATCTTTCTTGTTTTGATTCTTGGATTTTTCTGGACATTCACTTCTTATGTGTCCCCGCTTACCACCGAATAACAAGTATAAGTATTTTGAATAGAATCAATTCTTTTATCAGTGTACCTTTTAACCTGGCCAGTTTTGTTCTTCTTCTTAAGAAATTTCCCAAACTTCTTAACCAACAGATTCAGATTCTCAGATTCATCTTCTTCAGAATCACTATTTTCTTCAATCGTCTTGAGAACAATGTTTCTTCTTTTTTTCTTTGCATTTTCTTGTTTTGTAAACTGATTGATCTCCAACTCGTGTTCCCTTAGCTTACCAAACAATGATGCAGTAGTCATCTCAGTTAAGTCTCTTGATTCTAATATAGCTGTCACCTTTGGTTGCCAAGTTCTGTCCAAACATTTTAGGATTTTGATGTTTAACTCTTCCTTGTCAAATGTCTTGCCTAATCCAATTAGAAGATTAACTATATGCGTGAATCTTTTCTGCACATCCGCAATGGTTTCACCTTGCTGCATTTTGAACAATTCATAATCTCTAATTAATTCATGCTTTCTTGCCCTTTTCACGTCGGAGGTACCCTCATGAGTGACCTCTAGAATCTCCCACATTTCTTTGGCAGAGGCACATTGAGAAACCCTGAAAAACTCATCAAGATTTAAGGCAGAGGTAATAATGTTCTTAGCAGTATAATCATATTGAACTTTCCTATTTTCTGCATCAGTTAATTCAGCCCAGTCTTTTTCAACAATTTTACCATCCACTGTATGAGTTGGTTTGAAAGGCCCATTAACAATTTTATCCCAAATACCCCTATCAATAGATTCAATAAAGATTTTCATTCTAACCTTCCAGAAAGAATAATTCACACCAGCAAATAGAGGAGGCCTATTGATGGAGGCTCCTTCAGAAAAATTCATCTTTCCCTCAGCCATTTAAACCTTTCTTGGATCGAATTCTTGAGTAACTTACAAGAACCAGCTCTGGTACAAATTGTAAGAATTAATGGTTGAGTTCAAGAAGGGGGGTGACTTGAACTTCAGAAATCTTTTTCGAAAATCACTCTTTCTTTAGGAAGAATGATTAATCTTTATCCAATCTTTTATTAGGCAGATTTGGTTTTAAAAAAAGCAAGAATATAAACAAGAAATGAAAAGATATGAAAGTAGAAATTCAACACAAGAGTTTATACTGGTTCACTCTTTCCAAGAGCTACATCCAGTTCTTGACAAATCTGCCAAGTTCCACTAATTCCAAGTGAAAATACAAACCAGTAGATATACACCAATCTACCCCAAGAACTACCTTACAACACCACAAGATAGACTCTTGAATAACCACCCAAGTAACCAAACCCAAGTCATCGTAACCAGACATGCATTCAAACCCAATCTACACAATTAGACTTTGTACAAGTATATGAAAAGAATAAACCCGGACTCGCAACTTTAACAATATAGAAGTCCGTAAGCAATTTTCCTAACTCAGAACTTTCTCTCTTGATGATCTTTCAACAATCTTGATCAAACTGCCTTATGATATGAAAAGTTTATGAATGCTCAGAGAAGGGCACGAATATGAGAGCTCCAAGATTGCTTTCAATCATTTTCCAAATTGTATGTTTGAAAGAGAAATCAAAACTGTATTTATAGAGTAAAAGAGAGAGACTGATAGATTCAATCGATTTAAAATGGTGTTTCAATCGATTGATTTCATTTAAAACTCATTCAATCGGTTAATTCGAGCTTTCAATGGATTGAAATAGTTAGAAGAAAAATGGTAGCTCTCTGTTTCAATAGATTAAAATATATTTCAACAAATTGAAATTCTGTGATACCTTAGAATGAAAAATGATCTCTCTGTTTCAACAGATTAAAACTTATTTCAATAGATGGAAATTCTGTGATATCTTAGAATGAAAAAAATGATCTCTCTGTTTCAATAGATTAAAACTTATTTCAACAGATTGAAATTCTGAGATTCTTTAGAATGAAAAAATGATCTCTCTATTTCAATAGATTAAAACTTGATTTCAACAGATTAAAATTGCGAAACCTTTAATATGGAAAAATCATCAAGAACATTTTAACCTGTTGATTCTGCGATTCAATCAATTAAAATTTTGACTGTTCCTATTTTAAGTGATTTTAACAGATTTAAACTTCTTTTTAACAGATTGAAAAACTCAGTTTGTTCTTTTAATGCTTAAAGATTGGTTTTTCATGCAGTAAAATAAGTTCTATGAAATGCATCATTTATAGGCGCTTATCACAAGATCTACTGAAACTATCAAGAGATTAAATTCTAAACCTATAACCTCTTCACCTACACACCCACAAAATAAACTCTATAAACTCTATATGTCTTCATCAAATCCAAAAAGTGCTTCAAAACCTAATGCTGGAAAATCTCTTAATTGTGTGAGGAATCAACATTTATTAGGTCTTCTTATGAATTTCATGTGTGAGGAATCAACAAGGATGATTTGAGTAGGTGGCATCAACATTGTTAGGTTAATTGATGTTCTTAATTAACATAGCCATTACAAAAGAGGGAAAAGGAAGGAAGTCAATCCTAAGTACCTTTAATTGATATTTTCTTAACAATTTACAGTTCTTTGTCATTTAATTTCAATTCAACTCTTTATGCAAAACTCAATTTGTTGTAATCTACTTAGTAAGCATATAATTGGGAATTTCCATTGAAACTGTTTCTCGTGGGATCGACTTTTATTTAATCGAAATACTATACTGCGATTGAAAATTTTGGTATGTTTGCTAATAATTCAACAAGTACTTCTGGCACCATTGTTGGGGAACGGTGTTCTTTGAGAATTCTTTGTTTAGCTTATTGAGTATTTTATTTTTATTTCAGTTTTTGCTTTATTTTTCAGTTTTATTTTACTTAATTATTGTCTTGTGCTAATCTTTGCTTGAGTTACTCTTTTAATTTATGTGTTTAAGGGGACAGGTATCTTCAAAGTAGTTAGAATTTAATCCGGAGATTGAAAAAACTGCTCGGAGGAACCGGGGTAAAAGAAGAAGGGAAACTCAAGAACAAGCCACAGGAGAATCAGTTATCTCTTCTTCCACACTTAATTTATCAGACCCAATTATAGAAGATGTTGCAGAAGACGGAGCAAATCTAAATCCAAATCCAAACCCAAACCAAAATCCAGATTCAAATCCACCAAGAAGAACACTTAGAAACTATGTTATGCAGCAAGGTCCAAGATATTTTTCCAGCATTGTCATACCGGACGACCAAACATTGCAGATGAATCCAGCTTTCTTAAGGTTGATTAGTGCTCATCAATTCACTGGATTGGATCATGAAGAATCTTACATTCATTTGTCTACTTTTTATGAGTTGATTGGTACCATGGGATTTAGAGCATCAAATCTTGAATCTGCATATTTGAGATTATTTCCTTTTTCTTTCGCAGGTAGGGCAAAGGAGTGGCTGAAGGCACATCCTAATCAGAGTTTGACTGATTGGAGTAATGTAGAAGAGAAGTTTCTGAACAGACTTTTCCCACCATCCCGTTACATCAAAGCAAAATCCGACATCACTTCTTTTAGACAAGGAGCAGATGAATCTTTTTATGAAGTATGGGAGAAATTTAAATCACTGTTGAGAAGATGCCCAAATCATGGATTTGAAGACATTGCTCAATTGAATATTTTCTATACTAGCCTGCGACCTGATACAAAGATGTTATTAGATGCTATAGTAGGAGGATCCATGTTAGATGCAGAGATCGAACATGCCACAAGAATTATTGATGCATTAGCCTCTATAGACCAATAGGCCCAACATGATAGACATCCAGTTCAAAAGAAAGGAATGTTGGAGCTTAATATTTCAGATGCTATGTTAGCTCAGAATAAAATTCTGACTAAATAGATGGAAGCATTGACTCAACAAATAGTGAAGCTACCTCAACAAATACATGTTATTCAAGCTTCTCCTGATCAACAATTCATGAAATGTGATTTGTGTGGAGGTGATCTTTAAAATGAACAATGCTCTTATCAAGGCAACATTCAACAAGAAGAAGCCAATTATATGGGTGCTCAAGGTAGTAGTCAAGGCAGATAAGGTAATTTCCCTAATTCCAACAATTAGCAAAATAATTTTGCACAAGGATGGAGAGGGAATCAGAATCAAAATCAGAATCAGAATTTTGGATGGAAACAAGGTGTTAGCTCATCTACTAGACAACCTACATTTCAACAACAATCATATCAGCAACCTCCATATCAACAACAACAACAACATTATCCTTCAATGCCTGACAGAATGAGTAAATTGGAGGATACTTTAGAAAAATTCATGCAAAGCACTATGGCTAATCAGAAAAATACTAAGGCTTCATTCAGAAATTTAGAGACCCAGATGGCCCAACTGGCTAAACAATTATTTGAGTAGCAAGGAGGAAAGTTTTCAGCAAACACACAATCCAATCCAAAGGAGCAATGTAAGTCAATAACTACAAGGAGTGGTCAGGTTATAGGAGAAGGGATTGGTGACAACCTGGCTGTAGAGAAGGAAATCTTACAAGAAAAAGAGGAAGAAAGGAAGAAAAACGAGTATGAAGGAGAAAAAGAGAAAAATAAAAAGGAGAGTATAGAAAAAGAAGAAAAAAATAAAAATAGTGAGAAAAAGAGGGAGAAAGATGAAAATCAAATACCACAACTAAAGGATTTACCATATCCTCGTCATTGTCGTCGCTGTCAAAAGTGGCGGTCAGAGCAACGCGATGGTTCCGACTTTCCGTTTTTCGCATTTAATTATGGGTGAGGTTACAACGCCTTTAGGTTGTCCGATAATCAGGCTGAACCTAAGGGCGAGGTTTTCGAAAGGGTGTTCTTAGATCGTCTGATAACCGGGCTGACCTAAGAACAAATTTGAAAGGGTTCTTATAGAGTCGCCACCGATGTTTTTACCAGAAACATCGAAAAAGGGGAGAAAAAGGCGTTGGTTTCTTAGAAAAAACCAACTTCGGTCGTTAAAACCAGAGTTGGGTAAGGGAGTTAGTTATGTATAAGGGAGGTTTTAGCTCCCTTACGACGCCCTTTTTGGGTTCCCTATGACAGGCCAGTTATTTTATAAATAAACTTTTGAAATGACATTTTTACCCTTTTATTTGTGGAATTAAAATAATGACTACATGGCCCTAGTAGCTATTGCACAATTTAATATAAGTAAAAAAGACAATAAAAGAGAAGGAGAGAGTGAATAAACCTCCGGGGAAAGCTTTGATTAATTCTCGTAAAAAATAGGGCGCGTTTTGGCAGCCCTTCACTCTTACAACATCGAATTCTCTCTTAAAAACGCTATAAAAACTCTCTTAAACACTCAGAAACTCTGGAAATGCTTTGGAGGGGTTCTTAGGAGAAGAATTTTGAGAAATTGGAGGAAGAAAATTGGAAGAGCTGTGTGAAATGAAGGGGAGAGCGCCCCCTATTTATAGGGATTTACGCCTGTCAGGTCGAGACCACCGTCTCGACTGGCAAGGTCGAGACGGCGATCTCGCCATTCGAGACGGTAGTATCGACTTGTCAAATGATGAGAGGGTCGTCTCGCCAAACGGGAGGGGGGTCTCGCCAATGGCAAGTGACGAGACGGCCGTCTCGACTTGCCCTTGGTCGAGACAGCAGTCCTGAAAGGTGAGATGGCGGTCTCGACCCCTGAAGTTGGAAATCCTTATTTTTTGTACAAGAAACCCTTCCTACTATAATATGGGGCCTAATAGTCTCTCCTAGTGGCTTTTTAGGCTTTGTCCATCTTCGAATAGGAGGTCTTCTGTTCTTATTTTGAGGTCAGGCAAGATTTGGGGTCTACAGTCATCCTTCCAAGAAAGATAAAAAAAGACAGTTTGCAATATTCATGGATATTTTCAAGCATTTACAAATTAATATTCCATTTATGGAAGCTATGGAGCAGATTCCGACTTATGCAAAATTCATGAAAGACTCGTTAACTAAGAAAAGGATATTTACTACAGAAATAGTGGAGCTAGAATCAGGATGCAGCGCTATAATTCAAAAATCATTACCTCAAAAGTCCAAGGATCCTGGCAGTTTCACTATACCAGTCACAATTGGGACATTACAAGTAGGTAAGGCATTACTTGATTTGGGTGCTAGTATAAATCTAATGCCTTTGTCTATGCTTAAAAGAATAGGAGACTTGAAAGTAAAACCTACAAGAATGACACTACAGCTAGCTGACAGATCTCAAAATTTTCCTTATGGTATGGTGGAGGACGTTTTGGTTAGAGTTGATAAATTTATGTTTCTAGTTGATTTTGTTATGGTAGATATGGAGGAAGATACTGAAGTTCCTCTTATACTAGGAAGACCTTTCATGAAGACAGCAAAAGTCATTATTGATGTTGATGATGGCAATTTAAAAGTCAAAGTAGAAGATGAGGAAGTTAATTTTAATGTGTTTGAAGCATTGAGGCATCCTACAAATAAGCAACACTGTCTTAGGATGGATGTGGGAGATGATATCTTCAAAGCAGCAAGGAAGCAACTAACCAAAGAAAGCCCATTATAAAAAGCTTTGATAGGTGTTAATGACGAATTTAATGAAGAGGATGAAGAAGAAATTGAGAAATATTTAAAACATCTCGATTCAGCACAAGAAGT
Organism: Sphenostylis stenocarpa; assembly: GCA_963425845.1. Lineage (NCBI taxonomy): Eukaryota > Viridiplantae > Streptophyta > Magnoliopsida > Fabales > Fabaceae > Sphenostylis > Sphenostylis stenocarpa. The sequence goes on from OY731403.1 coordinate 51,899,837, forward strand.
TACTACAAAAGAACAACAATTTGAGAAATTGCAGCAAAAACATGAAACTGAGAGTCGAAAGCTGGAATTAAAGGTATTACCTCCTCACTTAAAATATGTTTTTCTTGTAGATGGAGGCAACAAACCAGTGGTGATTAGCAATGCCTTAACAAATTCTGAAGAAGAAAAATTGATCTCAGTTCTGAAAGAGAATGAGAAGGCTATAGGGTGGACATTATCTGATCTCAAAGGAATTATTCCTTCTTATTGCATGCATAAGATTCACATGGAGAATGATTTCAAGCCTGTTGCACAACCTCAAAGACGTCTTAATCCAACCATGAAAGAGGTGGTAAAGAAAGAAGTACTGAAATTACTTGATGCAGGTATCATCTATCCTATCTCTAATAATGCTTGGGTTAGCCTAGTTCAGGTGGTCCTGAAAAAAGGAAGTATGACTGTAATTTATAATGATAAAAATGAATTAATACCTACTAGGACTGTCACAGGTTGGAGAATGTGTATAGATTATAGAAAATTGAATTAGGCAACTAGAAAATATCATTTTCCTTCACCTTTCATGGATCAAATGTTAGAAAGGTTAGCAGGACAAGCTTTTTATTGTTTTCTGGATGGTTATTCAGGGTACAATCAAATAACAGTAGATCCAGAAGATTAAGAAAAAAATTGCTTTTACTTATCCTTTTGGTGTGTCTGCTTATAGGAAAATATCATTCGGATTGTGCACTGCCCTAACAACTTTTCAAAGATGCATGCTAGCAATCTTCTCAGACTTGGTGGAACAATGCATAGAAGTTTTCATGGATGATTTTTCAGTATTTGGTGCATCATTTGACCAATGCTTGAGGAACTTGAACATTGTACTGAAGCGGTGTGTTGATACCAATTTAGTTTTAAATTGGGGAAAATGCCATTTTATGGTAACTGAAGGCGTGGTGTTAGGCCATGAGATTTCTGCAAGAGGGATTGAAGTTGATAAAGCAAAAATAGAGATTATTGAGAAGCTTCCACCATCAACAAATGTGAAGGGCATAAGAAATTTTTTAGGACATGCTGCATTCTATAGAATATTTATAAAAGACTTCTCAAAGATTGCAAAGCCACTCAACAACTTGCTCAATAAGGATATTTCTTTTAATTTTGATGCGGAATGTTTGCATGCTTTTGAATTGTTAAAAAAAAAATTAATTTCAACCCTATGATAATTGCACCTGATTGGAATTTAGATTTTGAATTAATGTGTGATGCAAGTGATTATGCTATAGGAGCAGTATTAGGCGAAAGAAAATCTAAGATTTTTCATGCTCTATATTATGCTAGCAAAGTTCTTAATGAAGCCCAAATTAATTATGCAACTACTATAAAAGAATTACTAGCTATAGTTTACGCATTGGAAAAATTTAGAGCATACTTGATTGGTTCATCTATTACTGTATATATTGATCATGCAACAATCAAATATTTGTTAACCAAATTAGATTCTAAACCCAGGCTAATTAGATGGATTTTATTGTTGTAGGAATTTGATTTGGTGATCAAGGATAAAAAGGGCTGTGAAAATTTCGTAGCTGATCATTTGTCCAGATTAGTCAATACTGAAGTGACTAATAACCAAGTAGAAGTGCAAGAGGAATTTCTAGATGAAAAACTGATCATGGTATAGGAAAGACCTTGGTTTGCTGACATGGCAAATTTCAAAGTTGCAAAAGTTGTCCCAGAAGAGTATACTTGGCACCAAAAGAAGAAATTATTTAAGGATGCTCATTATTTTGTATGCGATGATCCTTATCTTTTCAAGATAGGAAGTGATAACTTGCTGAGAAGATGTGTGACAAGCAAGGAAGCCAAAAGTATTCTCTGGCATTGCCACAATTCCCCTTATGGTGGACATTTTAAGGGAGTAAGGACTGCTGCAAAAGTGCTCTAATCTAGTTTTTTTTGCCTACTTTGTTTAAAGATGTGCACAACTTTGCACAACAATGTAGTGATTGCCAGAAGATAGGAATAATATCAAGAAGACAGGAAATGCCCTTGAATATCATGTTGGAAGTAGAAATATTTGATTACTGGGGAATTGATTTTGCAGGACCTTTTCCATCCTCATTCTCTAAAGAATACATCTTGGTAGCAATAGATTATGTGTCAAAGTGGGTGGAAGTAATGGCTACTGTAAAATCTTATGCCAAAATTGTGATAAAAATTTTAAAGAAAAATATATTCTATAGATTAGACACTCCTAGAGTTTTAATCAGTGATGGAGGGTCACATTTCTGCAATATTCAACTTCAGAAATGTTTAGAGCATTATGGGGTCAGACATAAAGTTGCATCACCTTATCATCCACAAACTAATGGGCAGGCAGAAGTTTCAAACAAAGAAATCAAAAAAATATTAGAAAATACTGTTTCAACTTCAAGAAAAGATTGGTCAATAAAGTTAGATGATGCGCTTTGGGCTTATAGGACTGCATATAAAGTTCCTACTGGGTTATCTCCCTTTCAACTTGTCTATGGTAAGTCATGTCATCTTCCAGTGGAAATGGAGCATAAAGCGTATTGGGCTTTGAAATTTTTAAATTTTGATCCAAAAGCTTCAGCAGAGCAAAGAAAAATTCAAATGCATGAATTAGAAGAAATGAGACTTAATGCATATGAATCATCCAAGTTGTACAAGGAGAAAGTTAAGGCATATTATGATAAGAAAATTCTGCAAAGAGATTTTCATCCAAGCCAGTCTGTATTACTGTTTAATTCAAGATTAAGACTTTTCCTGGGAAACTAAAATCCAAATGGTCAGGTCCATTCGTGGTAAGATCAGTTAGGCCTTATGGTGTTGTAGAATTGGAAGATCCAGCAACAGGAAGAATATGGATAGTTAATGGGCAGAGAATTAAAGCATATTTAGGAGATGCAGTGGATAAGCTTCACCTCATTATCTATCTCGATGAACCTTAAAGCAAATAGGCATTGAGCTGAAGAAGTTAAACAAGCGCTCTTGGGAGGCAACTCAATGTTTTGCAATTATTTTCTTTTATTTTGAAAATTTTAAATTTTTATTACATTATCATTTGAGTATGAACAAAGTTGAACAATGTTGAACTGATTTGTGTGAAAACTTTTGGGTTGGTAAATTAGCATTGAATAAATTTGAGCATCATGTTTTCAGTTAAAATCCAAAGAGATTCGCTCAAGCGACAAACTTTTCTCTTGAGCGAATGTACGTTGTTTCTCTCTATTTCTCTTTGCTCAAACGGACAATTTCGCTTAGACACTTTTGCTCAAGCGACAAATTTTTTGCTCAAACGAAAGTACGTTGTTTCTCTCTATTTTGATTCGCTCAAGCGAATCTTAGGTGATTTGAATTTCGCTTGAGCGAAAGTACCCAGATTTTGTTTTTAAAAACGTGAGCTAGGGTCATTTTTTTCACTTTTCAACATCTCTATATCGAACCCAAGCTCTCAGTATCAAATTTTCAACTTTGTGCACCTAAATTCGAACTTCAAAACACTTTTCCAACTACTCTGAGTAGATCTACTGAGTTTGTACCAATTCAAATCCAAGAATTTCAAGTTTTGTGCACTGGTCGTACCAACTTTCTGCATTTGTACGATTTTCCCTATATTCTGCAATCAAGGTATGTTTTTAACTATTTTATTGGTGAATTTTCTGATTATGGAGTAATTTATTTCGACTATGGCTGGATTGATTGAATTGAATGCATATTTAGGATTTGCAAATTCTGCTGCATACTAGGTGTTTGTAAAAATGCCTCAAAAAGGAATGAATTGAGTTTTAGAGGATAATAAGTTTGCATATACATATGATTGAATTAGTCATGTTAGGGGAAAGAAATGCATATCAAGAAAATAGAGTTTAAGGATTCTATAATAAGATGCATATCAGGTGTTTGATAAAATGCTTATATATGACTTATGGTATGTTGTGTTAATTTTGATGGTTATGTTGTTACAGATGGGTCCAAGAAGAGATTCATAAGGTGCTTCATCATCCAGGGCTGTTGGAAAAAGGCCAAGGACCGAGTCTGCAGGCATTCAAATAGATAGAAGAAGATTCAGGGATGCTGAGAGACAGGCAAGATTTGAGAGAATCCGCAATTGGACCTTTATCCCAGAAAGAAGAGTAGAACTGAATGAAGGCAAGTACCCAAAATTCAACAATGAATTAACCCGCAGGAACTGGAGGCAATTGGCGCTCCCAATGCCCAAGTATGATCCTGAGATCGTAAAGGAGTTTTATGCCAACGCTTGCCTAGTTGAAGGTGAACCATTCCAAGCACGTTCCAGAGTGAGAGGCTGGTGGGTTCCGTATGATAGGAATGCAATTAATATTTGCTGGGAAATCTGCTCTTTCTGGAGGAAGGCCATATTTATGACTTCCAAGTCATCCGAAATAGCAGACATCTAACTGAGATGCACTTTAGGGATGATGACGTCGCAAGAGCCCTGTGCTTACCTGGGAGGACCTTTGAGGCAAAACTTGCTGTGAAGGCCTTAAGAATACTAAGGGCCAACATGACCACCTTAACTCAGAGTTGGACTTCATTCCTGTTGGCCAACATTGTACACATCAACCATAGTTCAGAACTGAATATGCCCAGTTGTCATATTATCAAGAGCATTCTGGATGAAACTATGATTGATGTCGCCGCGATTATTTTAGAGGAAATTTATTAGTTTGTGGTTTTGGAAAGCGGGCGACGAGCAGAGAAAGCAAAGGCTCTTGGATTTCCTGCTCTCATAATAGCTCTTTGTGCAACCCATGGTGTGGAAGTCAACCCATCATTGAACATCCGACCACCCATTAATAGAACATTTATTGAGCGGATCTATGTGAACCCTGCAGAAGGGGAGCCACAACCACTGGCTCAGAAACCACACCAGCCAAGAAGAGCCCGACAGCCACCTCCACCATCTCAGCAGCCAGACTTTCAGAGAATGATGCAATACATGGGGCATTTAACATTACAACAATCAGCGACCCATAGGGGTCAATGCAACATTAATGAAAATTTTTATAACTTGTCTTTGCAAATTGCTCCAGGTATGCAGTGGACGTCACCACAGGAATTCGATGCCTTACTTTAATGGCCTGGGGGACAGTCCCTATTTTCCAGGAGGGGGTGAAGGTGCAGTTGGTGCACAGGGAGCACAAGAAGAATAGGAGGAATCACAAGAAGAAGATGAAGAAGAAGAAAGTGAAGAAGAAGATTAAGAGGGAGAAAATTTTATTTTAAGTGATTTTTGTTATTTTGGTGTGTTTAAGTGATTTGGTGAATTTGATGTTTTAAGTTTTTTGTTTTAATTTGTTTGAAGTTGTTTTGTTTTGAATATTTTGAATTGACATTTAATGTGATGAATGTTTAAATTGATGTGATTAAATTTTTGTCCCATACAATTTGGATTAGAGCCAATTATGAAATTATTGTTTATTGTCCAATTCAAATCTGGAACTTGAAGAAAACCATTTTGATTGTTCCAATAACAAGTGATTTTGGGATCTTAAGTATGATAGTGAAAAAGGAATTGATGGGGAGAAGTAGGAATTAACTGAATTGGAGAAGCTAGCCAAAAACCCAAGCGATAAGTGAACCAAAAATAGATAAATTGAGTGTCAACACTTTGTGATGATAACTGGTATTGATTGATTCTTTGATGTGATTGCGTGTTAGTAAGACTTGAAAATGATAAAAACATTTTTTTCTTTATAGTAGATATAACCCAGAGCCAAATAGTCAACCCTGCATTATTTTTGGACATCCATTTGAACCCTTCTAAGCCAAAAACAATATTATTTCTTAAACAAAACCCCTGAGCCTAAAAACTATTTATCTATCTTCCTATATTTGAGAAAGGAAATGAGTATGAATGTTATTATTTTTCCTATTGTTGGGTATTGCTATTGTTGTACTATAGGTATTATTGGGGTGTTATTCTTAAAAAAAGTATAAAGGAAAAGGAAAAGCAAAGCTTAAACATTATGGCAAAGCTAGAAAGGATAAATGCAAAAGCATGAGAAAAGAAACAAAAGAAGTCAAAAGGGGGGAATAATAACTTGTGAGATTATTAACTCATTATCATTTTGTTAGGGACAAAATCATGAAGTTTGAAACCTGACTTGAGGAAATGTTAAACAGGAATCATTCATATGAGTTGAATTTCTCAAATACTTTTGTATATCCCAGAAAAACCAATGATTCTTTCTCAGCCCAGCCCCATTACAAGCCTCAAAAGATCTTTTGATTTAAGTCTTGCTTAACAAATGTTGATTGCTTGAAGATGACTATCAATATTGGATTGTCTAAATGAAGTTATTGAATGAGATAAACACTTGCCTATGAGAGTTAGAGATGATTATATATCACTCTACTTGAGAGATCATGCTTCTCTGAGGATAGTTGAGGACTAACTATTCTTTGTTAGTTTCAGTAACTTGAATGTTTATGTATTCTATTTTCATTTGGAGTTGTGAGCATCACATCTGAAAATTTTTTGTGTGGTTCTGAAAGAGAAAGTGATAATAGGCGATGGATTTGTTTTGGAAAAATTACTTTGCTTGGGACAAGCAGGATTCTAGGTTGGGGGGAGTTGTTAAGTGGTAAAAAGTTTATATAATTATCCCTTGAATTGTTATGAAACCACTTAACTTATGTTAATTCTAATCTATTTTTCTCCCAATATAGGATGAATTCGAGAATACCTTGATACAAGAGTAAGGAGCTTAATTGTCAGCATAATTGGAGTAAAACTGGAAGAAGGAAGAAGATTTTCAGCATGGAAGTCGCTCGAGTGAGATGGACTCTCGTTTGAGCGAATATCAGTTATTCTTCTCTGGAGGTCAGTCGCTCAAGCGTAAGAAAATTCGCTTGAGCGAATGTTAGTTATTCTTCTCTAGAGTTCACTCGCTCAAGCAAGCGTTTTGTCACTTGAGCAAAAGACGCGGGCCCAATTTTTCCTATAAAAAGATAAGATATGTTTTGAGAAAAGCAAGTGGTTTTGGGGAGAAGAGGCGCGACAACTACTAGGGTTTCGTCCAATCTTCATCTATTCTTCACTTCTTCCTCATTTGGAGCATTGTAATGGCCAACATGAGTGGCTAACTTCATTCTCTTGGGATTTGATGCACTTCCTTTGAACTCTTTTGTATCATGGTGATATTTTGAGATATTAATCTATGTTTTGATTTTGTTATTCTTATCCTTTGTGTTTTGAAATGATTTATTCTTGATGTTTGGGATATGATTGGAAAATATATCTTGAACCCTAGATCACGGTAAGAATATTTGTTATGTTAATTGTCAGGAATGAAATGAATGTATCAATTACTTAACACCCTAAACCTAATGCTGAAAAATCTCTTAATTGTGTGAATAATCAACATTTATTAGGTTTTCTTATGAATTTCATGTGTGAGGAATCAACATGGATGATTTGAGTAGGTCGCATCAACATTGTTAGGTTAATTGATGTTCTTAATTGACATAGCCATTACAAAAGAGGGAAAAGGAAGGAAGTCAATCCTAAGTGCCTTTAATTGATATTTTCTCAACAATTTACAGTTCTTTGTCAGTTAATTTCAATTCAAATCTTTTTGCAAAACTTTTAATCTACTTAGTAAGCATATAATTGGGAATTTCCATTGAAACAATTCCTCGTGGGATCAACTTTTATTTAATCGAAATACTATACTGCGATTGAAAATTTTGATACGCTTGCCAATAATTCAACAGGGACCTATTAAAGTCTTTACCATCTTCAAAACGAAGGATTTCTGAACTTATTGCGAGGCCAAGCAAAATTTGGGGTCTATAGGTCTCTTAGTGCACATATGCCAAGAAAATGTGGGAAGTATTAGAGGTAACCCATGAAGGAACGGTTGATGTTAAAAGTGTTAGAATCGCGCAGCGGAATATTTGCGTTGATGGACAAAAACCAAGTGGGGGGGTGAATTGGTTTCTGAACAAAAATTAGGTTTTAAAATTTTTCCCCAAAGTTTACCGATTAAAATACTGTGTAAACATAAATAAGATAGAGATAGAGTCTTACACAAGAGATTTATACTAGTTCGAATCAAAAGACCCTACGTCCAGTTGCTAATCACTCAAACAGAGGATTGACGTTGTCACTATAATCAAAGTTGTTACAAGCAGATAACAATGGAAAAGATAAAGTAATGAAAACACCTCTCTTGAGTCCCACAAGAGATGAAGAACAACTTTCCCTAGAGACGGCACAACACACAATCCACTAAGAACTCCACTTAGTGATTCTTATCGCTTCTAGCCCACACCAGGTTCCAAAAGCCCCTTTTTCCTCCAACAAACAGTTCTCTGGGAATCACAGCTCTCAACTTTTTGAAAAAGGTTGTTCTCTTTTCTAAGAGCCTTAGAGAACCTTAAGTAGATGAATTAGGGTTTGGGAATTTGGGATTTTCGGAACTTGGAGTATTGGGATTAGGGTTTTCGAAAATAGGTTTAATTTGAAGTTCAAAATCCAAATCTGACTAAAATAATCGATTAAATGAAGTGTTAATCGATTATTACAGAGCCAAAATCAACAGAACCCCAAAACTCACTGGTTTAATCGATTATATACCCTGTTAATCGATTATCTGCCCTGTTAATCGATTAACAGGCTTGTTAATCGATTAACAGGTGTGTTAATCGATTATTACAGTGAACAGATACAGAAAATGGTTTTTCTCACTGTAATAATCGATTATCTGGTGATTTAATCGATTAAACCTGAGACTTTTTGATAAATATGAGTTTTTGAAGCTTCTAAAGAGTAGATTATGTACCGGCTATCTTAGACTCTAATATTACAGACTCAAACTCATTAAAACAGAGTTATTACACAACAATACAAGTCTTCAACTCTCTAAGTTCTTTATTCTTGAATCATCATCAAAATTAACAAGCTTCATGTCCATGTAAGTTCAACATCAAGTCCTTGTATGTTCAACAAAAAGAGCTAGAAAACACACTCTAATAAGAGAATATGAGTTGTTCAAGATGCAGCAATGAGAAAGCATTGCTAACGTCCGGAAAAGATTCACACACATTATCAACCATTTGATGGGTCTTGGTAAGGTGTTTGATAAAGAAGAGCTTAATATTAAAGTGTTGAAATCTCTTGTTAAGTCTTGGCAACCCAAGGTCACGACAATATCAAAATCCAAAGACTTATCCACTATGACCATGACATCTCTATTTGGAAAACTCAGGGAACAAGAAATGAAAATTTACATGTTCAATGAGCAAGAAATCTCAGAGAGGAAAGTTAAAAGCATAACTCTTAAACAAAGTGAGAGATGAAGAATCTGAGGAAGAAAATGAAACCAAGAATCTTGGTCTGCTTGCCAAGAAGTTTAAAAAATTCCTTAAGAAAAGAAATAAGGATAAACCTATGAAAAAGAGGTATGCAAAGAAACCAGATTCAAATTCATTTAATTACAAATGTTATGGTTGTGGAAAACAGGGGCATGTAAGAATGGAGTGGCTAGAAAAGAAAAAGAATCAAGACAAGAAAAATGAAAAGTAAAAGGAGAGTTGGCATTCCTTAGGATGATAACAATATTTCTCAACTGAAAACTCAGAAGAAGAAAATTTGTGCTTGATGGCTGGTCAAGAATCCCCACCATTAGTGTAAGTTCTACTTCTTCCAACAATTCTATGAATTATAGTTCTCTACTAGAAGCCTTTAATGAAATGCATGAAGAAGCAAAGAGACTCGCTAGAGAAAATAATAGATTGAAAGGAATGAACACTTGGTTGGAAAATAGAGTAAAAACTCTTGAAAATGAACTTCTTAAAATTAAAACAAATTTTGAAAATCTTGAAATGGTTCACAATGATTCTGACTGAAATCTAATTTAGAAAAATCTTGTGAAAACTGTTATCAGTCACGAAAGAAAATTGCATATTTGATTAAAATTGTTTTAAAGCTTACATAAGGTAATGCCAATCTTAATGCTTTGCTTGGGTCACAAAAATTAGTAATTGATTGTGTTGCCATTGGTCTCACTCGTATTGTTGGTGAAAAGATAAAGGCTTTCAAGAATTATTTTTCATACAAAAAACTGGTTTCTACACCTTTCACCACATTTTTTACTGCATGAAAAGGGGTCAAACAATTAAATTCTGCAATATTAAGAAATATGCAATTCCTAAAGGAACAACTAGTTGAAAATCTATGGTGTCTGGATAGTGGTTGTTCAAGGGATATGACTAGAGACATTTCCAAATTTCATAACTTGAAACTCAAAACTGGTGGAACTATAGTATATGGTGACAACCACAAAGGCAGAATTCTTGGAGTAGGTGATGTTATATGTGCAAATTATGGAGTTATCCATAATGTATTGTTTGTTGATGGGCTAAAGCATAATTTAATCAGCATTAGTCAACTTTGTGACAAGATTCACACGGTCATCTTTGAACCTGAACAATGTTTAATACTTAGACCAAGTTCAGAATAGGTATTGATTACTAGTAAAAGGGTAAGCAACATCTATATGTTAGATACAAACTCTGCAAATAATTGTTGTCTAATTGCTAAAGAAAATGATAGTTGGTTGTGGCATCGAAGGCTAGCTCACATACATATGCATCATCTTAATCGATTAATCTCTAAAGAGCTTGTAACAAGATTACCTAAACTAAAATTCGTGAAGGACAAAGTTTGTGATGTATGTCAAAAGGGCAAGCAAAGAAGATATCCTTTTCCATAGAAAAATATTGTCTCTACTTCTAGACCACTTAAGCTTTTGCACATGGATCTCTTTGGACCTTCAAGAACTGTAAGTTTGGGTGGAAATCTATATGCATTGGTTGTTGTAGATGATTTATCAAGACTTACCTGGACATTATTTTTAAAAAAATGAAATCTAATACTTTCCAAGCTTTCAAGAAACTTGCTAAACAAACTCAAAATGAAAAGGGGTTTTCATTTCTTATACTCAAAGTGATCATGGGGGATTGTTTTCAAATCAAAATGTTGACAGATTTTGTGAAAAACATGACATTAAGCATAATTTCTCTACACCTAGAACTCCCTAGCATAATGGTGTTGTGGAAAGGAAAAATTGATCTCTTAAGGAGCTTGATAGGACCATGCTAAATGAGAAAGCTTTGCTAAAGTATTTTTAGGCTGATATTGTAAGCACAACATGTCATGTGTTAAATCGGGTTTTGATAAAACCCTTTCTCAAAAAGACTCCCTATGAACTGTGTAGAGGTAAAAAGCCAAACATAAATTACTTTAGAGTGTTTGAATGCAAAGTTTTTATTTTAAATAATGGTAAAGAAAATGTAGGAAAGTTTGACTCAAAATTGGATGAAGGGATTTTCTTGGGTTACTCTACTAGCCATGCATATAGGATATATAACAAAAGGCTTAAAACAGTGGAAGAATTTGTACATGTTGTTTTTAATGAATCTTGTCCAAATGTGCAGAAAAACATAGTTAATGATGCAAATGAACAAAATTTTAACTAATAAGTTGTATCAATTAAAACTATCAGATTCAACCACTACTTAGAGATTATCTGAAATTTCTAAAATTTTTGAAGGGGAACCAAACGAACAATTGCCCAAGGAGTGGAAGACTCCAAGGAATCTTTCAAGTTACAACTTCATTGGTCAAACCAATCAGGGAGTTTCTACTAGAAGATTTTTAAATAAACTTTCTTTTGTTTCTCAAATTGAACCCAAAACTATAACTAAAGCTTTAAGTGATAATGAATGGTTAAATGCAATGCATGAGGAACTAAATCAATTCACTAGAAATAATGTATGGGAAGAAGTTCCTAAACCAGTAGATGCTAAAATTGTTGGAACAAAATGGGTGTTTAGAAACAAATTGGATGAATATGGTGTTATCACTAAGCATAAAGCAAGATTAGTATCCTAAGGGTATAATCAACAGGAAGGAATATATTTTTATGAAACATATGCACCAATTGCTAGATTATAAGCAATTAGATTGCTACTTATGCTTCTATGAAGAATTTCAGGTTATATCAAATGGATGTTAAGATTACATTCTTAAATGGTTATTTGAATGAAGAAGTATTAGCCTCTCACCCACCTGGATTTGAGGATCACACACATCCATAATATGTGTTCAAACTAAAGAAGGCTTTATATATATTAAAGCAAGCACCAAGGCAATGGTGTGAAAGGTTAAGCAATTTTCTCATTTCAAAAAATTATCAAAGAGGTGTAGTTGATAATTGATGATATAATTTTTGGAGCTACTAATGAAACTTTGTGCAAGAATTTTATAAAGGAAATGTAGGGAGAGTTCAAGATGTCAATGATGGGAGAACTCAACTACTTTCTACGACTACAAGTCAAATAACTAAAAGGGAGAAGCTTTCTGCTTCAATCCAAATATTGTGCAAAATTGCCCAAGATGTTTTAAATTGAAAACTGCAAAGTGTTAGAAAAGAAGGTTGAGATCAAGAGGGGGGGGGGATGAATTGATCTTTAAAAGATTTTCGCAATTTATAGATTATTTATTTCAAAGATTAAGAGTTCTGACCAATTCTTGAATCAAGCAAAACAAGCAATTAAAATAAAGACAACAGTAAAATTAAAGAGAGTAAGGTTTAGAGAAATACAACCAAGATTTATACTAGTTCACCCAATCCTAAGGCTATGTCCAGTTCTCAGCCAAATTCCAGTTGAGTTCCACCAGATTGAATGTTTTATAGATTACAAATTCCAATCACACACCGAATCTACCACAAGAAGCTAAATTGCAGTCCTTGCACCTAAACCTTCACCAAGAACCAACTTCTAGTTCTTGAACCAACCTGCAACCAAATTCCAGCCACAGAAATCGTGCCTAACAATTCCAAGCAGTTACAGTATAACACGAATGAAAGAAAATAAAAGAGAAGAAACCAGAACAATCTAACCTGGATTATGTAGTCCCTGCAATATGAGTTTCTTCACAAAAAATTACAAAAATGCTTCAAGAAAGAATTTTCAAAAGCACCACAAAACTTGCGCGATTCTTTCTTGAAAAACTTCACTTATGATTGCTTGATTGATTGCTCAAAGGTATATTTTAAAAGACAAAAGCAATCCTATTTATATAGAGATTTGTTCTAACTGCTGGTTTAATTAATCTATTAAACAATCTTTTAATTTGTTAAAAGTCTTGAATTAATCTACTTAAACTTCTTTTAATCTGTTAAAATGTTCTTGATCATTTTCCAAATTTGTTTTAACTGATACGACAACGTTTCAAACGATTAAACACACTTTGTAAAAAAACCCTTAAGTTGTTTTAATCAATTAATTCGCAATTTAATCGATTAAAATTCTGCCAAATATTTTCATAAAACTTTTTAAGTGATTTTAACTGATAACAACCAGTTTTAATCGATTAAAACAGTTAGCAGAAATTCCCTTAAATTTTTTTAATCGATTAATTCGATTTTACATCGATTAAAATACTGACAGAACATCTTTCAAAATACTTCAAGTTATTTTAATTGATTATTTCGAGTTTGTATCAGTTAAAATACTGACATAACATCTTTCAAAACACTTCAAGTTATTTTAATCGATTGTTTCGAGTTTGTATCAATTAAAATACTGCCATAACACTTTCCAAAACATTTTAAGTGATTTTAATCGATTATTCGAAACTACATCAGTTAAAACACTAACAGAAGATTTTCATAAACTCCTTTAATAAAAATAATTGATTAATTCGAAAGTGTATCGATTAAAATAGTTCCAATGAATGTTTTAAAAGGATTTAATCGATTATTTTGAAAACCTATTAGTTAAAAATCTGTTATGTAATTTTTAAGACATTTTAATTGATAAAGCTCATATAATATTAGTTAAAACAATTTCTTAAAAACCATTTAACAGATTACTTTGGTTTTTAACAGATTTAACATCTTTAGAGGCATTTTCAAAATCTTTTAAATGATGAAACCTCATGCAGCATAGAGATATGAATGATTATACCTATGTATAGATGCAAACTAACTAATCACTCTACCTTTTTAACCCAAGTAATCTTTGACTTCATCAGATAAGCCTTTGACTTCAAATCAACAAGATCTTCATTTTATCAAATGATTCAATAAGATCTTCATCACTTTCAGTCTCCCCCTATTTGATGAAGACAAACACCTCTTTGAAAAATTTTGATCCACAGAAGAAGTCACTTGGATATATAGATTAGTGAGTATTCAATATCAATTGTTCCTCCCCCTAGATTAGTGAGCATTTAATCATCATTTATTTCTCCCCCTTTGACTTCATCAAAAATAGGGAAGAGAGGGACAAAACAATATTTATAGCATGTAATGATAACAAAATGTAATTTTTTTTAAACAACATTATAAATAGAAACAAAAAGAATACCATGATACTAATGAGATGTATTATTCATTTAAGAACCAATTAAAGTTTATTCAAACTTATCTTCGTTAACACATTTGTAATGAATACAATAGACACATGTAAAGATAAGGGAACCATGCTTTAGTAGCATGTTACAAGAACAACCATTAACTAAAGCCTTTAATTTTCTTTCCAGAATAATAATCGATTAAAAATAGGACATAATCGATTAAATTGATCATGTTAATGATTTTAATTGGTACAGATAACATTTTAATCGATTAAAATAGGAATGACAGATGTACATTGAAATCTTGAGAGCATTTAATCAATTAAATCGAAATTTAATCGATTAAAACAGTACGAACAATAGTATTATTAATCAAATTAATCGATTAAAGCTAGTTTATATCAATTAAAACATTCAAAAATGGGAACTAAGTGATGTTTGATGCATCTAAAATGCCTACTTCAGCTCAGATTTTATAAAATCGATCACGAGCAAGAGGTTTTGTGAATATATCATCTAATTGCTTCTCAGTTTCTATAAAGAAAATTTCACAATCACCTTTTAAAACATGATCTCTAATGAAATGATGTCTAATTTCTATATGTTTCGTCCTAGAATGCTGAATTGGATTCTTTGTTAATATAATGGCACTGGTATTATCACATAAAAGAAAATTTTTATTGAGAATTAAACCATAATCCTCAAGCTGTTAATTGAGCCACAAGGATTGAGCACAACAACTTCCAGCTACAATGTACTTGGCTTCAGCTATAGAAAGAACAACACATGATTGCTTTTTACTATGCCATGAGATTAGACTGCTTCCTAGGAGATGACAAGTGCCACTGGTGCTTTTTCTGTCAAGTTTACACCCTGCAAAATCTGAGTCAGAATAACCAATTAGATTTAATTTGGACTCACCAGGATACCACAATCCAACATTTAATGTTCCTTTGAGATATTTGATGATCCTTTTTGCAACAGTAAGATGAGATTCTTTTGGTGTAGATTGAAACCTGGCACACATACAAACACTAAACATAATGTCAGGTCTACTTGTTGTGAGATATAATAAAGAACCAATAAGCCCTCTATATTTTGTTTGAGCTACTGGTTTTCCCTTTTCATCAGTATCAAGATAGCAATTGGTGAACATTGGTGTTGATGCCTCATTGCAGTGCTGCATCTCAAAGTTCTTTCACTACAAGAAAATCGAGTATTACCGATGGATATTTACCGACGGATTTGTATTCGTCGGAAAATAATTATTACCGACGGAAATTACCGACGGATATAAAATATTTGTGGAATTTGATCTTACTGACGGATATATCCGTCGGTAAAATAATAATTAGTTACCGACGGATATATCCGTCGATAAATCCGTCGGTAATTTACAGATAAATTTACCGACCGATATATCCGTCGGTAAATCCATCTGTATATTACCGACGGATATATCCGTCGATAAATCCATCCGTAAATTACCGATGGATATATCCGTCGGTAAATTAACAATCAGTAAATATTCATATATAAATTTCTTAAATTAATTTAATTTAATCATAATTAGATTAATTTATAATAATTTCTTAAATTAAATAATTTAAAATAAATATTTAATTATATATAAATATATAATATATATAAATATATAAATATATAAATATATAAATATATAAATATATAAATATATAAATATATAAATATATAAATATAATTTATTTGTAAATTATTATCAAAAAAATCTGGTAGCTTAGTGGTTGGAGTATCGGTCTCTAACTCTAAGGTACTAGGTTCGAATCCATTGAAGCCTATAAAAATGTAATAGGGAAAATTAATTAATAATAAATAATAAAAATAATAAATAAGTTATATAAGTAAAATATTTAATAAATAATAAAAATATTACAGACGGATTTTGACCGTCGGTAATATTAAAATTTCTTGTAGTGTTTAGAAGCTCTGTGTAGTACTTTGATTGATGAAGAAAGCTCCCTCCTTGAAGTTGTTTTACTTGTAACCCAAGAAAGTAATTAAGTTCCCCCTTCATAGACATCTCAAATTCTCCCTGCATATCTTTGATAAATCCTTTACATAAAGACTCATTAGTGGCTCCAAATATGATGTCATCAACATATACTTGAACTAGAATAATATTATTATTTATTTTCTTAAGAAATAAATTTTTATCAACCACACCTCTTTGATAGCCCTTTGATAAGAGAAAATTACTTAACCTTTCATACCATTGTCTTGGGGCTTGCTTTAGACCATACAATGCTTTCTTTAATCTGTAGACATATTCCGGATGAATATGATCTTCAAAACTAGGTGGTTGTGCAACAAAAACTTCTTCATTCAAGTAGCCATTTAAGAAAGAACTTTTGACATCCATTTGAAATAACCTGAAATTCTTTATTGAGGTATAAGCAAGTAGAAGTCTAACAGCTTCTAATCTAGCAACATGAGCATATGTTTCATCAAAATCAATTCCTTCTTGCTGATTATACCCTTTACCAACTAATCTAGCCTTGTTTCTTGTAATTATACCATTTTCATCCATTTTATTTCTAAAAACTCATTTAGTTCCTACAATATTTACATCATTTGGTTTTGGAATTAATTCCCATACTTCATTTCTTGTAAATTGATTTAATTCATCATGCATGGCATTAATCCAGTTATTATCCTTTAATGCATCATATATGATTTTTGGCTCAATTTGTGATACAAATGCCATGTGATTACAAAATTTGTTTAAGGATCTTCTAGTAGAAACTCCCTGATTTATTTCACCAATGATGTTGTCTATTGAAAGATTCCTTGGAGTCTTCCATTCTTTGGGTAACTGTTCCTCATATTCTTCAATATACTCCTCCTGTTTTTGAAGAATTGTTGATTCTGGTAATTTTAACTGATATATTTTATCAGCTAAAAAGTCATCATCTATTCTGCGCTCAGAATTTTTTTGCATATCTGGGTTAGTTTCATCAAATACAACATGAACAGATTTTTCTACAGTATTTAGTCTTTTGTTGAAGATTCTATAGGCATGGCTATTTAATGAATAACCTAAGAAAATACCTTCATCTGATTTGGAGTCAAACTTTCCAAGATTTTCCTTTCCATTGTTTAAAACAAAGACTTTACATCCAAATACTCTAAAGTAGTTTATGTTAGGCTTTTTGCCTTTGTATAATTCATAGGGAGTCTTTTTGAGAAAAGGTCTAATTAAAACATGGTTTAGTACATGACAAGCAGTACTTACGGCACCAGCCCAAAAGTATTTTGGTAATGCTTTTTCATTAAGCATTGTCCTAGCTAACTCTTCAAGAGAATGATTTTTCCTCTCAACTACACCATTCTGTTGAGGAGTTCTAGAAGTAGAAAAATTATGCTTAATACCATGTTTTTCACAAAATTTATTAAAATTTTCATTTGAAAATTCTCCCCCATGATCACTTTGAATACAAGATATGAAATAGTCTTTTTCATTTTGAATTTGTTTTGCAAATTTCTTAAACATATGGAAAGTATCAGATTTTAATTTTAAAAACATTGTCCAGGTAAATCTTGAGTAATCATCTATTATAACCAATGCATATAGATTCCCTCCTAAACTTATAGTTCTAGAAGGACCAAAGAGATCCATGTGCAAAAGTTCAAGCGGTCTTGACGTTGAAACAATATTTTTCTGTGAGAAAGAATTCTTTACTTGCTTGCCCTTTTGACAAGCATCACATATTTTGTCTTTCACAAACTTAAGTTTAGGTAGACCAATTACAAGATCTTTAGAAATCAATTTATTGAGATGATTCATATGAATATGAGCTAATCTTCTATGCCATAACCAGGAATCATGCTCTTTAGTAATTAAACAACAGTTTTTAGCAGAGTTAGTATTTAACATGTAAATGTTGTTGATCCTCTTACCAGTGATCAATACCTGGTCTGAATCTAATTTGATGATTTGACATTGTTCTTGTCCAAAGATAACTTTGTGTCCTTTGTCACATAGCTGGCTGATACTGATCAAATTATGTTTTAAACCCTCAACATATAGTACATTATTAATAATACCTAATTATGTGCATTTAATGTCACCTATTCCAAGAATTCTTCCTTTGTTATTATCCCCATAGATGACAGTCCCACCATTCTTTGGTTTTAAATTGTGAAACTTTGTAATATCTCCTGTCATATGTTTAGAACAGACGTTGTCAAGGTACCAGAGATCTTTAGTTTGTTGTTCCTGAAAGAGAAATTAGTAAAGTTACAGTACTAAACGATTAAATGAAGAAGTAATCGATTAATTCTGTACTGCAAGCAGAATATTAATCGATTAATTTGAGTTTGAATCGATTAATCTTATTCTGGAAAAATATATCAGAATAATAATCGATTAAGACGAGAAATAATTAATTAAATTTTGCCTTTTAATGATTTTAACTGATGTAAATCCTTTTTAATCGATTAAAACAGAGATGATAAATCTATACTAGAATTCTGGGAACATTTTAATCGATTAATTCATAGAATAATCGATTAAAATTGTATGGAAAACTTTTCTGAACTACTTTGTAAGTGAATTTAATCGATTAAAACAATTTTATATCAATTAAAATACTCAGTCCATGAATCCATAATCAATATTTGTTGATCAGGTACCAAAGAATTTTCAGATTTTGTTCCTGCAAAACAGATTTAGCATATATCTGGTACCCTTTTTATAATTATTGGGTCCAATCAAGTTATTTGAAATGACTTCTTGGGAACCCACTTCATTCTTCCTCTTGGAACAACATATTTCTTTATTCTAAAAAACTTAACAGAATGACCTCTTTTCATATAGTAAAAGAATGTAATGAATGGTGATGAAACAGATTTACTATATGCAAAATAGTTTTTAAATGCTATAGTTTTCTTTCCAACAAGAGGTGTGATCAATAACTAATTTTTGAGAATCAAGTATAACATCAAGACTGGTTTTTCCTTGTGCAAGTTTAGATGCAATTTTTATTAGATATGTTAATTTCTTTTGTAACTCAGGACAATTTTCACAATCTTTTTTATCATTACACATGCAATCAAAATTATTATCACCTATTTTCAGATTTTCATCCTTAGTTTCTTCATCAAGAATTTTCTTTTCGAGAAGAATGATTTTGTTTTCTAATCTACTGTTCATGCTCTTTAATCTTTTATTTTCAAATTCTAATATTTTTGCTACTGCATGCATTTCATAGAAGGCATTTTGTAATGAACTATAATATTTTTTGAAGAGTCAGAACTTACACTAGATGTTGGAGAATTCGACTTAGCCATCAAACATATTTCTGGAGTTTCTTCATAAGCCATCTCAAGAGTTTCCCACATTTGTTTGCTAGTTTGACAGTGTGATATCCTGAAAAATTCAGTTTTGTTAAGTGCAGATGTAATAATATTCATGGCAGTGCAATCATCTTGAATTTGTTTCTTTTCACGATCATTCAAGCTGGACCATTCTCTATTGAAAACAAAAGATCCTTGTTCAACAATATTGCAAACATTTATATCAATAGATTCAATAAAGATCTTCATCCTTATCTTCCAAAATGAATAATTTGTACCACAAAATAGTGGAGGTCTATTAATACAAGCACCCTCAGAAACTTTGTTTTCAGCCATTTGGATCGAAAGACTTGAGTAATTTTCAAGAACCTTGCTCTTCATACCAATTGTTAGAAAAGAAGGCTAAGATCAAGAGGGGGGGGTGAATTGATCTTTGAAAGATTTTCACAATTTATAGATTATCTATTTCAAAGATTAAGAGTTCTGACCAATTCTTGAATCAAGCAAAACAAGCGATTAAAATAAAGACAGCAGCAGAATTAAAGAGAGTAAGGTTTAGAGAAATACAACCAAGATTTATATTGGTTCACCCAATCCCAGGGCTATGTCCAGTTTTCAGCCAAATTCCAGGTGAGTTTCACTAGATTGAATGTTTTACAGATTACAGATTCCAATCACACACCCAATCTACCACAAGAACCTAAATTCCAGTCCTTGCACCTAAACCTTTACCAAGAACCAAGTTCCAGTTCTTGAACCAACCTGCATCCAAATTCCAGCCACAGAAACCGTGCCTAACAATTCCAAGCAGTTACAGTATAACAAGAATGAAAGAAAATAAAAGAGAAGAGACCAGAACAATCTAACCTGGGTTATGCAGTCCCTGTAGTATGAGTTTCTTCATAAAAATTTGCAAAAATGCTTCAAGAAAGAACTTTCAAAAACACCACAGAACTTGCGCAATTCTTTCTTGAAAAACATCACTTATGATGGCTTGATTGATTGCTCAAAGGTATATTTTAAAAGACTGAAGCAATCCTGTTTATATAGAGATTTTTTCTAACTACTAGTTTAATTAATCTGTTAAAACAATCTTTTAATCTGTTAAAAGTCTTGAATTAATCTGTTAAAACTTCTTTTAATCTATTAAAATGTTCTTGATCATTTTCTAGATTTGTTTTAACTAATACGACAACGTTTCAATCGATTAAAACACTTTGTAAAAAATCCCTTAAGTTATTTTAATCGATTAATTTGCAATTTAATAGATTAAAATTCTACCAAATATTTTCATAAAACTTTTTAAGTGATTTTAACTGATAACAATCAATTTTAATCGATTAAAACAGTTAGCAGAAATTCGCTTAAATTTTTTTAATCGATTAATTTGATTTTAGATCGATTAAAATACTGATAGAACATCTTTCAAAATACTTCAAGTTATTTTAATCGATTATTTCGAGTTTGTATCGATTAAAATATTGACAGAACATCTTTCAAAACACTTCAAGTTATTTTAATCGATTGTTTCGAGTTTGTATTGATTAAAATACTGCAATAACACTTTCCAAAACATTTTAAGTGATTTTAATCGATTATTTCGAAAATATATCAGTTAAAACACTGGCCGAAGATTTTCAAAACTCTTTTAATGAAGATAATCGATTAATTCGAAAGTGTATCGATTAAAACAGTTCAAGTGAATGTTTTAAAAGGATTTAATTGATTATTTCAAAAACCTATTAGTTAAAAATCTGTTATGTAAGTTTTAAGACATTTTAATTGATAAAGCTCATATAATATCAGTTAAAACAATTTCTTAAAACCCATTTAACCGATTACTTTGGTTTTTAACAGATTAAACATCTTTAGAGGCATTTTCAAAATCTTTTAAATGATGAAACCTCATGCATCAGAGAGATATGAATGATTATACCTATGTATAGATGCAGACTCACTAATCACTCTACCCTTTTAACCCAAGTAATCTTTGACTTCATCAGATAAGCCTTTGACTTTATCGAATCAACAACATCTTCATTTTATCAAATGATTTAATAAGATCTTTATCACTTTCACAAAGAAGCATCCAGTCCCATGTCCACAAGTTGTTATTTAGAAGCGGATTATAAAGGAAAATCTATTAACCAAACCAAGTATAGAGGACTCATTAGTTCACTATTGTATCTTACGACTAGCAAGCTTGATATTATGTTTAGTGTTTGCATGTGTGTCAAATTTAAATCAGCACCAACAGAGTCTCATTTCACAGCTACTATAGGAATATTTAAATATCTAAAAGGAATTGTGAATGTTGGTGTATGGTATCCTGGTGAGTCTCAATTAAACTTAATCGGACACTCTGACTTAGATTTGCATGTTGCAAACTAGATAGAAAAGCACTGTAGACCCCAAATCTTGCCCGGCCTCAAAATAAGAACAGAAGACCTCCTATTCGAAGATGGACGAAGCCTAAGAAGCTACTAGGAGAGACCATTAGGCCCCATATTAGGATAGGAAGGATTTTCTGTATAAAAATAAGGATTTTTCGCCTTCAGGAGTCGAGACTGCCGTCTCACTTTTCGGGACGGCCGTCTCGCCACTTGCCAATGGCGAGACCCCCCTCCTGTTTGGCGAGAAGGCCTTCTCGTCACTTGAAAAGTTGATACCGCCGTCTCGCCACTTTTGCAAGTCGAGACCGCCGTCCCGAATGGCGAGATGGTCATCTCGACCTTGTCAGTCGAGACGGCCATCTCGACCTGACAGGCGCAAATTCCTATAAATAGTGAGCGCTCCCCCCCTCATTTCACACAGTTCTTCCCCTTTCCCTTCTACAATTTCTTCAGATTCTCTTCCTAGAGTCCCTCCGAAGCATTTCCGGAGTTTCTGAGAGTCTTAGAGAGCTTTTTATAGCGTTTCGAGAGAGTTTTTGACGTTGTAAGAGCGAAGGGCTGCCAAAACGCACCCTACTTTCAAGAAAATTAATCAAAAGCTTGCCTCGGAGGTTTCTTCACTCTCTCCCTCTCCTTTACTGTCTTTATTTTTATGATTAAATCGTGTAATAGACATTAGGGCCATGTAGTCATTATTTTAATTCCACAAATAAAAGGGTCAAAGTGTCTTTTCAAAAGTTCGTTTATAAAATAGCTGGCTTATCATAGGGAACCCGAAAGGGGCATTGTAAGGGAACTAACACTTCCCTTACACGTAACTAACTCCCTTACCCAACTCTGGTTTTAATGACCAAAGTTGGTTTTTCGAAAAACCAACGCCCTTTTCCTCCTTTTTCGATGTTTCCGGCAAAAACATCGGTGGCGACTCCATAAGAACCCTTTCAAATTAGCTCTTAGGTTAGCCCGGTTATCGGACAACCTAAGAACACCTTTTCGAAAACTTCGCCCCTAGGTTCAGCCCGGCTATCGGACAACCTAAAGGCGTTGTAACCTCACCCATAAAAATGCGAAAAATGGAAAGTCGGAACCATCGCGTCGCTCCGACAACCTCTTTTTGATGGCAGCGATAGATGGTGACTCCAATGGGGAAGCCTAGAGAGATGATCCCATTTAGTGATGGGCCAGCTTAATAAATAAACTAAGAAATTACGCTTTTACCCTACCTTGTATTATAACATGCTTTAAATACTTGGCTTTAATAACTGTTGTTTGTTTTTATGCAATTGTTTGAAATACAAATTGTACACAAACCTTTGCACACAATAGTTCCCTCTATACCCGGGGGCAAGTGAGAAATCCATAAGGAGTGGGGGGCAGGTACGGTTCGCTGTAGTGATGGCCTTGAGCCCACCGGTGTGATCGGAAACCACCACTCAAGGTGATAACCTTCCTCTTTTGGCACAAATACTGACTATGGCCTTAGTGCTAAGCATGGTCGGAAGGCTGGAGAGTGGGGAGCCTATAATGGGGGCACCTTGGGGGCCTTAGCCTTGGTGAGAACAGTTAGAACCTACCTTCGCCAATGCACTTTTCTGCAGGAAAACCCTACCTCGTGATTAAAACGACTTCTCGCCTATTCGCGGATGATTGAATTGTATGCGCATTTGTTTGTTGCATTTGATTGCATAGCATAACCAAACAACAGAAAAATCATAAAAAACATTTTTTTGCAATAAAATGCCCTTATCTTGGACAGTCTGCCTTTTAGCTAGCCTGGTTTTAGGTTCTTTGCAAGCTAAGTAGCCACGCAGTCTGATAGAAGAGATAAGGGACGCTAAACATTATTCTTTCGCAATAAGCCATTTTTATCTCGGACAGTCTGCCTTTTAGCTAGCCTGGTTTCAGGTTCTTTGTAAGCTAAGTAGCCACGCAGTCCAACAGAAGAGGTAAAAGGCTCTAAAATAAAATCAAATAAAAACCCAAATCAAATAAAAATAAATGGGACCTTGTTCATAAACATTACACTCAATCAATTATACAGGTAGTTTATTTAAAAAAAAAAACATATATATATATATATATATATATATATATACACACAAATACCATACATCATGTACAAATAAAACATGATAAATAGGAAAAATAAAACACTCACATTCATATCTACAAATAAGCATCATATTCATAAAACATACATTTTGGTTTTAGAAAATGGAGGGGACTAGTAGACAACTGAAGAAAGTGGACATTCCCCGATACCATACTGAGAAGTTAGAACGGCTTTGCACGATAATGCCACCAGAAGTTCGCTCTGACCTTGAAAAATCCTATGGACGGATTCTCGCCCTGTTGAAGATCTATGTCGATCCCATTTTCATCAGGGTTCTAGTTCATTTCTGGAACTCTAGTCTGCGCTGCTTCGAATTCCCGCAGTTTGATATGGTGCCCACTTTGGAGGAGTATGAGATCATGCTAAAATGGCCCAAATCAGCCGGGGTCCATATCCGCCACGGGGCATACACTCCTGCAGCACAAATCGCTGCCATCATCCGATTTCCATTTCAGCAGACTACCCTGATAGAAAAAGGGAACATCCAAGGTTGGCAAGTCTCAATGTTAGAAGACCATCTGTCCACTTTGGCTGAAAGAGCAGAATGCGTCGCTTTTAACAAAACCCTGGCCTTAATCATATTTGGACACAATCTTGTTTCCCTTCCACATCGACACAGTGGATCAAGCTGTCATGGACGCCTTCTTCACCTGGGACGTGAACTCAAAGAGTCCCTTGCCTGCAATTCTAGCCAACACCTTGCTCTCATTAGAATTTTGCCGCCAAAAGCAAGGAAAAACACTCCGTTGTTGCTTGTCGCCGCCGTCAAAAGGAGGTGGCCGGAGCGACACGATGGTTCCGACTTTCCAATTTTCACGTTTTTATGGGTGATGTTACAACGCCCTTAGGTTGTCCGATAACCGGGTTGAACCAAAGGGCGAGGTTTTCGAAAAGGTGTTCTTAGGGCTGACCTAAGAACTAATTTGAAAGGGTTCTGATGGAGTCATCACCGATGTTTTTACCGGAAACATCGAAAAAGGAGAGAAAAGGCGTTGGTTTTCGAAAACCAACTTTGGTCGTTAAAACCAGAGTTGGGTACGGGAGTTAGTTACATGTAAGGAAAGTGTTAGTTCCCTTATGACGCCCCTTTCGGGTTCCCTATGATGGGCCAGTTATTTTATAAATAAACTTTTGAAAAGACGCTTTTTCCTTTTTATTTGCAAAACTAAAATAATGACTACATGGCCCTAATATCTATTACGCAATTTAATTATGAATAAAAAGACAGTAAAAGAGAGGGAGAGAGTAAAGAAACCTCCGAAGCAAGCTTTTTTATTAATTCTCTTGAACATAGGGTGCGTTTTGGCAGCCCTTCGCTCTTACAACGCCGAAAATCGCTCTCAAAACGCTATAAAAAGCTCTCTTAGACACTTAGAAACTTCGGAAATGCTTCGGAGGGACTCTAGGAGGAGAATTTGAAGAAAGTGTAGAAGGTAAAGTGGAAAAACTGTGTGAAATGAAGGGGGAAGCGCTCACTATTTATAGGGATTTGCGCCTGTCAGGTCGAGACGGTCGTCTCGACTGACAAGGTCGAGACGGCCGTCTCGCCATTCGGGATGGTCGTCTCGCCATTCGGGACGGCCGTCTCGACTTGCAAAAGTGGCGAGACGGCGGTATCGACTTTTCAAGTGACGGGAAGGCCTTCTCGCCAAACGGGAGGGGGATCTCGCCATTGGCAAGTGGCGAGACGGCCGTCTCCCCAAACGAGACGGCGATCTCGACTTGCATCAATGGCGAGACGGCGGTCCCGAAAAGAAAGACGGCCGTCTCAACTCCTGAAGGAGAAAATCCTTATTTTTATACAGAAAATCCTTCCTAACCTAATATGGGGCCTAATAGTCTCTCCTAGTGGCTTCTTAGGCTTCGTCCATCTTCGAATAGGAGGTCTTTTGTTCTTATTTTGAGGTCGGGCAAGATTTGGAGTCTATAGCTGCCCCCCCTTTACCTGACTAGTCAATTGTTAGCCTATCGTGCCAAGAAGATCGACTGGAGGGTAAAGGAGTTGACTCTCTTGCCCGGTTACCCTTCGGATGTTCCGTCTTGCAGCGGTTGATCTTTTGGGGAAAAGTGTGTTGTGCACCTTTAGGATACTCCTTCTGACGGTAGCCGATCCCTTCGGTTGACACATGGTAGAACCTCAGGATACTCCTTCTGACGGTAGTCGATCCTTCAGTTGATGGGTATAAACCCCCCATCAGGCTGGTAGTTGCAGTCCGCTGTGCGTCGAACTAGTGGTGGTGGCGGCTTACTACTCAGGCTTACATGCGCCAATCAGGCGCGCTTCGTGCACAAGTTTGATGGGTATGAACCCCCCATCGGGCTGGTACAGTCTACTGCGTAGGACTGGTGGTGGCGGCTTACTGCTCTAGCTCATGCGCCGACTCCATGGGGAGTGATTTCTGTTTTGGTAAATGTCCTTTCTGGTAAAGTCTTCCGGTGTGTCGGAGATTCTTTGTTTTTTTTGCTTTTCCTTATAGCCATCCAGCTTGTTGTTTGCTGGGGATTCTTTGTGTTTTTGTTCCTTTGGTAGTGGTCATCCGACTTTGCTAGTTGTTAGGGGTTTTTGATGAGTGCCATTGAGATAGGCAGGAATCCTTTGGGGATTTGTTGATCTTGGTGACGCCTCTTGAGTAGGCGGGTATCCATTGAAAATTTGCTGATTTTGATTGTGCCTCTGAGTAGGCAGATACTCCATTGAGTTTCTGGTAATGCCTCTGAGTAGGCAGATGCTTCATCGGAAGTGAAGACTTTTGGCTGCATTTGTTTTGCCTCTAACTAGGCCGATATTTCCTTATGGGGATGCTGGTTCTTGCTTTCCAGGTTTTGCCTATGCGTAGACAAATGACATTCTGAGGATGAATATGAAGTTTTACCTTTGCAGTAGGCTCACCGGGGATGATCTTTCTTCACTGGGGAATTGGTTGACTTCCCGGGGATCTAATTTTGGTTTGGCCCCTGGAGTTTTGACTCCTTGTTAGGTACTGGTGTGAGCTAGTTCTGTGATGCTCTTATTTAATTTCGCCTTTTCCGCGATTTATCTCTTTTTTATCGCAATTTTGAAATCTGCCTTTTTTATGGGGATAATGCGTGAGCCTTTTTACTTTTTAGTTTCCTTTTATTATGCTGGCTTTTCCTTCTATTTGGGAGGTCCACTAGGGATGTAGTTTTCTTTCTTTGGTGATCCACCAAGGAATTAGTTGACTTCCTGGGACCTGATTTTTTTTTTCTAGGGATGGAGTCTTGGCTCCTTGATTGATGTTGATGCGAGCTATACTTGTGAAGCTCTTATTCCACTGAGGGATGGGAATTTTTTATTCCTTTTTGTAGACTTTTTTAGGAGATCCACTTGAGGATTTTTATTCGGCCTTCTCTGTCATGGCCTTTTTGTCATCTGCTGGAGATGAAGGGTTTTCTGTTCTCTTTTTTTCTCTCCTTTTTTTTGTTGAGCCCTTGATGGTTTGGACTCTTTTGACTGTTAATGATGATGGGCTCTTGAAGCCTTTATTCTCCATTGGGGAGTGTGGAGGAGACTTTGTGGGTGAGTGTGCTCGATGACTCAAGTAGTGGCGATGCTGAGTCGTGGGGTAATATTTATTTTACCTTTGGAATAGGCAAGGATCCACTTGAGGATAACTAGGCCTTTCCGTCGGCTTTTCTTTTATGATGTCTGATGATTGTGCCATCTTTTATTGGGTAGCAAAATGATGACTGGAGCTTTGGCTTCTGGAAGCTCTTATTTCTTTTGAGTTATTAGATGACAACTCGCTCTTCTTTCTTGAGGAGAGCAATGTTTGGAGACTTCTTATTTGGGCCTTCTTTTTTTAGGGTAGAAGGATGGCGGTTGGAGTTTTAACTTCTGGAAGCTCTTATTTTGCTCAGAGTCGTTTTATTGATGACTTGCTCTGTTTTCTTGAGGGCATTATTTGGAGACTCGGTCTCGGTGATCCTGTTTTCAATCACAAACATGGAGCTAGTCTCCTTATATGCACGAATGCTTTTCGTTTTTTTTTTTGTTATTTATCTAAAGTGATTTTTATTTCTATCATTTTTTTTACCTTGACAAAGTCATTTTGTGCGACTACTTGTGTGTGGATGCCTTAAATGCAATCTATCCTTTTATTTGATGCATCTAGAGAAGTAACTAGTATCCTGCTAGAATTTCATGATTATGATGAAGGGCCCCTCTCTTTTATTCATTTTTTGGTTTAGCCCTACCTTTTGCCTAGACCGCCCTTTTGGGTTTTCGGTCTAGCGAGATGCCTTAATTTTTGCCTAGGATATCTTAGCGGCCTTTTTCCTTTTTTATGAATGCCCTAACTTTTTTCTAGACCGCCCTTTACGGGTTTTTGATCTAGCGGGCTACCCTAACTTTTGCCTAAGAATCTCCTAGCAGACATTATTCTTTTTATTTTCATTTTTTCTTTCTGTTCTTTTTTTTTTTTTTTTAGAGATAGGACCCTATCATATGCATGCAATGTTCACGATATGCATCCTACAATGCTACTTCAATTAATATTTCAAAAGGATTAATCAAATGTGCTTTTACTTCAGATGAGCTTATGATGTTATGTGTTTTCGTTGATAGGATAGGTTGTACCGATTTCACCGTCTTGACTTTGTTGTGACCGAAGAATGATTGTGTTGATTGTAGAGCGACTTGCCATGTCAGTGCGCCCCTCCCTTTCCTTGGGGATGTCAATCCTCCTATTGATTACTATCTCCACATTTCCCTACTAATTACTAGAATGTCGTAGTGGTAAGGGTCAAGAGAAGAGAAGGAAGAGGATATTTAATTCAAAGGCTTGTGTTTTAGAATTGTTTTATTTTGACAAAAAATGTTTTTTGTAAACACGGCTAGCCAAGGTTGGTTAGAGTGTTTAGGCTAGTTTTAAAAAAATGTTTTGTTTATGGAGTGGTGTCTTATTCTATGGCACTTGCTATGACTGATTGACTTCCCTAGTCCGTCCTTTGGGTTTTCAGTCTAGGATGTTGCATTTTGTTTTGTCCTAACTTTTGTCTAGGTTTCTTTTTTTCTTGCTTTGGGAAACCTAGCGAACTTTATTTTGTAACCCTAATTTTTGTCTAGGCTACCCTTTATGGTTGTTCGGGTTTCCTAGCGGGTTTACCCTAACTTTTGCGTAGCCCCCTTTGGTGGGTTTTCTACCGCGTATCTTGCCCTTTCTTTTTGGTTTTTGTCTTCTATGGGCTTCTTTTGATTTTCTTTTCTCTTTGCACAACCTTGGCGAAACACGACTTTATTATGATAAGGTGGAACCTTATTTTGTGTTTCTAGTCAATCAGTAGTGATGGATTTGACTTTTATTTTGGTCAATAGTGCAGTTTGATTATTTTGATGCGATTTGAAAACGTTTGCTTAAACATGGTTATTAATGTGGTTTAGGCATGAATAGCAAGAACAGAAGCAGATAGTAAGAATGACATTCTTTGTAATTGTTAGAATCGCGCAGCGGAATGTTCGCGTGGTCGGACAAAAACCAAGAGGGGGGGTGAATTGGTTTCTTAATAAAAATTAGGTTTTCAAAATTTTCCCCAAATTTTACCGATTAAAAACTGCGTAAATGTAAATAGAGAAGAGTAGAGAAGATTACACAGTAGGTTTATACTGGTTCGGATCAAAAGACCCTACGTCCAGTTGCTAATCACTCAAAAGAGGATTAACGCTGTCACTAAGAACAAATTGTTATAAACAAATTACAAATCAAAGAGATAAAGTAAAGACAACACCTCTCTTGAAATCCACAAGAGATGAAGAACGACTTTCCCTAGAGACGGCACAGACACACAATCCACTAAGAACTCCACTTAGTGATTCTTATCGCTTCTAGCCTCACACCGGGTTTCCAAAAGCCCCCTTTCCTTGCAACAAACAGTTCTCTAGCACTCACGAGCACTTAACTTTTGTATGGAAAGAGTTGTTCTTCTTTTACGAGTGCCAAAGCGAGTTTAAGTAGGGAAATTAGGGTTAAGGAATTGGGGATTTCGAAACTAGGGTTCTTGGTAATTGGGTTTTCGAAAATAGGGTTAATTTGAAATTTAAAAACAAAAAGCAGATCGAAATAATCGATTAAATGGAGTTTTAATCGATTAAAACAGAGCCAAATACGCGAGAACCCAATCCTCTCGGTTTAATCGATTATTTGGTGAAATAATCGATTATTTGACCTTTTAATCGATTATTTTGATGTTTTAATCGATTAAAACAGTGAGTATATGCTTGAAAATGGTTTTCTCACTTGTTTTAATCGATTATTTCCCTATATAATCGATTAAAGCCGAGCACTGCATGATAAATTTGAGAATTTTGAAGCTTCTAAGTTATAGACTATGTACTGGCTATCTTAGACTCTATAATTACATACTCAATCAAACTAAAACAGAGTTATTACAATACGGAAATCATCAATCTTCAATCTTCAATACTCTAAGTCTTTAAGCTCTTGGATCATCATCAAAATCAACATTCTTCATGATCATTATTTGCAACATCAAGTCCTTGAATGTTCAACAATCTCCCCCTTTTTGATGATGATCAAAATTATCTTTTTAAAGCCCTTGTAATAACTTGTTTCATCTGTCATACTAACAAACACATTAAACATACCAGATAACATTTAATATTGAATCATAGGCTTTAAATTTTTCTCCCCCTATTTTGATTATAATCAAAAAGAACTCTGCAACATTAATAATAAGAGCTCCCCCTCAAAATATGCATAAGTTAGAGAAAGCTCCCCCTCAATCATAGCATGAAAGAAACATCATATTTTACAACATCAAGACAATAACAAAAGAAAATTCATCAATTATCTCTACATTAGACAACTTTAATCGATTATTTCCGAGTAAATAATCGATTTTTAGAAGGCATTTAATCGATTATTTCACGAGATAATCGATTATTCCGAAGGAGAATACCCTGTTTTGGACGTTTTGAGGAAAAATAATCGATTATCACTTCCGATAATCGATTATTCCAGAGGCTATATTAAGTTTTTAAGGTTTTTACACATTATAACCTATGAATATCCTGCATCACGAATTTAATCATAACAATCATCCAAAATCATTCAAATTAAGCGGAATTTAAGCTATTTCTAGTATCCCTAAGTCTCTTCTAAGATCATAGAATCTATCCTTGGGTAGAGGCTTAGTAAATATATCTGCTAATTGACGTTTAGTGTCTACATACTCTATCTTACAGTTTCCTTTCTTGATATTATCTCTTAAAAAGTGATGTCTAATCTCAATATGTTTAGTCCTAGAGTGCATTCATTGGATTTTTAGTTAAGTTGATTGCACTCGTATTATCACACATTAATGGAATGTCATTTAAATATATGCTATAATCCTCTAATTGTTGTTTCATCCACGGAATTTGAGCACAACAACTACCAGCTGCAATATATTCAGCTTCGAGTGGTAGATAAAGCAACACATGCTTGTTTCTTAGAATGCCATGATATTAAGGATGAACCTAACAAATGACATGTCCCACTAGTGCTTTTCCTATCAATTTTACATCCACCATAATCAGCATCAGAATATCCTAATAAACTAATACAAGCATCAGACGGATACCACAAGCCAAATCCAGTAGTTCCTTTTAAGTATTTTAAAATATGTTTTACTGCAATTAAATGAGATTCTTTAGGACAAGCTTGAAATCTAGCACACACACGGACAGAATGCATAATATCGGGTCTACTAGCGGTTAAGTATAATAGTGATCCTATCATACCTCTATACATAGTTTGATTTACTTCCAAACCTGATTCATCCTTGTCTAAATAGCATGAAGTTCCCATGGGTGTGTTAGCTTCCTTTGAGGTGTCCATACCAAACTTTTTGAGGATCTCTTTGCAGTATTTAGTTTGAGAGATAAAAGTTCCATCTTTAAGTTGCTTGATTTGAAGTCCAGGGAAGAATGTTAATTCTCCCATCATAGACATTTCAAACTCTCCCTGCATAATCTTAGCAAATTCTACACACAAAGAATTATCAGTTGATCCAAAAATAATATCATCAACATATACCTGGACCAATAAGATATGTTCTTTAACTTTCTTAATAAACAGTGTAGAATCAATTTTTCCTCTTGAAAAATCATTTGCGGTTAGGAAACTACTTAATCTTTCATACCAAGATCTAGGAGCTTGTTTTAACCCATATAATGCTTTCTTTAATTTGTAAATATGATTAGGATTATTAAAATCTTCAAATCCAGGGGGTTGCTCTACATACACTTCTTCTTTAATAAAACCATTTAAAAATGCACTCTTTACATCCATTTGATATAGTTTAAATTTCATCATAGATGCGTAAGCAAGAAGTAGGCGTATAGCCTCTAACCTGGCCACAGGAGCATAAGTTTCATCATATTCTATACCTTCCTCCTGACAATAGCCTTTTGCAACAAGTCTGGCTTTATTCTTTGTTATATTACCATCTTCATCAAGCTTATTTCTGAATACCCATTTAGTTCCAATAACTTGATGTGACTCTTCTCTTGGGATTAGTTCCTAGACTTGATTCCTTTCAAATTGGTTAAGTTCTTCTTGCATGGCTATGCACCACTGATCATCTTTAAGTGCTTCCTCAATGTTTTTAGGTTCAATCTGTGACACAAAAGCAACAGACATACAGAAATTATTCATATTTCTAGTTCTTACCCCTTTTGAGATATCACCTATGATATTGTCCATTGAGAGTCCTCTAGGTGATTGCCATTCTTTTGCTAATTGAGGAGTTTGAGAAGGCACATTATCTTCCAAGTATAATTCATCAAGGGCCTCTCTTATATATTCATCATCACCTGCAAGTCTTTTATTTGACTCAAGAGGATTTCCCCCAAGGTCTACAATCTCATCAAAGGCAACATGTATAGATTCTTCTATATTCAAAGTTCTTCTATTAAATACTCTATACGCCTTGCTAGTTAAAGAATAACCTAGAAAAATACCCTCATCGGCTTTTGAATCAAATTTTCCTAGATTGTCCTTTCCATTATTTAGTACAAAACATTTACAACCAAAAATTTTCAAATGTGCAACATTAGGTTTTCTACCATTAAACAATTCATATGGAGTAGATTTCATAATTGACCTAATGAGCATTCTATTTAAAACATAACATGCGGTACTAACCGCATCAGCCCAAAAATATTTAGGAACATTAGATTCATTTAACATAGTTCTTGCAAGTTCCTCTAATGACCTATTTTTCCTTTCAACTACACCATTTTGTTGGGGAGTCCTAGGAGCGAGAAAAGTTATGTAATATACCATTTTCCTCACAATAATTCTCAAACTTTTCATTTTGAAACTCACCACCATGGTCACTTCTTAAAACTTTAATCCTTAGGTCTTTCTCATTTTGTATTTGTTTAGCAAACTTTCTAAAGACCTTAAAAGCTTCACTTTTCATAGTTAGGAAAAATGTCCAAGTGTACCTAGAGAAATCATCAACAATTACAAGACCATAATAATTTCCACCAAAGCTTTTTATCCTAGAAGGTCCAAATAAATCTAAATGTAATAATTCTAGGGGTTTTGAAGTGGAAATCACATTTTTTGATTTAAATGATGATTTAACTTGTTTACCTTTTTGGCATGCATCACACAATCTATCTTTTTCAAATTTCAATTTAGGCAATCCAATAACTAAGTCTTTTGATATCAATTTATTCAAATGATGCATGTTTATATGAGTCGCTCTTTTATGCCATAACCAAGGATTCTCTTCCTTAGCAACTAAACATGTTATACTAGACTCATATAAACAATCCAAATCAATCAAATATATGTTGTTATGCCTAATGCCTTTTAATTCTACTATTTCGGAATCTACTAAATGTATGGTGCAAAATTTGCTTTCAAAAGTTACCTTGAATCCTTTGTCACACAATTGGCTTATGCTAAGAAGGTTATGTTTTAATCCATCAACAAGAAGCACATCCTTAATCTCCAATGTATTTGCACCACCTATATTTCCAATTCCGAGAATCTTCCCTTTGTTGTTATCCCCATAAGTCACATATCCTTGTTCTTTGGCTTTGAAACTTACAAATTTCGTTTTATTCCCGAGTCATATGTTTTGAGCATCCACTATCAAGATACCACATAGACTTCTTTGATTTGGAAGTTTCCTACAAAACAAGAACATAGTAAACTTAGGTCCCCACAACTTTTTGGTCCTTGAGGTTAGAGACATAATAATCTATTTAAAATACTGCAAAACAATCTATTCTTTGGGTGTTTTAAGAAGTTCAAGCAAAAGCTGTTTTTATAGACTATTTTCAAAGCTGCTTGGTTTAATTAATCTGTTAAAAGATTCTTTTAATGTTAAAGTGCAGTTTTAATGCATTAAAACGTCTTTTAATCGATTAAAACGCAGTGTAGAAAAAGTTTTTAAGTTGTTTTAATCGATTGAAACGAGTTTTTAATCGATTAAAAGAGTTCGATCGGTCATAATAAAAATCTGATCGATCATAAGCTGATTCTGACCGGTCATAATAAAAATCTGATCGATCATCCTGACCCTTTAAGTGATTTTAATCGATTGAAACGTGTTTTTAATCGATTGAAAGATTTCGACAGCTCATAATTAAAATCTGATAGATTACATTTGCTTCGATCGGTCATAATTTGATTCGATCGATCATCCCGACCCTTTAAGTAATTTTAATCGATTGAAACGTGTTTTTAATCGATTTAAGCGTTCGACCAGCTCATAATAACAATCTGATCGGTCAAAATGAGTTCTAAATGGTTTTAATCGATTAAAAACCAGTTGTATCAATTAAAATGCTTGTAAAAACACTTGTTTGAACATTCTAAGTGATTTTATTTGGTTCTTTCAAAGCTGCATCGATTAAAAACATGTTTAAGAAAGCTTTTGTAAAAATACTTTGTTTTAGGTTGTTTAAAACAATTTTAGAGGCTTTTCGCAAAAATCTTTAAGTGAAGAACCTTCATGCAATAGAAAAGATAAAATGTTTTTACCAATCATTCTGTTTAAAACATACTAAATGATTCATTTTCTTTGAATAAATAAAAGAGACAAACAATTCATTTAACTATAGGAACCCAAACATATTTTCCTTTAGGAACTCCAAAATGCTTAATTTTACATCTATTTGAAGTGTGACCTTGTTTCATACAATAGAAGCATGCATTTGAAGTAGTTTTAGAACAAGATACATTATTAACATGACATGCTCTAGTTCCTTTTTCTACCCATACTCTTTTCTTTTTAGTTTTACCCTTTTTCAAAGAAACTCTATGATTTACATTATTTTGAGCAAATACCATTTCATTCTTCTTAAGATCATCAATTTCTTTTTCGGCTTTGTCAAGCAAATGATTAAGAATATCTATATCATATTCATGCTCTTTACATTTTGCACATGCTAAGTCCTTATCTTCATCTAAGCATACTATTTTTGTATTGGCTACCTCCTTTTCTTCTAAACATGCAATTTTCAATTTTAAGGACTCATTTTCCTTTTCGGATTTTCTTAGATTCTTCTTTACAACTTTATATTGCTTTTTCATATCCATAAATGCAGTAAATAACTCATTATAAGCATTTTGCAATTCATCATGGTCATTTTCTTCACTAGAGGATGAATCGGAATCACTAACCTCAAAATCAGAAGAATTGTTGTTATTTGCCATCAAGCAAATGTTTGCTTCAATTTACGAGTCGCTTGATTCTGAATTTGAATCACTTGTCATCCCAAGCAATATATGCTTTCTTCTTGAATTGCTTTTTGCCCTTGTGTTCATCATTTTTCTTGTTTGGGCATTCGGTCTTTATATGCCCTGCTTCACCACAACCAAAACATTTTATATTAATGGAAGAATTTTCTTTTACCTTTCCCTTACCTTTGAAAGGATGTCTTCCTTTTGCTTTCATCATCTTGGTGAACTTCTTTATAAAAAGACTCATTTCTTCTTCATCAATTTCGGAGTCTTCTTCTTCTTCTTTCTTATTTTTGCTTTTTGAAATCTCGGTCTTGAAAGCTAGGTTCTTCTTTTGATATTGACCCTCTTCCTCATTTAGTCTTCCAAGGTCAAGTTCATGCTCCCTAAGCTTTCCAAATAACGCCGCCATAGACATAGTGGCAAGATTTTGTGACTCCGAGATGGCCAGTCACCTTTGGTTGCCATTTCCTATCCGAGAGATTTCAAAATTTTTACATTTAATTCATCAATATCAAATACTTTACCTAATCCGGTGAGATGATTCACAATATGAGTGAAACGTTTACGAACGTCGAAAATCGTTTCGCCGGGTTGCATCCGGAACATCTCGTATTCTTGGATTAAAGAATTTTTACGTGCTCTTTTGACGTCGTCGGTTCCTTCGTGGGTCACCCTTAGCATTTCCCACATTTCCTGTGCACTTTTACAAACTGAAATTCTATAAAACTCATCAAGGGTTAGAGCGAGATGAAATAATGTTTCTAGCCCTAACATCAAATTGTGCTTTTCGACTTTCGTCGGCGGTCCATCTAGAAATAGGTTTAAGAACGTCAACACCGTTCTACGTAATTTTAGGAACAAATGGACCGTTTAAAAATGCGTCCCAAACACCTCTATCAACGAGACTCTAAAAATATTTGCATACGTACTTTCCAAAAAGGATAATTTTGACCCGCAAAAAGTGGGGGTGCTGTTGATAGACGCACCTTCGGCAAAAGTTTGATTTTGTCCGGCCATTTTCGAAAAGTTTGAATGACTATCAAAGCAAGCTACGATACCACTTGTTAGAATCGCGCGATGAGAATGTTCGCGTGGTCGGACAAAAACCAAAAGGGGGGTGAATTGGTTTCTTAATAAAAATTAGGTTTTCAAAATTTTCCCCAAATTTTACCGATTAAAAAGCTGCGTAAATGTAAATAGAGAAGAGTAGAGAAGATTACACGGTAGGTTTATACTTGGTTCGGATCAAAAGACCCTACGTCCGAGTTGCTAATCACTCAAAAGAGGATTAACGCTGTCACTAAGAACAAATTGTTATAAACAGATTACAAATCAAAGAGATAAAGTAAAGACAACACCTCTCTTGAAATCCACAAGAGATGAAGAACGACTTTCCCTAGAGACGGCACGAGCACACAATCCACTAAGAACTCCACTTAGTGATTCTTATCGCTTCTAGCCTCACACCAGGTTTCCAAAAGCCCCCTTTCCTTGCAACAAACAGTTCTCCGGCACTCACGGCACTTAACTTTTGTATGGAAAGAGTTGTTCTTCTTTTACGAGTGCCAAAGCGAGTTTAAGTAGGGAAATTAGGGTTAAGGAATTGGGGATTTCGAAACTAGGGTTCTTGGTAATTGGGTTTTCGAAAATAGGGTTAATTTGAAATTTAAAAACAAAAATAGACTGAAATAATCGATTAAATGGAGTTTTAATCGATTAAAACAAAGCCAAATACGCAGAACCCAATCCTCTCCGGTTTAATCGATTATTTGGTGAAATAATCGATTATTTGACCTTTTAATCGATTATTTTGATGTTTTAATCGATTAAAACGAGTGAGTATATGCTTGAAAATGGTTTTCTCACTGTTTTAATCAATTATTTCCCTATATAATCGATTAAAGCCGAGCCTGCATGATAAATTTGAGAATTTTGAAGCTTCTAAGTTATAGACTATGTACCGGCTATCTTAGACTCTATAATTACAGACTCAATCAAACTAAAACAGAGTTATTACAATACAGAAATCATCAATCTTCAATCTTCAATACTCTAAGTCTTTAAGCTCTTGGATCATCATCAAAATCAACATTCTTCATGATCATTATTTGCAACATCAAGTCCTTGAATGTTCAACAGTAATTAATAGGGAAATATGTGCCCTATAATGCTTGGGGGTCGGGCTAGCCCCGAGGAGTATTCTCTAATAGTCATTGGATTTACAAATTCTAAGAATCAGAAGGAGAACACCTAATGACTAAAGTCACTTTTGACGCTTGAACCCATCTATTTGGGAAAATCTGATTCAAGGTGTGGAAGGGAGACTTCCCTTTTCTCCGTGCAGCTTAATCCTTTGTAGGGTCATGCTTCAAAGGATTATCTTTAAAATCTAGTGGCTCCCTTATTCCTTGAGAGTTTCTAATGAGCCCTTGGTTTGGGGCAGCATCTATATTTCCTCATCATGTGGGTCACCTTCATATTGTTGGGGAAGTATTTTCATATTGGCAAAAGATATTTAAAAGGTCCTCTTCAGCCGCATCCATACAAGGTAGGGCAGATGACTTACTAATCCGAATGTCGTCTTTAGCTCGAACCGTGACCAGCTTGTCACCTACCATGAGTTTGTCTATTTGGCGGAGCGTTGAAAGAAATGCCTCAGCGTCGTTAATCCAAAGTCTATTCAATTTCCTCTTTGGATTATGTTTCTCTTCGATCTTATTATTTTTCCTTTATTCTTGGGAGCATTGTCTTGTATCTCCTCGGGGGAGTAGATTCTTCTACTTCTAATCCTGCCCCCCAATGCCGGCTATGCTGGAGATATCCTTGTTAATGGGCAATGTTTTTGGTATTTCCACGGTACCACCTTATTCGATTCGAGGCGTGAACAAAATGTAACGGCATCCTTGCCCCCTCTTCCTTATTTACTCAGATGACCAACGGTTGAGGCTTATTATCCTTCTTAGGAGGGTCAACCGTTGGGGAAAACTTGATGACAAAATGTTTGCTCTTCATCTTATTCCGATTCATGGAAAACACATTGACTAATCCTCTTTTTTTATTATGTTATTATGGTTAAAATGAGGATGAATGTATGAATGTATGCAAATTATGAATGCAATAGACAATTGAGAGGATGATGAAAACAAACGATTTTATTTATTTCATCCAGAAGGTGTACACTCCTCAATGTAATGCTTCGAAGCACATTTTTAAAAGCAGAAAGCCTAAAGGAAACCATAAGAGAGTTAAAATTTCTATGCATTTTTTTGTTGACTTCTCGTGCAAATGCTCTATCCTCTTTACACGGTATTGAGGAATGTCCACTTTCTTCAACTGCCTACTACTAGATGCATGTTATGAGGATGAAGTTTGGTGGATGCATGTATGCAAGTGCTTGTTTTTTTCTAAACATTATCATGTTTTATTTCCTAATATGATGTATGATAGTGTTTGAGATTTTTGTATGCGGATGAGGACATGAAGAATACCAGCTACTTTTTGGAATGCATATGAATTTAAGAATGTGTTGTTGTTTTTTTTTGTAATGAAATGTATGATTAGTGTAAGATAGATATGTCTTAAGACAATGACTTTGGTATAACACCATACCCATTTTGGTATAATGGTTCCTTCCTCATAAAGGTCACCATATATCTTAACACACTTGTCTCTTCCTTATGGAAGATTACAAGCGCACTTGGACGTCTTTCGCCTTTGTCTTAGGGATATCTAATGCCCCCTAGAATGAATGTATTTATGCATGCACTAGTAAAAAAAGGACTTTTTATGATAAAAGGGGCGGCAGAGGTTCAAAGTGCGATGACTTTTGACTGGAATGTTCGATTTGGACGCACAATATATCAAAACGAAGAGAAAAAGGTGAAGAATCAGGTAATGAATGCCCGAAGGGAATTTGGCCCAGT
The DNA here is from genome assembly GCA_963425845.1 of Sphenostylis stenocarpa. Classification (NCBI taxonomy): domain Eukaryota; kingdom Viridiplantae; phylum Streptophyta; class Magnoliopsida; order Fabales; family Fabaceae; genus Sphenostylis; species Sphenostylis stenocarpa. The sequence goes on from OY731403.1 coordinate 51,939,727, forward strand.
AATTTTCCCAAATAAACGCTCCTAAGACCCATTTTTTGAGAGATTTATTAAGATGATGCGTATGCATACTTTCCTTATGCATTTATTTTCTCTCATGGTTCTTCCACTTATGAAATGTTGTGATATGCATGATACGACTTTGTCAAAATTCTTTTATTTATTATTTACTTTTGTATATTTTCTTTATTTTATTTTGTTTGAGAGCCTTTTATCTCTTCAATCGGACTGCGTGGCTACTTAGCTTGCAAAGAACCTGAAACCAAGCTAGCTAAAAGGCAGACTGTCCAAGATAAAATGGTTTATTGCGAAAGAATAATATTACCGTCCCTTATCTCTTCTGTCAGACTGTGTGGCTACTTAGCTTACAAAGAACCTGACACTAGGCTAGCTAAAAGGCAGACTGTCCGAGATAAGGGTGTTTATTGTAAAAAATTTTGTTTTTATCTGTTGTTTGGTTATGCTATGCAATCAAATGCAACAAACAAATGCACATACAATTCACTCATCCGCGAACATGTGAGAAGTCGTTTTAATCACGAGGTAGGGTTTTCCTGCAGAAAAATGCATTGGCAAAGGTAGGTTCTAACTGTTCTCACCAAGGCTTAGGCCCAAGGTGCCCCCATTATAGGGTCTCCACTCTCCAGCCTTCCAACCATGCTTAGCACTAAGGCCATAGTCAGTCTTTGTGCCGAAAGAGGAAGGTTATCACCTTGAGTGGTGGTTTCCGATCACACCGGTGGGCTCAGGGCCATCACTACGGCGAACCGTACCTGCCACCCACTCGCTATGGATTTCTCACTTGCCCCCGAGTATAAAGGGAACTGTTGTGTGCAAAGATTTGTGTACAGTGTTTATTTCAAACAATTGCATAAAATAAACAAACAATAGTTATTAAACCCAAACAATTAAAGCATGTTATAATACAAGGTAGGGTAAAAGAGTAATTTCTTAGTTTATTTATTAAACTGGCCCATCACTAAATGGGATCAACTCTCTAGGCTTCCCTAGTGGAGTCGCCATCTGTTGTTGTCGTCAAAAGGAGGTGGTCGGAGCGATGCAATGGTTCCGACTTTCCAATTTTCGCGTTTTTATTGGTGATGTTACAACACCCTTAGGTTGTCTGATAACCGGGCTGAACCGAAGGGCGAGGTTTTCGTAAAGGTGTTCTTAGGTCGTCCGATAACCGGGCTGACCTAAGAACTAATTTGAAAGGATTATGATGGAGTCGTCACCGATGTTTTTACCCGAAACATCGAAAAAGGAGAGAAAAGGGATTAGTTTTCGAAAACCAACTTTGATCGTTAAAACCAAAGTTGGGTAAGGGAGTTAGTTACATGTAAGGGAAGTGTTAGTTCCCTTACGATGCCCCTTTCGGGTTGCCTATGATGGGCCAGTTATTTTATAAATAAATTTTTGAAAAGACACTTTTACCCTTTTATTTGCGGAACTAAAATAATGACTACATGGCCCTAATATCTATTATGCAATTTAATTATGACTAAAAAGACAGTAAAAGAGAGGGAGAGAGTAAAGAAACCTCCGAAGCAAGTTTTTTGATTAATTCTCTTGAAGATAGGATGCATTTTGGCAGCCATTCGCTCTTACAACACCGAAAATCGCTCTCAAAATGCTATAAAAAGCTCTCTTAGACACTCAGAAACATCAGAAATGCTTCGGAGGGACTCTAGGAGGAGAATTTGAAGAAAGTGTAGAAGGGAAAGTGTAAGAACTGTGTGAAATGAGGGGGGAAGCACTCACTATTTATAGGGATTCGCGCCTATCAGGTCAAGATGGTCGTCTCGACTGACAAGGTCGAGACGACCGTCTCGCCATTCGGGACGGCCGTCTCGACTTGCAAAAGTGGCGAGACGGCGGTATCAACTTTTCAAGTGACGGGAAGGCCTTCTCGCCAAACGGGAGGGGGGTCTCGCCATTGGCAAGTGGCGAGACGGCCGTCTCGCCAAACGAGACGGCCGTCTCGACTTGCATCAATGGTGAGACGGCGGTCCCGAAAAGCGAGATGGTGGTCCCGAAAAGCAAGACGGCGGTCTCGACTCCTGAAGGCGAAAATCCTTATTTTTATACAGAAAATCCTTCCTATCCTAATATGGGGCCTAATAGTCTCTCCTAGTGGCTTCTTAGGCTTCGTCCATCTTCAAATAGGAGGTCTTCTGTTCTTATTTTGAGGTCGGGCAAGATTTGGGGTCTACATTGCTCTTCACTACTTTTTGTGTGGGTAATCACACATTTCTATGCTTCTAGTCACATGGGGATGTTCCCCGACCCTTTGAGAAGCTTCTCCAAAGTCCCTCTCCACCGACGTTTAACATTAGAATGGAAGGACGAGTTTGAACAATGGGACACCAACCAATTATCCTGGGTTTGCCCTTGGTTCTGACCCGGCCCAGTCCTCATCAGATGTGGAGATTACCCGAGCATACCGTTGATAGGACTCAGGGGTTGCATAGCCTATTCACCTAGAGTAGCTATTGAAAGTAATGAAGATCTTATTTACTTTGGCAAAGATCTTGTTGATTTGATGAAGTAAAAAATGAAGTCAAAGGCAACTCTGTGGCAGTCAAAGGTCACCTAAGATAAAAGAGAAGAGGATTAGTATGTCTGCAGCTCTGCTTAGGTATAACCATTTTATCTTTCTGCTGCATGAGGTTTCTTCACTTAAAAAGATTTTGCAATTGCCTCTAAAAAATGTTTTAACCGTTAAAAACAAAACATTTTGACAAAAGAATTTTTAATCAACTATTTTAACTGATAGTATATGTGGTTTATCAACTAAATTGTTCTTCACACTTCTATAACAGGTTTTCAACTGATATAACTTCAAAATAACCGATTGTTTTCATTAAAAAAAGTGTTGAAAAATTTCTGTCAGTATTTTAACTGATACAATTTCGAAATAACCGATTAAAATCACTTAAAAAGATCAGGGAAGTGTTTTTTCAGTATTTTAGTCGATATAACTTCGAAATAATCGATTAAAACCACTAGGTATATCGGATGACCGATCAGAATGGCTTTATGACCGATCAGAACCAGATATGATCGATCAGAATGGGTTTATGACCGATCAGAACCAGATATGATCGATTAGATTTGAATTATGACCGATCAGAATTATTTTAATCGATTAAAACAGCGTTTCAATCGATTAAAACAACTTGGAAAATTTGTACTAAACGTTTCAATTGATTAAAACGTATTTTTATCAGTTAAAATCACTTGGAAAAGTTTATAAAAATGTTTTGCAGTATTTTAATCGATTGAAAGTCGAAACAATCGATTAAAACAGATTAGAAGATTTTTTTAAAAGAGTTTTAATTGATATAAAAGTTATCGTATCAGTTAAAACAAATCTGGAAAATAATCAAGAATGTTTTAATGGATTAAAAGAAGATTTAACAGATTAAAACAAGACTTTTAACAGATTAAAAGATTATTTTAACAGATTAATTAAACCAGCAGTTTTGAAAATCTTCTATATAAACAAAATGGTTTAACCTTTTGAAAACATATCTTTTACACATCTTTTAGCAATCAATCAAGCAATCAAAAGTGCTATTTTCAAGAGAGAATCACGCTTGTTTTTGTGAAGTTCATCAAAGTTCTTTCTTGAGGCAAAATTGCATTTCTTTGGAGAAGAAACACATATTGCAGAACTGCATAAAACTGGTTTGAGCGTTCTTAGTTTCTTCTGTTTGTTTCTTTACTTTCTTTTACTATATTGTGGGTGCCTGGAATTGTGGGCACTAGTTTCTGTAGCTGGAATTTGGCTGCAAGGTAGTTCAAGAACTGGAATTTGGTTCTTGGTGAAAGGTTAAGTGCAGGAACTGGAATTGTGGTTCTTGTGTTAGATTGAGTGTAAGGTTAAGGTTGTAATCTGTAAAACATTCAATCTAGTGGAACCCAGCTGGAATTTGGCTGGAGACTGGACGTAGCCCTGGGATTGGGTGAACCAGTATAAACCTTGGTGATATCTTTCTAAACCTTTCTCTTCTTTAATTTTGTGACTGCATTTATTTTTGATTGCTTGCTGTGTGTGATTCAAGAATTGATCAGATTTCTTAATCTTTGAAATTGATAATCTGTTAATTGTGAAAATCTTTCAAAGATCAATTCACCCCCCCCCTCTTGATCTCATCCTACATTTCTAACAGCTATGAGACAACTCATGAGGACTCAAACTACAATATCCCGAGAGGAGCTCGGAGGACTGTGTTTCTTCGGAGACCCATGCACCATCGCCAACTCACTAGCCGTAAGAAGAGCATGGGAGAAACCAGTCTTTATGGGAGATAGAGAGCTAGGAAAAGCTCGAGTAGCTGTCTCCAGTGACTATGAAGAGTGGAGACGCAAAAGAGGGAAGTCTCAACCATCCAGCTCACTCGCTACATGTGCAAATAGTGAAGAGTTGCAAAATCAAGTTGATGCCTTGACCTGGAGGATAGAAATCATGGGAGCCCAGATGAAGGCCCTTGAAGAAAGAGAACAAGAATCTATCCTCACCATAGATGGTCTACAAAGCCAATGCAAGAAAAAGGATCATGAAATAAAGCGCCTCAAGGATCAATGTGATGACTCTAACGAGCAAGCTATCCAAGCATCCAAAGTTGCTAGAACCAGCTCGGATAGCCAACTTCAAGAAATAACCGCCAAATCAGCACGCCTTGAGGCCGAATCAGCAAAACAGGCTCAGACGATCAAAGACTTGTTACAAGATCTCACAAGGACTCGGTCAGAAATACACCAAGAGCGAGAGGCCAATTGGAGACTCAACAAAAGTCTCACCGAGCTACGCTGCAAAAAAAGAGACGGGCTAGCTCAGTATGGCCATGTACTACGAGAAAAAGACCGAGCCCTTGCAAAGCTCGATGAACTACAAGCCTTGGTCGTCCATCAAGAGGCGAAGATCAAAGAGGCTCAAAAGTACAGTGAAGATATGAGCCAGGCGGTCCAGAAGCAAAGCGAAGCACTCGCTCATCACGTCCGGGAAGCCGAAAGGGAATTACATAGAGATCAAGACCCGCCCGTGGGTTTCTTTAGGCTTTTCCGTTTCTGTCAAAAGTTGCTTCGTAGTATGGAATAGGGGAATGTACACCTTCTACGAATAAATGAATTTTTCTTTATTCAAACGATTGTCTGCTTGCATGCATATCATTCATTTGCATATTTAATTTCCCCTCCTTCACTTTTAATAAATAAGATAATAAAAAGGAAGGGTTAACTGACACGTCTTCCAAATTAGAAGAATGGAGAGAAAGCCACTTTTAATCAAGCTTTCCCCAACGGTTGATCCATCACAAGAGGATAATAAGCCTTGACCGTTGGTCCTCAAAATCAATAATGAAGAGGGGGCAAGGACACCCGTACAACTATTTATGCCACGTCCTTTCCCCTATGAGTCAAATAAAGTTGTACCGTGGAGATACGAGGAATCTTCACCAATAAAGGAGGATATCTCCAATATAGCCAGCATTGGGGGAATGACTAGAAGTGGAAGGATCTACTCCCCCAAGGACTTACAAGAAGATGCCCCCAAGAATAAAGGAAAAAATAAACAGACCGAAGAAAAGGAAAATAAAGAATCCAAGGAGGAGACCGAGGAATTACTCCAGTTTATAAGACAAAGCGAGTATTCCATTATTGACCAGCTCAATCATAAACCTTCAAAGATAACTCTATTATCTCTAATGATGAGCTCGGAACCGCATAGAAGTGCTCTGATGAAGGTCTTGAGCGAAGCGCATGTATCTCACACCATATCCCAAGAAAAGAATGAGAGGATCGATGGTCACATTATGGCAAGCAATCACCTCACTTTTACAGAGGAAGAACTCCCCCTCGAGGGGTCAAGCCACAACAAACCCTTGCACATTTCCATCAAGTGCAAGGAGTACCTCATTGCCAAAGTTCTTGTGGATAACAGGTCATCCTTGAATGTGATGCCCAAGTGCACACTTGACAAATTGACTATCTAAGGAATCCGTCTGCGCCCAAGCAGCACTATCGTTCGAGCCTTCGACGGATCCAAACGGGAAGTAGTGGGGGAAGTCAATCTGCCAATTCAAGTTGGACCCACTATCTTCAACGTCGACTTCCATGTAATGGATATTACTCCGGCATACAATTGTCTCCTCGGCAGAACTTGGATTCACGACGCTAAGGCAGTACCTTCAATGCTCCATCAGAAAGTCAAGTTTATAGTGGATGACAAGTTGGTCACGGTCCAGGAAGAAGACGATTTTTCTGATCAGTGGACCGTCCACCCAACCTTATGTGGATGCGATTGAAGAGGCCCTTGAAACATCTTTTCAAGTGCTCGAAATTGCCAGTGTAGAGAGACTTCCCAAAAACACGAAGGGGACCCGCATGATGATGAAGCATGGTTACCATCCAGGCCAAGGACTAGGGGCAGATTCCCAAGGCATGAGGGAACCCCCAGAATTGAAAGATAATCCTTTCAAGTGTGGCCTAGGATATGACCCTACTAAGGGTCGAGCAGAAGGAAGAAAAGGGAAGTCTCCCCTCCGCACACTCAAACAGATATTCCGAAGTGGGGGATGCAAGCGTCAAGAGCTACCCTAGTCATTAGGACATCTTTTTCTTCACTTAAGGGATGTAAACCCAACGATTTTTAGAGATTATCCCCCGGGGCTAGCCCGATCCCTGGGCATTTCAGGGCACATATTCCCTTATTAATTAATAAAGAATACACTTCTTACTATCTGCTTCTCTTCCTGCTATTTCATGACTAGAACTCACAATAACCTTGTCTAAGTAAACAAAAAAAAAAGAAAAAGAAGAATATAAAGCGCGTCCAGGTAATTAAAATTTACCATTGCCATTACAATCAAGCTGGTCGATTAGAAGTACAAAATAAGGCTTTACCTCACCATAAATAAAGTCATGCTTCGCCAATATTTTGAAAACAAATAATAACAAAAAAAAAGAAAAAGCCCATAGAAGCCAAAGGCCAAAAGAAAAAGGGAAAAATACCCGGTAGGAAACCCACTAAGGGGGCTACGCAAAAAATAAGGTCAACCTGGTAGGACACCCGAACAAAAATAAAGGGTAGCCTAGGCAAAAGTTAAGGTTACAAAATAAAGTTCGCTAGGATTCCCTAAACAAAAACAAAAAAAAGGAACCTAGACAAAAGATAGGACCAAAACACAATATCCTAGTTCGAAAACCCAAAGGGTGATCTAGGGAAATCAACTAGCCATAAACAGCAATGGAAATAAGCTAAAAGCGCAAATCTGAAACAAAAAAAAAAAAGGTTTTCTTAAGCAAAAGCTTAAACACTTAGGCCTAACCTTAGCCAACCATTCTTACAAAATCCTTTCTAAATAAAATCAACCGTCTAAAACACAAGTCATTGAATTTACCCTTTACTTCTTTTCTCTTGACCCTCACAACATTATTCTAACAATTAGTTTGGGAATATGGAGGCGTATAATCAACAAGAGGATTGAAACCCCTAAAGTGAAGAAAAAGGGACACCAACATGGCAAAATGTGCTCTCCAAAAAAAAAAGAAGAAAAAGAAAAAAAAGAGAAAGAAAGAAGAAGGGAAAATTATTCTTCGATCACGTAAAAATTCAGAACGGTACAACCAGTATAGCAGAAGAACAAAGATCAGAGGGCACCTGTCTCTACAAGGCACACTAGTTAATCCTTCTGAAAAATTAATAAAATAGGCATTATAGGACGTCAAACATAAAAACATTGCATGCATAAAATGTTTTAGAACAAGGTCCTATTTTCTTAAAAAAAAAAATTCATCTAAAAAATGAGACCGCCGTCTCGTCCTTCTAGACCACTGTCTCGATTCGCATTGAAACGAGACCGTCGTCTCAACTTCCGAGACCGCCGTCTCGATTTGGCCAAAAACAAGACCGCCTTCTCGCTTGGCAAGACGACCGTCTCGCCTAAAGCCAAAGTCGAGACCACCGTCTCTAGGTTCCAGACGACGGTCCCGAGTAACGCGAAATCGAGACCGCCGTCTCGACTTCCCAAACGACGGTCCCGAATCTGAATGAAAATCCTATAAATAGGGGCGCCTAGGGGGGGGGTCTCAAACACTCTCTCCTGCACTCCTATCTTCCTTTCTCCTATATTTGAGCATCATACTACCAAAAATGCATAGGGGAGAAGCATCCAGAAAGAAAAGGGGTTCTTCTGGCCCTAGTAGCTCCACGACCCCAACTCCACAAGATCCGACGCAACTCTCGCCCTCACACCAGGCCCACCTGGAACATATTCATGGGTACACTTGGCACCCCATGCTGAGGATGGACTTTGGTATCCTCGTCGAGTTCGGTTGGGAAGACGACGTCCGTGCCTACCTCGATAGCATCGGATGGCGCTTCTTGCTCCAGTCTCCTCCCACTCACGTCTACCCATAGGTAGTGATGGAATTCCTCGCCTCCATCGCCTACTGCGAGATTCCCACCATGGTGTCGGGCCTCCCACCGATGAAGATGGTGACCTACTTCATGAACGGGATGTACTGGACCACCACCCTGGACGAGTTCAATGTATCCATTGGATTCGTCCGGCCCGAAGACGTCCTGACTTGGGAATACTAGGACACCATCTGCGAGCGCGCTGCTACCCTCACCGCCGGCGAAATGTGGGAGGAGCTGACCGGGATGCACACTCTGCCATCCCTACTGAAGGGCTCCGCACTCACCCTTGCCCTCCGCATTTGCCACAAGCTGCTGGTTGGGACTGTCCACGGGCGGAAGGAGAGTCAGGGTAAGGTCACCCACCCAGATCTCTTCGCCCTCTACTACATGAGCCAAGGGCGCCGATGCAACCTCGACTACTTCTTCTTGAATGCCCTCAAGGACTTCGGGAGCCGTCCTGTGGGAGCCATCCTCATGGCTCCCCTCATCACCCCACTGGCTGAAAAATGGGGGTGCAGCGGCAGGGAAGAACTGGCCCCCAACCTTCGACCCGAGACTATCAACGGGTCCGTCCTGGTCAGCATGGGGATGCTGCTCCGCCAAGGGTCTCGGTTGATCCTCCACCCCTCACTGGACATAGCTCTGGATCTCCGGGACATCGTGGCAATGCAAGATCTCCCGACACCCCTGGATTTCCAGCAACAACAACAGCAGCAACAGCAGTAGTACGTGGATGACTTTGCTGGCATCAACCGCAACATCTACGACTTGCGCCAGCAATTCGACCAAATGTCCCTAAGACAAGACCAGATGTCTTTAAGGTAGGATGTCTTCGACACGAAAATGGAGACCTGCGGCTAGATACAAGAGGGAATGAGACAAGACCTGGATGTTCCAACAAGAACACCTTGACGCAGTCTGAAACCAGGTAGAATTTTAGAGACAAATGTACCAGCAATTCCCTCCTCCCGGATCGTCTCCCGGCTCAAGTCCACCATCTTAGGGATAGTCCTCAAAAAATAAATGTTGTAACCAAAAAAAATTATCAAAAATAAAAATTTTATTTCACCATTTTTGCTCTCTTTTTCAAAAAAAAAGTCAGCGTAGGAAAAAGAAACTAAAAGTAAAAAGACTTACACTTAATCCCGAAAAAGCCAAAATCCGAAATCGTGAAAAAAAAAAGATATAACCACGGAAAAAGGCAGGATTAAAAACAAAACAAGTCAACCACACTGACCAAGAGTTTCCTCAACAACTAACAAGAGTCGAACAAAAAAATAAACAAGACCATCCCAACAGCTAACAAGTTGGATGAACACCAACAGCCCGCACATACTAGACGACCACTCCCAGAAAAGACAAAAACAAAGACGAAATAAAGTATCTCAAAACACGGCGCATGGGCCACTTGAGCAGTAAGCCGCCACCACCACCAGTCCTACGCAGTGGACTGTACCAGCCTGATAGGGGGTTCATACTTATCAACTTGCGCACGAGGTGCGCCTGATCTGCACGCAAGCCGGATCAGTAAGTCGTAACTACCAGCCTGATGGGGGGTTCATACTCATCCAGTCCGATGCACAATGGACTGCAACTACCAACCTGATGGGGGGTTTATACTCATCCAGTCTGACGCACAGTTGACTGTAACTACCAGCCTGATGGGGGGTTTATACCCATCAACCGAAGGATCGACTACCGTCAGAAGGAGTATCCTGAGGTTCTACCATGTGTCAACCGAAGGGATCGGCTACTGTTAGAAGGAGTATCATGGAGGTGCACAACACACTTTTCCCCAGAAGATCAACCGCCGCAAGACAGAACATCCGAACGGTAACCGGGCAAGAGGGTCAACTCCTTTACCCTCCAGTCGATCTTCTTGGCATGACAGGCCAACAGTCGACTAGTCAGGTAAAGGGGGGGGTAGCTGTAGACCCAAATCTTGCCCCGCCTCAAAATAAGAACAGAAGACCTCCTATTCGAAGATGGACGAAGCCTAAGAAGCCACTAGGAGAGACTATTAGGCCCCATATTAGGATAGGAAGAATTTTCTGTATAAAAATAAGGATTTTTCGCCTTCAGGAGTCAAGACCGCCGTCTTGCTTTTCGAGACCGTCGTCTTGCCATTGATACAAGTCGAGACCGCCGTCTCGTTTGGCGAGACGGTCGTCTCGCCACTTGCCAATGGCGAGACCCCCCTCCCGTTTGGCGAGAAGGCCTTCTCGTCACTTGAAAAGTCGATACCACCGTCTTGCCAAACGAGACAGCCGTCTTGCCACTTTTGCAAGTTGAGCCCGCCGTCCCGAATGGCGAGATGGCCGTCTCGACCTTGTCAGTCGAGACGGTCATCTCGACCTGACAGGCGCGAATTCCTATAAATAGTGAGCGCTCCCCCCCTCATTTGACACAGTTCTTCCACTTCCCCTTCTACAATTTCTTCAAATTCTCTTCCTAGAGTCCCTCCGAAGCATTTTCGGAGTTTCTGAGAGTCTTAGAGAGCTTTTTATAGCGTTTCGAGAGAGTTTTCGGCGTTGTAAGAGCGAAGGACTGCCAAAACGCACCCTACTTTCAAGAAAATTAATCAAAAGCTTGCCTCGGAGGTTTCTTCACTCTCTCCCTCTCCTTTACTGTCTTTATTTTTATGATTAAATCGTGTAATAGACATTAGAGCCATGTAGTCATTATTTTAATTCCGCAAATAAAAGGGTAAAAGCGTCTTTTCAAAAGTTCATTTATAAAATAGTTAGCTTATCATAGGGAACCCGAAAGGGGCATCGGGGAACTAACACTTCCCTTACACGTAACTAACTCCCTTACCCAACTCTGGTTTTAACGACCAGAGTTGGTTTTTTGAAAAACCAACGCCCTTTTCCTCCTTTTTCGATGTTTCCGGCAAAAACATCGGTGACGACTCCATAAGAACCCCTTCAAATTAGTTCTTAGGTTAGTCCGGTTATCGAACAACCTAAGAACTGATAAGCAACTAGTTGATATTTTTACAAAACCTTTAGCTCGTGATCATCTTTACATGATTACAACTGAGTTAGGCATTCTAGATTTATCAAAAATTGCATAAACTCACATGTACTGATAGAATTATTTGATATAAAGTCTTTTAATCGATTAAAATCCTAGAAGATATAACTGTTTTCAAAAATTATCCTTTTGCATTATCCTTATCCTATATCTAGTATAATATTAATTGATTATCTGGTAAAATAATCGATTAGTTTGTTCTTGGAAATGCTTAAAGGTTATAATGCAAGGTTTGAACATACTCTCTTCTAAGGCAATTATGGTTTAAAGAAAATTCAAATTGGGCAATAAATAGGACAAAAGTGTTTGACCAAGTCAACCCTTATCTTCAAGAATAAATTAGCTAATAACCATAAAAGTAATTGTTACCCACTGCACAAAACTTGTACATGTTGAATAAACAAATGAAGACAAATTGTTGACTAGGTCACGAGTTCAATAAACACTCATCCAATTAAACTTTGTTTTCTCATTAAAAGTTACTTGAATTCAGACTTCTCTATTTACTTGTTCTCTTCTTTAGCACCTCAATCTATCTCATTTTGTCATTGTCCCTCTCTCAAATCTCTATTACAAAGTCTTCAAAATGTTCAAAAGATCAAAATCCTGCAAAAATAAGAGCAAGGGGGAATCCTCTTCACAAGCTCCCACAACAAATCCTGGAGGCCATGGTGACTTGGATAGGATGAACACATTCATTTCTGAGTTTAGCTATATTCTGAAATTTGTTTAGTTCGCCTGGCTTGACAGAGAAGGATTCACCTCTCTCAGACGCTAACTTAAGAATCAAAGACTGAAGAACTTCATAGAATACCTGGGAAACATTCAATCAGATCTGGTCAGAGTTTTCTACTCAAATCTGACTATTGATGGCTCAACCATTTGAACACAAGTAAAAGGAGTAAATATGGTGATCACTCCAACATAGTGGGAACAAGTGGCTAGTCTTAGAGATGAAGGTGTTAAGGTATCCAAAGGCAATGTCTCGGAGTTGCCAGAATTCAACAAAATCTAATATTTCAGGTCTTGTCTCAAAAACAAGGATGATTATGTAAGGGTATTAAATGCTGAAAAAATGCATCTGGAGCAAAGGCTGCTTGCATTCATCATTGTTTGGATGTTAACACCTAGGGGGAGCAATCATGCTCTCTTAAATGAAGGATATTTGGCCTTGATGCATTGCATCCAGAATAACATTAGGGTAAACTAGGTTTATGTGATCAAAGATCACATGATTAAAGCTAAAAGACTGAGTGATTTTCGTCTACCTTATGTCATGCTCATTAACAACTTTTTTAAGCATTTTTCAGTTGATCTAATAGGAGAATATGTAGAAGCGCCCAAATTCTCCAATGAGATTGATGATTCCACTATGCAAAAGATAGGATTCCTTCATGTTGATGGGAACCAGATCTCCAAAGTTGAAGCTGACATGAGTGATGAAGATGATGAAGAGGAAGATGTGCCATAAGATAATGTTGGTACTGGTTCATGTCATGTTGCAGCACAAGTAGAACCAGGAGCAGTTGAAGTAGAGCATATGGTTAAAGAATTTTAGGACATGGAGTTAATACCCTATTATGAGCAACTAGGACTCCATTACCTTAGTTTGAAAGGACAATGTTGTCTCAAATGTCTTCCTTACAAGAAAACTAGTGGAAGCACCTGTAAATGACGTATCAACATTGCCATGAACCCAACAATCAATTATCCAACCTTAACTATCAAATTGCAAACATCTATAGTAGATTGGATGACTTGCAGTTCAACCAGGGTTCATGGGAGGATTGAGATTCTGCTACTACAATCAATTCCTACACGTTGTGCTCACTACTTAATTTCTATTTTTATTGCTTTTATTTTTCTCTGTTGGTCAGTACTACTAATTGGTTTTTTACCAGAAATCTTGAACTCTTAATGCTTGTGTGATATTTTTGTTTTGCCTTGGCTCATGTTTGTTCTCTTCTATTTTGATGAAGTCAAAAGGGGGAGAAAGGATTGAAAGGGATGGCACACTTATACTAAATGCATTTGATATACACATCAGAGTGGGTTTTGTAGGATTCAAGTTTTCTTTGTCTTCATTAAATAGGGGGAGACTGATGAAGAAGCTTATAGGAAGAATCTTGGAAGACTTGATGAAGTCAAAAGATGATATTGTGTTAGTTCATTAGTGTGTCTGCATTATGTAGGTATGAGCATTTATCTTCTCCTCAAGAATGAGTTTCTTTCTTTTTCAAAGTATAAGTGTCTCAAGTATTTTTAATCTATTAAAAATTGTTTTAATCAGTTAATATGTTCTTCAATAAGGTTTTTAATTTATATATTTTTGAAATAATTGATTAAACTCACTTAAGCGACCAAAGAACTTTTTTAGTCACAATTTTAATTAATATAGTTTCGAAATAATTGATTAAATTCACTTAATAAGCTAAAGAACTTTTCTAATTGTAGTTTTAATTGATACATTTATAAAATAATTGATTAAATTCACTGAAACAACTAAAGAACTTTTCTAGTCACAGTTTTAATTGATACATTTTCAAAATATTCGATTAAATTCACTTGACAAAAAAAGAGTTTTTTGTATTGCAGTTTTAATCAATTAAACCTCATCTTTATCAGTTAAAATGTCTTAGAAAATATCTAGAATTTTTTAATCAATTAAACCTCGTTTCTATTAGTTAAAATGTCTCTGGAAAATATCTAGAATTCTTTTAATCGATCAAACCTCATTTTTATCGGTTAAAACGTCTTTGGAAAATATCTAGAATTCTTTTAATCGATTAAACCATATTTTTATCGGTTAAAATGTCTAGGAAAAAATTAACAAATGTTTTTAATCGATTAAAAAATATTTTCATCAATTAAGTTCATTTAAACTAAGTTCTTTTAATCGATTAAATTACGAATTAATTTATTAATACTATCAGTTAGTTAGAAATATCTCTATATAAACATATTTCCACCTACGTTTTAAAACGTATTTTTTGAGAAATCATTCAAGTAATCTTTTAAGATTTATTCCTAGAGAGAATCGCACTTTATTCTTTAGAATTCTTTTGAAACCATTTTTTAGGCTCTTTGCTCTTATTTTTGAAGAAACTCATTATGTGATTGGATTTTTTTCTTCTACATATTCATTTGATTATTGTAGTTTCTTCAAGCATCTTGATTCTTTATTTGTTTCTTTATATTTTTTATGTTTGGAATCATGGGCACTAGTTTAAACAACTAGAATTGTGAGTTATAGGTTCAAAAACTTGGTTGTAGTTCTTGGTGTAGATTGACTTTCTACTCTCTGTACTTGTAATCAATTGAATTTTGATTAGTGGAACTCAAATGGAATTAGTTGAGAACTTGGATGTAGAGCGAGTGGTTGGGTGAACCAGTCTAAATTTTGTGTTCTTGTTCTTCTTTCATTTCATTCTTTTCTTCAAGATTATTGTTCTTTAATTCATGTTAAGATTGGTTTCCACTACAAGAAAATCATTAATTATCGACGAATAATTACCGATGGATATGTAGTCATCGAAAAATGAGTGATTACCAACAGAAATTAATGATGAAAATTATCGAGTGATTACCGAAGGAATATATCCGTCGGTAAATATTTAAAATATATAAATATATATGAATATATAAATATATAAATACGTAAATATATAAATATATAAATACGTAAATATATAAATATGTAAATATATAAATACATAAATATATAAATACATAAATATATAAATATATCAAAATATATAAATATATCCAAATATATTTGTAATTATATATTTTATATTTATATATTTATACGAGATATACATTTACTTGAATATAAATATAATTTATTTGTAAGTTCTTATCCAAAAATTGTAATAGCTTAGTTGTTGGAGTATCGGCCTCCAATTCTAAAGTACTTGGGTTCAAATTTTGTCACCACGAAGTCCATGGAACACTATCCTACTTCCACTAGTTTTATCTTTTAAATTTATCTTTCTAACATTATCTTTCTATAATTATTTTTATCTTTGTTTAACAACCCAACTTATTTTATCTTTTATAAAAATAATTTATTTTATTATTTAATCCTAATTAATAATTTAATTAAGGAAACTACATAATTATATCACATTTTTTTGTTTTAAAAAAAGGATGTTATAGCGGGGATGAGTAATGCAATCCCCACCTTTGCCCCAACCCCCCATCCCCGTTCTCGCCACGACTTCATCGACATTCCTGTCCCGACTTTATATTTAAACCTAAACCCTAAAATATTAAATGTTATAGCGGGGATGGGTAATGCAATATCCACCTTTGCCCCAACCCCCCATCCCCCATCTCGCCCGACCTCATCCGCATCCCTATTCCGACTTTATATTTAAACCTAAACCCTAAAATATTAACTTTTTTAAAGTATTTCTTTTTCTTTTTCACATTATATTTAAGGTCATTTTTTTTATATTTCACACTCTTTACTTTTCTCCTACCCACTTTTCACTATCTTGTCATTTCTAATTTTTTTCAACCAATTCGTTCATTACATTTTTTTTCTCTCACCTTTTGCTCATTTCTTTAATCTCTTCAATCAATTTAGTTTTCCAATCTCTTCAACCAATTTGATAAATACAAAGTTAATTTTTCTTCTTCTTTATCTCACTACAAGAAAAATACCAAATAGTGATCGAAAATTCGGTCACTAAATATGCAAAATCGGTTACTAATTAAAATAGTGACCGAAATAGTGACTGAATCGATGACCGATTTGATTATATATATTCGGTCACCGATTCGAGTCACTAAATCAATGAAAAAGAATAACAAATTTAATTATTTTTATTTATTTACATTTTTATTATATCTATTATTTATTTTCCCTATCTCTTAATTATATTATATTTTTTAGAAGTTTAACTTATTATTAGGTGGTTTATTGTCATTGTCAGGATTCGAACCCAGTACCTTAGAGTTGGAGGCTAAAACTCCAACCATTGAGCTACTTAGGATCTTTTAATAATAACTTACAAATAAATTATATTTATATACAAATAAATGTATATCAGTATAAATATATAAATATAAAATCTATAAATAAAAATATATTTATATATTTTAATATATATTTAAATATTGATATATTTATATATTGATATATTTATATCTTTATATTTTTACATATATTTATATTTTTATATATTTATATCTTCATATTTTTACATATATTTATATGTTTTCATATTTATATATAAAGATATTAGTTTTCTATACAAATAATATTATAATATAGTATATTATACTATTAGTATAGTATACAAATAATATATTAGTATAGTATAGTATACAAATTATTAATTTTGTAATTTATATACAATGAAAATAATATAATGGTATATTAGTATAGTATAGTATATTTGTATTCTAATTTTTAATTAAATTAAAATTATGCTAATAATGTATATTAATATATGAGGGGATAATATTGATATATTGATATATTTGTATATATATATATATATATATATATATTTATATATTTATATATTGATATATTGATATATTAATATATTTATATATTTATATATTTATATATTTATATATTTATATTTTTATATATTTATATTTTGATATATTTATATATTTATATATTTATTTATATCCTTATACATTTATATCTTTATATATTTATATATTTGAAAAAAAAATATTAAATTTTAAAAATAATATTATATTTTTAAAAATAAATATAAGAAAAAGATTTAAAAATATATATAAATTATATTTACATTTACAAAATATTAAAGATATATGTTTATATCTTTACATATTTATATATATTTATATATTTATATGTTTATATTTACTTCTAATAGCGGTTGCAACATCGCTCGAGCGAGACTAGACTCGCTCAAGCGAAATACAACCCGACAGTACTAATTTTGTGCAGGGGGCGTTTCGCTCGAGCGAGAACGTTCTCGCTCAAGCGAGAAACAGTTTAGATAGCGGTTACACAGGAGCCGCTCTCAAAAGCTCACTTAGATAGCGGTTAACCCTTGAACCGCTATTATATGGTTTCTATTATGATCGATCAGAATGCAATTATGACCGATCAGAACTCTTTTAATCGATTAAATCTCATTTCAATCG
This sequence comes from Sphenostylis stenocarpa, assembly GCA_963425845.1. Taxonomy (NCBI): domain Eukaryota; kingdom Viridiplantae; phylum Streptophyta; class Magnoliopsida; order Fabales; family Fabaceae; genus Sphenostylis; species Sphenostylis stenocarpa. The sequence goes on from OY731403.1 coordinate 51,957,323, forward strand.
ATTAAAACAATTTCTGCAAAGCCTTTTAATCGATTAAAACTTATTTTTATCAGTTAAAATAACTTGAAAAGTTTTACAAGAAACTTATATTTATATATTTATATTTTTTTATATTTATATTTTGATATATTTATATATTTATTTATATCCTTATACATTTATATCTTTATATATTTATATATTTGAAAAAATAAATATTAAATTTTAAAAATAATATTATATTTTTAAAAATAAATATTAGAAAAAGATTTAAAAATTCTCAATTCTACATTTTTGTAAATTCTATCATTATATTATCATGCTCATTATATCAAAATGTTAAATACTTTTAAATATTAAAATTAACTTTATAAAAAATTAGGAAAAAAAATTAATCCAAAAGAGTTCAAAAATGTATTATAATATTGTCAATTTTGAGTTTAATTATATTGTTCATTCTCAAAGTAGAAAAATATAATTTAAAATTTTAATACTAAAATTAAAAGATTAAATAATAATAAATTTAATTCTTTAAATTCAGCAGACTAGAAAGTAAAATTATAGTTTCTGTTTTAAATAATTAAAATAAATATTTAAAAATAAAAATCAAAACTAGTATTATCTTAAATTTATTAAAAGTGTAATTCAAACTTCTCAATTCTACATTTTTGTAAGTTCTATGATTATATTATCATCCTCATCTCCTCCCATGTTGTACTTTATCTTTACAATAGTCAATATTCTTAACTAATTTATAGTTTTAATTATAATTTTTTAGTATATATTTCAGAAATTAATCAATTCTAATCTATTATTTGAAAAACTAATCAATTCTAATCAATAATTTAGAAAACTAATCGATTATAATTAATTATTTGAAAAAATTATCAAATATGATCGATCATTTCGAAAATATAATCGATCAGAATCAAATATCGCTCGAGCGAGACTAGACTCGCTCAAGCGAAATACAACCCGAGAGTACTAATTTTGTGCAGGGGCGTTTCGCTCGAGCGAGAAAGTTGTCGCTCAAGCGAGATACAGTTTAGATAGCGGTTACACATGAACCGCTCTTAAAAGCTCACTTAGATAGCGGTTAACCCTTGAACCGCTATTATATGGTTTCAATTATGATCGGTCGAATGCAATTATGACCGATCATAACACTTTTAATCGATTAAATCTCGTTTCAATCGATTAAAACAATTTCTACGCAAGCGTTTTAATCGATTAAAACTTATTTTTATCAGCTTAAAATAACTTGAAAAGTTTTAGGAGAAAGTTTTGCAAGTATTTCAATCGATTGAATCGCGAAACAATCGATTAAATCAACTTAGAAGATTTTTGTAAAGTGTTTTAAATGATATAAACGTTGTCATGATCAGCTTAAAACAAATCAGTTAAAGAATCAAGAACGTATTAATGGATTAAAAGAAGTTTTAACAGATTAAAACTGCACTTTTAACATATTAAAAGAATCTTTTAACAGATTAATTAAACCAAGCAGTTTTGAAAATCTTCTATAAAAACAAGTTTGGCTTGAACTTTTTTAACATACATTGAATATATCATCTTTAAAAAATAAATAAATTTATATATATATATATATATATATATATATATTTTGCATTTTAATTTTCAAATATTAATTAAAAAAATTAAAGTGATACATATATATATATATATATATATATATATATAAAGAGACTAAATTAATAATTAATTTAATTATTGATTTAGTGACCGATTCTGATGACCGAATCGATGACCGATTCTAGTGATCGAATCGATGACCGAATTAGTGACCGATTCGGTGACCGAATCAGATGACCGATTCGGTGACTAATTTAATAATCAATTTTAATTTTTTTATTCACATGCTAAATTAAAAAATAAAATAAAATAATTATATTACTAAATTATTTAATAAGTTAGTAAACAATTTTTTTTAAATATTTATAATGTTATTAAAAATGTTATCAATTATTTTAAATTATTAAGTAAATTTATATTTAAAATATTTTAAATAAAATATTTATATAAAATGAAAAATAGTTATGAGTTTAAAAATTATTTTTTTAGTGACTGAAATTTTAGTCACTAAATCGATTACTAAATATAAAAAAATCAGTCACTAATTTCAGTCACTATTAACCATTTTTGTAAAAATAATTACATAAATTAAATATAGATTAATTAAAAAAATAAATTAAATAATAAAGTGACTGAAATAGTAACCGATTTTATGTGACCGAAAATTCGATTACTATTTCTGATTACTAGACTAAAAAATAATAATTTGGTTACTGATTCGGTCATCGATAGTAACTAAATTTTTCGATCATCGATTTCGGTTACTATTTGACATTTTTCTAGTAGTGTCTTCTCTAAATATTCTACATCAATCCTAGTAGTATCTAGTATTATTTTATTTCTAGTTTATCTTTATATTTTATGTGAATTTTATTTTTCTTATTCGTCATATATCAAATTTTATCTTAATATAATAATTATATTTTTAAGGATTAAAAATATTTAATAGTTAAAACTTTTATTACATTGCACTAATTAAATAAGAATTAACTTATTAAATATTTCTTATCAAATATATGTTTCATATTTATTAACATTTTAAAACGATAACCTAAAATTAATTAACTTATACATATGACCAAATGTTTGAATGCATTGTTATAATATATAATGACAATGGTATAAGTATTTTATATACATATAAAGAAAAAATTGAATAAATATTCCTTTTTTATATGAATATTTTCATATAAATATAATAAATTAAGTATATAGTTAATTAATAACAATTATAAAATTTATAAATATTTATTTATGTATAAAAATAATACATAAATAATATCAAAATTAATTTATTATAAGTATAATTAATTTTTTCGAAATAATGTAGAACAAGAACGGATCGGACTGGGGAAACCCATAACTCAATGGAGACGATAACGAAGACTTAATTTTTATCCCCGATGGCTACAGGTGTCAAAATAAGCTTAGTCCGATGGACAAGCCCGAAAGGCTCAAGTAATAGGTCAAATTAGGCAAACAAATTTGTGGCCTAAATTGAATCGAGTCTATTTTTTCTCATCCATTTAGATCATGGCTTATGGGATGGACACTTTTATAAAAATTAAATTGATACTATTTTATTAAAGATATATATATATATATATATATATATATATATATGCATTATAAATTAAATTAATAAATGATTCACTTATTTTAAGAATAAATATCAAAATAAGTCTCTAACAATCATTTATTTCAAAATCTAATGGTTAAAATTAATTATTATTTTAGATAATAAATTACTAAAAAATGAATGTTGAAAATAAAGAGTAAATTTTTAACTTTATTTTGGAATTGAATGAATTCATTCTCTTCTAATTTATTTATTAAATTATTATATTTTAAATGAAAACTAATTTTATTAATATAATTTAAATTTAAAAAAGAATTAATTTTTTATTTAATTTTTTTTTGAATAAATTTTGTTGATATAAACTTGTTTTTTTTTCAATTAGTAAAAAATTAGTCTATTAACTTGTTGACTTAACGTAAGGGCAAACTAGGTTAAAAATTATGATCCATTTGAAAATATAGATCAAGATGAGTCATCAATTGTCTTTACTTTACTCATAGGATTAGCCCAAGTTAGGCTAGAGTGTCTATTTTGACAGATCCTACCAATAATGATCAGGGACAAAGGCGAGAATAATTAAGAAAGTCGCGAAGACAAAACCCTTCTTCAACCCACCTGCCATAATTAAACATAATAAGAGTGATAATGATATTTTTATAATATTTGATCCTAAATCACTTACTATATTAATAGTAAGTTGAAAACAATAAGGGGGAGATTGATGACAATGTAAAACCTCATGCGAGAAAAGAAGGTTCTAGCTTAGTCTTGGATTTTGAAGGCACTACATGGCCTGTTGGATTGCCCTAGAATTGAAAGCACTGAGGGGAAGATTGATGGCAATGTGAAACATGTCCCTACATTTCCAAGAGATAATTTTGTTGATGATTCATGTCAACAACATTCAAGATTCAAGCAAGCTCAAGATGATTCTTGAAGACTAGATAGAGTCTTAGAATACTGGATATGGAGGTACAAGTTAATGAAGTGGTATTATGCATAAGCTTCCAAAGCACAAGTGTGATAAAATTTCGTAACATGACATTTTTCACTATCATAATTAATTATGATGCATCAGAAATAGAAAAATGATTTTCATTTTATCATAATCGATTATACTGGTAATATAATCGATTATGGCAGTTTAATTTTTAATGATTTTTCTCTACGAAATTATTAATGACCAACGACTATTTTCTGATGCTATTTTCCTATTTAAATGAGTTTTGATGAAAATAAAAAATATATAATTACAGAATTCGAAAATTCAATTTACATTCAATCAGTTTTAAGAAAAGAATTCTGAGCAAGGCAACATAGCACTTTTAGGTTTTCTAAGAAAAAAAATTTATATTGCCTTCTGCACTATCATTGTTAATCACACTTATTCTTGGAGGTTGACATTCTATAGGCTTCTACAATTTGGTGTCTCCATTACCCAGGTGTGATTATTCTTATTTTATTGCATTCATCCTTTGTGGGTTTAGGTGTACACACTGTCTCTTGATCAATGTGTTTATGTTTGTGTTTTCATCCCTTTGATTTGTTCAGGGAAGTGTTCATCCCTAGTGTGATTCTAAGGAGGTGTTCATCCTTAGTGGGATTCTAAGGAGGTGTCTTCATCCCTTTGATTTGTTCAGGGAGGTGTTCATCTTTATTGGGATTCTAAGGAGGTGTTTTCATCCTTTGATTTGTTCAGAGGAGGTGTTCATCCCTAGTGATATTCTAGGGAAGTGTTCATCCGTAGTGGGATTCTAAAGAGGTGTTTGTTTTTTGAATTAGTTTGTTTTTTACTGGTTCCTCTGCAGAGTTGATTGTAATTTGTAAACTGAATTTGAAAGATAGTGAATTGGGGTCACTCTTGTGATTAGAGTTGATTGGAAACTGGATGTAGGGTTGGCTATACTCAAACCAGTATAAATTATTGTGTGCTCCTCTCTTGTGCTCTTTTCTTTCCCTATATCTCTATGCTTACATCCTTCATTCTTATCTCTCTGATTATATTATCGCTTCCGCTTTATCTGAATTCAATCTGATAATTAAAATTGAATTAACAAGTTATTGGACATCTCAAATAAATTTTTAATTTGACATCTATTTTAATTTGTGCATCTATTCACCCCGACTAGATGTCATTTGTCTAACATAAGGAATTAACATAATAAATCATACTAACAAAAAAAAAACTTATTTTTTAATGATGACTTGTTATCCCATCATATTAAGTGTCGTCGTCAAAAGAGGCGGTCGGAGCGACGCGATGGTTTTGTTTAACTCGCATTTTTTAAAGTATGGTTCAACGCCTTTAGGTTGTCCAATAATCGGGTTGGACCTAAGGGCGAGGTTTTCAAAAGGTTCGAGGAGTCGCCACTAATGTTTTTACCAAAAACATTGGAAAAGGAAAAAGAAGGCAGTGGTTTTTTTAAAGAAAAACCAACTTTGGTCATTACAACCAGAGTTATTACAACTTTGGTCATTACAACAAGAGTTAGTTACGTGTAGGGAAGGTATTAGCTTCCCTACGACCCCCCTTTCGGGTTCCCTACGATGGACCATTTTTTATAAAGAAATAATAACTATAAAATTACGCTTTTACCCTTATTTATTCATTGTGGAAATTAATTTATTGACTATATGACCCTAAATGACTAATGCACAACGATATTATCTAAAAAGCAAAAAAATAGAGAAAGGAATATGGAGGAACCTTCAAAGCAAGCTTTTTATAATATGTTCTTGAAAGAGGGCACTTTTTGGCAATCCCCACGCTCTGCAATGATGATCGCTCTTCCTCGCAGCACTATAAAACGCTTTCTAAGAACTCTGGAAATGCTTCAGAGGGGTTCTAGGAGAATAATTTGAGAATAGTACAGTATGGAAAGTTGTAGAAGTGTGTGAAAAGAGTGAGAAAGTCCCCCCCCCCCCTTTTATAGGAATTCGCACCTGTCAGGTCGGGACTGTCATCTCGCCTGACAGGGTCGGGACCGCCGTCTCGCCAAACGGAACGGTGGTCTCGCCATTAGCGAGTGGCGAGATGGTGGTCTCACCAAATGAGACAGCGGTCTCACCAAACGAGACAACGGTCTCTCCTTCTTGCGGTAGCCGACCCCTCGATTGATGAGTATGAACCCCCATCCGGTTGCTTGTAGCTTTGGGATGCTTCTTCTTATGGTAGCCCACCCCTCGGCTTACAAGTGGTAGAACCTTAGGATGCTCCTTCTTGCGGTAGTCGACCCCTCAGTTGATGAGTATGAACCCCCATCCGATTCCTTGTAGATTTGGGATGCTCCTTCTTGCGGTAGCCGACCTCTCGGCTGACAAGTGGTAGAACCTCAGGATGCTCCTTCTTGCGGTAATCGACCCCTCAGTTGATGAGTATGAACCCCCATCCGGTTGGTGCAGTCCACTTTGTAGGACTGGTGGTGGTGGCGATTTACAACTCTAGCTCATGCGCCATTCCTTGTGAGGAGTGTTTCAGCTTAATATTCTATTTTTTTACTTTTCTGATGAAGTCTTCCGGTGTGTCAGGGATTTGTTGGTCTTCTTCCAGCTGGTTGAATGGTGGGGATTCTTTATTTTGATCTTTTGTAGTGGTCATCCGACTTTGTTGGTTGTCGGGGATTTTTGGTGGGCGCCTTTTATATATGCAGGAATCCGCTAGGGATTTTGTTGATTTTGGGTAACGCCTATGAGCAGGCGGGCGTTTTGCTTGTTTGCCTTTTTCTCTTTGTTGGGCTAATGATGGCTAATGTTTGAGATTTTTAATCTCGCCTTTTTCCGCGGTTTATTCTTTTTTCTCACGATTTTGGATTTTGGCTTTTGCGGCATAGCGCATAAGCCTTTTTACTTTTTAGTCTCTTTTTATTACGCTGGCTTTTTTTTGGAAGAGAATAAAGGAAAACAACTTAACCAAAATATTTTATTTTATATATCATGAATTTTGTACAATGACTATACAATGATGTTCCTAAGGCAGCGGCGGACTCGACTGCAAGGTTGAAGACGACTCAAGAGGAGGAAACTACCGAAGCATGTGCCTCTAAAACTCTGTATCACTCCCTCCTGCCTCTGGCTGATGGTCTCCAGCCGCATCTCGAAGACGTCTTGCCTCAGGGACATCTGATCTAATTGCTGGTAGATGTCATCCATGTGACGATGGACGCTAGGAAAGTCATCCCCATACTGCTACTGTTGCTACTGCTCGAACTCCGGGGGCATCGGGATCTCCTACGACGCATCCAGATCCTAGATGTCCAGAGTCATGGCGAGCGCCGGGTGGAGGGTCACCTGGGACCCTTGCCTGATGAGCATGCCCATGCTGACGAGCATGGACCCGCTGATAAGCTTGGGTCGGAGGATAGAGGGAATGTCCTCCCTGTTGGCGCATCCCCATCTCTCGGCCAGCGGGGTGATGAGGGGAGCCATGAGGATGGCTCCAACGGGGGCGGCTCTCGAAGTCCTTCAGAGCTCTCAAGAAGAAGTAGTCGGGATTACGCTGACGTCCATGCAGCATGCAATGAAGCACGGAGAGATCAGGCTGAGTAATCTTCCCCTGACTCTCTTTCCGTGCATGGATCGTCCCCGCCAGTAGCTTGTGGCAAATACGGAGAGGAAGGTTGAGTGTCGACCCTTTCATCAGGGTCGGTAGAATCTGCGACCCGGTGAGATCCTCCCAAATCTCACCGGTGGTGAGGGCATCCGGCCACTCACAGATAGCTCCCTGGTACTCTGGCGTCAGGGTGTCTGCGGGCTGGTTGAAGCCCATGGTGACGTTGAACTCATCCAATGTCATCGTCTGGTAGGTCCCGTTCATGTAGTACGAGACCATCCTCGCTGGAGGGACATCCGGGAATAGCGCGGGCATGTCGACCATCATGACGGAGGCAAGGAAATCCATCACGGCCTCTCTGTAGATGCGGGTAGGAGGGTCTTGGAGGAGGAAGTCTCACCCGATGCTGTGGATGTAGCCTCGTACATCCTCTTCCCAACCGAACTTGGCTACGATGTTGAAGTCCAGGCGCAACATGGGGTGCCAAGAGTAGCTCCTAATGTGATCCAGCTTGGCCTGGTGTTGCAGCATGAGCTGAGTAGGGTCTGGTGGAGCATGTGGTGCATAAGTGCTCTGGTCGGATCCTCGACCTCTCTTTTGGGGCCTAGAAGATTCTCCTTGTTGCATTTTGTTCAAAGACACTCATATATGTATGAGAATGTATGAGAGGATGTAGGAATGGAGTGCTTTAAAACTGACTCAAAAGCCCCTATATATAGAAAATTATTTTTTGGTCGAGATCGCCGTTTGCGATTCGGGACGACTGTCTCAAAATTTTGAGGTTTGGGACCGCCGTCTGGAATGTCGAGACGACGGGCTCACTCTTCACGACATGGCAAGACGGTCGTCTCGCTAATCAAAACAGTGGTCTCGCCTTTGGCGAATGGCGAGACGATGGTCTTATCAAACGAGACGACGGTCTTGCCAAACGATATGGCGGTCTCGCCAAACGAGACGGCCGTCTAGGCTTTTTGAAAGGTGTTTTTTTTTTTTTTAAATATATAGGACCCTGTTCAAAAACATCTATGCATGCAATGTTTTCATGTTTTGTGTCCTATAATACTATTTAGTTGATTTTTCAGAAGGATTAACTGATGTGTCTTTTGAAGACGAGGCCCTTCTGATATCGTTTTCTAGCTGTACTTGTTTGTACCATTCCAGACTTAATATGAACGAAGAATAATTGTTGACTGAGAAGCAAACTTGCCACGTCAGTGTAATTTTTCCTTCCTCTAGAGGATTCAATCCTCTTGTTGATTATATGTCTCCATATTCCCCCACTAATTATCAAAATATTATAATAAGGGTCAAGAGAAAAGAAGTAAGAGGATAATTTATTTCAAAGGCTTGTGTTTTAGACGGTTGTATTTTTTTATTTTTTATTCGAAAGGGGATTTTGTAAGAATTGCTGGCCAATGTTGGTCAAAGTGTTTAAGTTAACGTTAAAAAAACATTTTGTTTTGAGGATTTGTGTCTTAGCCAATTTCTATTACTTTCTTTTGACTGATTGACTTCCCCAGACTGCCCTTTGGGTTTTCAGACTAGAATATTATGTTTTGGTCCTAACTTTTGTCTAGGTTTCCTTTTTTCTTGTTTTGGGAATCCTAGCGGACCTTATTTTGTAATCCTAACTTCTGCCTAGGCTACCCTCTATTGTTGTTCGGGTTTCCTAATGAGTTAACCCTAATTTTTGCATAGCCCCTTTGGTGGGTTTCCTACCGGGTAATTTGCCCTCTTTTGTTTTGGCCTTTGGCCTCTGTGGGTTTCTTTTTATTTATTTATTTTTCTTAAACAACATTGGCGAAATACGGTTTTATTATGATGAGGTAAAACCTTATTTTGTGTTTCTAGTCAATCAGTTTGATTATTTTATTTTTGGCGATGGCGTGTTTTGATTATTTTGACGCACTTTTGAAAACGTTTGCTTAAACATGGTTATTATGAGGTTTAGTCATGAATAACAAGAAGAGAAGCAAATAGTAAGAATTGTATTCTTATTAATTAAGAGGGGAATATGTGCCCAAAAAATGTCCAGGGGTCGGGCTAGCCCTAGGAGATAATCTCTAACTGTAACACCCTACCTTATAAACCCTCACTCAGAAGAATTAATAATTTTTTAGCATAAATTTTTTTTTTAACCGATAATAATCTTTCCCTTGTACATAATATTAATATACATAAATTTTCAATAATACATTCCTGCATTTCATCATTTTAAAAAGTACTAAAAGTAAACATTCATAATTACATATAGATAAAATATTAGTACAGTCCTCCAAAATATTAAGGCAACATTGGGGATACTTCCTACAGAGCAGCTAACTACACAAAACAGTGAATACTACTCAGTACCATGTAGGTCTATATACTACAAAAGACTATCTATAAAAGTTTGGATATGTTTATCCCAATACATGTTGCCATCATTGTGGCTCCCAGCTAACGAGTATGAGTATCATACTCATCGGGTGTGGAATCTGTGCCATCTCCCCTCTCTTCAAACAATGACCGATCAGGTCCAACGAGTACCGCAAGCACAAAGGAAATAAAGAAAACAGAAAGACAAGAGGGTGAGCAACAGTTCATACATCATTTTAAAATCAACATCATAAACATTCACAAGTTAATCAAATTTCAAATGATTGATGTTAATGATGCATGATCCTAATATGTTTTCTAAAATGTTTATGCATGCGGGCCCGAATCATTTCTCAAATCAGTACTGGGGTAGCCAGGAGTTGACACTACTAGGCATGGAAAATCCACCCACGGGATTGTTGAGACCCATGCTCAAATATAAACCCAGTAGCTCACTGACCATTGATATACGGTAAGAGCACAGTCAGGTATAGCAGAGTTTGTACAGTGGGATCCCCGACAACAGGTAGCGAGCCTGGGTCTTTTGGGGCCTCCAACCACTACCCTTCCTATCCTCAAGTCCTCCCTCAGGGCCTCCCTATCGTATTCTCAGAGTCCATAATCTCCGATTCCCCAGATTTCACAAATCACCATTTTCAAATGAGTAATGTATGAGTCCCTAAGTGGTTTTTCTTAGAAATTCACATTTTTCCAAAAATTTGACAGAGTTTCCCCTGTAATACAGACTTCCCAAAAATTTCCAATCACCTGTTACAAGCAGAAAACTTCCAATATAGTTCAAAAAGGGTTCACAACCCATCATCCAATTCTTTCAATTTAATTTTCAATGAATTTTCTCATGAAAAACCACCATGCATATAAATGCTCACTCAAAGACCATACATATCATAATAGAGTACCAAGCATATATTTTACACCATCATACACATAAGCAATTCATGATCACTTCACAACCAAGCATATAATAAAATCAAAATGATCAATCATAACAAATTTAGACAAATTCAACAAATAAGGTCAAACAAGTTTATGATGTAATCCTTACTATATAGCTCACCCCTTACCTGATACGTTCACACTTATTCCTTTCAAAGCTTGATGTTGTGTTTCAGCAAAATCTATATACGTAATAAAATGCTAGTTAGAATCTTATATTTCTATGATTCTATCTCATGAGAATTTAAATTCATTTTGTATTGTTAATCCATTTCTAATAATATTTTAAGCTCACATTCAGCTTACAATTAACTTAGAAATTATCCTATTTTGTAGGCACTTAGAATAGAAAGAATCCTAATAACAACCATGGACAAGGTTCAGTATTTCGAAATTTTCTAGAGTTATATAAACTTTTTTGGTATGAGATTTGAGCCAAAATTTCAATAAATTAATTATCTACAATATTGATGAAGGAAATAAATTCTAATACCCTATAGAATAGATGCAGTTTTCAGTTTTCAGTGGTTGTTTCCAACTAGGCTCAATTACAATAACACTCTGAACATGCCTTCGTAATTTGACTATAACTCATGCTAAATATAAGCTATTGACATGAAACAAATTTTTAAATTTCGGGGATATAATTTCCTACAACTTTTATGAAGGAATCAAGTCCTAATTTAATACGTATCAATCCCAGTAATTCAAAAACCGAGGCTGTTGAAACAGGGCAACATCTTAACGTCACAGCTAGAACACTTGACAGTAAAATGGGTATAACATGAGCTACCAATATTCGTTTAATGTAAAACCAGTTTATAAATTTCGACAACTTAAAGGGCTACAACTTTCATGAAGATACCAATTCCTAATTCTGAAAGTGATGAAGATCTTATTGAAATACTTTGGCAAAGATCTCATTGATTTGATGAAGTCAAAGATGAAGTCAAAAGCAACTTTGCAGTGGACAAAAGTTACTAAGATAAAAGAGTAGAAAGATTAGTGTGTCCGCAGCTATGCTTAGGTATAATCATTTTATCTTTTCTGCTGCATGAGGTTTCTTCACTTAAAAGATTTTGCAAATTGCCTCTAAAAACGTTTAAGCAGTTAAAAACAAAGTATTTTAACAAAAGCTTTCTTAAACAAGTTTTTAACTGATATAATTTCGAAATAACTGGTTGTTTTCATTAAAGAAAGTTTTGAAAATCTTCTGTCAGTGTTTTAACTGATAAAGCTTCGAAATAACCGTTTAAAATCACTTAAAATGATAAGAGAAGTGTTTTTTCATTATTTTAATCGATACAACTTGGTTTTAATCGATTAAAACCACTTGAGTTCAGTGATGATCGATCGAATGAAATTATGACCGATCAGAATCAGCTTATGATCGATCGAATTGAGTTATGACCGATCAGAACTTTTTCAATCGATTAAAACACGTTTCAATCGATTAAAACAACTTAGAAAATTTCTACACAGCGTTTTAATCGATTAAAACTTATTTTTATCAGCTTAAAATAACTTGAAAAGTTTTACAAGAAAGGTTTGCAAGTATTTCAATCGATTGAATCGCTAAACAATCGATTAAATCAACTTAGAAGATTTTTTTAAAGTGTTTTAATTGATATAAACGTTGTCGTATCAGCTTAAAACAAAACTGTTAAAGAATCAAGAACGTATTAATGGATTAAAAGAAGTTTTAACAGATTAAAACTGCACTTTTAACAAATTAAAAGAATCTTTTAACAGATTAATTAAAACAAGTAGCTTTGAAAATCTTCTATAAAAACAGTTTGGCTTGAACTTTTTAAACATACATTGAACATCAGCTTTTACACATCCTTGAGCAATTAATCAAGCAAACTTTAGCACTCTTTTCAAGAAAGATTCGCATCAGCTTTTGAGAAGTTCTTTGAAAATCTTTCTTGAGGCAACTTGATTTCTTTTGAAGAAGAAACACTTATAGCGTAATTGCATAAACTGGTTTGAGCATTCTAGTTTCTTCTTTTTCATTTCTTTACATTCTTTTTGTATTGTTTGGTGCCTGGAATTTGGGCATTGGTTTCTCTGCAGCTGGAATTTGGTTGTAGAGGTTGTCAAGAACTGGAATTTGGTTCTTGGTGAAAGGTTCGGTGTTGGTGCCTGGAATTTGGGCACTGGTTTCTCTGCAGCTGGAACTTGGTTGTAGAGGTTATCAAGAACTGGAATTTGGTTCTTGGTGAGAGGTTGAGTGCGAGAACTGGAATTTGGTTCTTGTGGTAGATTAAGTGTAAGATTGTAAATCATAAAACATTTGATCTAGTGGAACCCAGCTGGAATTTGGTCGGAGACTGGACGTAGCTCTGGTATTGGGTGAACCAGTATAAAACACCGGTGATATCTTTCTTAACCTTTCTCTATTTTAATTCTGTCGCTGCATTTATATTGATTGATTGCTTTGTGATTTAAGAACAGATCTGAAATCTTATTTTTACAAATAGATAATCTGTTAATTGCGAAAAACTTTCAAAGATCAATTCACCCCCCCTCTTGATCTAAAACTACTTTTCTAACAAATTCTATTCACACAAGTCCCAAAAATTCAAGGAATAGTACCTACGAATTAGGGCTCTTAAAGTTTTTAGCTTAACAACTTCTAATCCTCAATTTTAAGCATCATTCTAGTATTCTAGGTGTAAAACCTACAATAACCTTCTTCCTACATCCATTCAAGTTGAGCCAAGTGAGGAGAAAAATAGAAAATGCACCGTTTTGAAAAATAAAACGGTAGAAATGTAGAGGAGATTGAGATAAACCAACTTACCTATTGGAGCTTCTCAAGAAAACCAAGATTTCTCCCTCAAAATGACGCTTGAAGGTAAGAAAACTTTTGAGAGAAAGAGAGAAATAAGGAACTAGGTTACAGAATAATGACACTCTGTCTTGTTAAAGTCAATATTTCACCTAATAATCCGCTCAGCGCATTTCTGATGCGCCCAGCGGATCCCATAAGTCTATGTTTTAATCGATTAAGAGACCTGTTAATCGATTAACAGACATAATCCGCTCAGCGCATTTCTGATGCGCCCAGCGGATCCCATAAGTCTCTGTTTTAATCGATTAAGAGACCTGTTAATCGATTAACAGACATAATCCGCTCAGCGCATTTATGATGCGCCCAGCGGGTTACAGGCCGCATGTAAGAGAGATTTCAAACGCAATCCGCTCAGCGCATTTTGGATGCGCCCAGCGGATTTACATTAAAAAAAAAATCATCTTTATTTTCCCTTTTTTTTTACTCTAGCCAGGATTTGAACCCACAACCCCTAAGACTCAAACATCACTCCAAACCATATCAACCATCATATATTTCTTGTCAACTTATACACATAATAAACTTTTAATGTACCCACACTCAATACATACAAGAAAACAATAATTTCTAAATATGACAATTAAAATTGTTAATTCCATACTCTTTAAAATTTCAACCTTAAATCATATAACTACTATCAGGCGTCCAGTTGCCCGCGAAACGGATCAATTTTAAGTATTTTCTAAAAATTCTAGAAAAATTCTAGAAAATCACAAATAATCTAACAAACATAAAACTCTACAGTTCCTTTACCCAATTCTTAATAATTTAATTATTAAAATTTTGACAAAGATTTTGTCAAAATTTAACAAACCAGGGGTATTGAGAATCAGGATGTTACACTAACAATCATTGGGTTTACATCCTTAAGAAAGGAAAAAGAATTTCTAATGACTAGAGTTGCTCTCGACGCTTTTATCCCTCCGCTTCGGAAGATCTGCTTGAGTGTGCAGAGGGGGGACTTCACTTTTCTTCTTTCAACTCGGTCATTTGTAGGGTCATATCCTAGGTCATGCTTTAAAGGATTATCCTTGAATTCCGGGGGCTACTTTATTCCTTGGGAGTCTACCTCGAGCCCTTGGCCAAGATGGTAACTATACTTCATCATTATGCGGGCTACCTTCGTATTACCGGGAAGTCTTTCTACATTGACAATTTCAAGCGCTTGAAAAGATATTTCAAGGGCCTCTTCAGCTGCATCCACATAGGGTTGAGTAGACGGTCCACTGATCAAGATATCATCTTCAGCTTGGATCGTGACCAATTTGTCATCTACTATGAACTTGACTTTCTGGTGGAGCGTTGAAGGTACTGCCTTAGCGTCGTGAATCCAAGGCCTACCAAGGAGACAACTGCATGCTGGAGTAATATCCATCACATGGAAATCAATGTTAAAGATAGTGGGTCCGAATTGGATTGGCAGATTGATTTCCCCCACTACTTCTCATTTGGATCGATCGAAGGCTCTAACGATAGTGATGCTTGGGCACATGCGGGTTCCTTGAATGGTCAACTTTTCAAATGTGCACTTGGGCATCACGTTCAAGGATGACCCGTTATCCACAAGAACTTTAGCGATGAGATACTCCTTGCATTTGATGGAAATATGCAAGGGCTTGTTATGGCTCGACCCTTTAGGAGGGAGTTCTTCATCTGTGAAGGTGAGGTGATCGTTAGCTGTGATGTAGCCGATAATCCTCTCAACTTTTTCTTGGGATATTGTGTGAGGTATGTGCACTTCGCTCAAAACCTTCATCAGGGTGTTTCTATGCGGTTCCGAACTCATCATTAGTGATAACAAAGTTATCTTTGTCGGTATATGATTGAGTTGATCAATGATGGAATACTCACTTTGTCTTATGAATTGGAGTAACTCATCAGTCTCCTCCTTGGATTCTTTATTTTCTCTTTCTTCGATCTGTTTATTTTTTCCTTTATCCTTGGGGGCATCTTCTTGTGACTCCTTGGGGGAGTAGATTCTTCCGCTTCTTGTCATGCCCTCAATGTCGGCTATATTGGAGATGTCCTCCTTTATTGGTGAAGATTCCATGTATCTCCATGGTACAACTTTATTTGAGTCATACGGGAAAGGACGAGGCGCAAATAGTCACAAAGGTGTCCTTGTCCCCTCTTCCTTATCAACTTTGATAACCAACGACCGAAGCTTATTGTCCTATTGGGGTGGATTGACCGTTGGGGAGAGCTTGATTACGAACGGTTTTCTCTCCATTTTTTTGATTGTAGAAGACGTATAAGTTAATCCTTCCTTTTTATTATCTTATTTATTAAAAGTGAAGGAGGGATGTGCAAGTATGAAAATTATGAATGAAATGCATGCAAGTAGACAATTTTTGAATAAAAGGAATTTTTATTTATTTATAGAAAGTGTACATTCCCCTACACCATGCTACGAAGCACTTTTTGACAAAAACGGAAAAGCCTAAAGAAACCCACAGGCGGGTTTTGATTTCTATGTAATTCTTCTTCGGCTTCCCGTACATGATAAGCGAGTGCTTCGGTCTGCTGGTGGACCGCCTGGCTCATATCTTCACTATACTTCTGAGCCTCTTTGATCTTCGCCTCTTGATGGACGACCAAGGCTTATAAATTGTCGAGTCTCTCAATGACTCAATCTCTTTCTTGTAGCACCTGACCATACTGAGCTACCCATCTCTTTCTTTGCAGCATAGCTCAGTAAGGCTTTTGTTAAGTCTGTGAGTGGT
Organism: Sphenostylis stenocarpa; assembly: GCA_963425845.1. Lineage (NCBI taxonomy): Eukaryota > Viridiplantae > Streptophyta > Magnoliopsida > Fabales > Fabaceae > Sphenostylis > Sphenostylis stenocarpa. The sequence continues at coordinate 51,973,918 of OY731403.1, forward strand.
CTCCCTTCCTTGATGTAGTTCAGACCGAGTCCTTGCGAGATCTTATAGCATTCCCTTGATCGTCTGTGCCTGTTTTGGACATTCAGCCTCAAGGTGTGCTAATTTGGCGGTTATTTCTTGGAGTTGATTATCCGAGTTTATTCTGGCAAATTTGGATGCTCGGATAACCTGCTCACTGGAATCAGCACATTGGTCCTTGAGGCACTCTATCTCTTGATCTTTCTTCTTGCACTGCCTTTGTAGACTGTCTATAGTTAAGATAGATTCTTGCTCTTTTTTCTCAAGGGCCCTCATCTGGGCTCCCATGATTTTTATCCTCTAGGTCAAGACATCGACTTGGTTTTGGGGCTCTCCACTGGCTGATGGCACAGTAGGTGGGGCGGATGGTTGTGACATCCCTCTGCTTCTCCTCCATTCCTCATAGTCATTGGAAACAACTACTCGAGCTTTGCCTAAATCTCTATCTCCCATGAAGACTGGTTTCTCCCATGCTCTCCGTACAACAAGTGAGCTCGCAACATTGCATGGGTCTCCGAAGAAACACAATCCTCCGAGCTCTTCCCGTGATAATGCGGTTTGGGTTCTCATGAGTTGTCTCATAGCCACTTTTGGAGAATAAGCTATGCAACCTCTGAGACCTACTAAAGGTACGCTCGAATAATCTCCACATCTGATGAGGATAGGGCCAAGTCGGAACCAAGGACATGCCCAGGATAAACGGTTGGCATCCCATTGTTCCAACTCGACCTTCCACTCCATGGTTAGACGTCGGTGGAGAGGGATTCTTGAGAAGCTCTTCAAAGGGTCAGGGAACATCCCCATATGACTAGAGGCATAGAAATGCGTGATACCCCAAGGTGCCCCCATTATAGGGTCCCCACTCTCCCAGCCTTCAGACCATGCATGGCACTAGGGCCTTGTCAGTCTTTGGGACAAAAGAGGAAGGTTATCACCTTGAGTGGTGGTTTCCGACCATACCGGGGGGCTCATAGCCCTCACTACGACAAATCGTACAATGCCACCCATTCCCTAAGGATATCCCACTTGCCCCCGGGTATAGGGGGAACTGTTGTGTGCAAGGATTTGTGTACAGTTTGTATTTCAAACAATTGCATAAAAAAACATACAACAATTATTAAAGCCAAGCAATAAAGCATATTATAAAACAAGGAAGGGTAAAAGCATAATTTCATGTTTTATTTCTCAAACTAGTCCATCAGTAAATAGGATCAACTCTCTAGCTTCCCTAGTGGAGTTGCCATCTATCGTTGTCATCAGAAGAGGCGGTCAGAGCGAAGCGATGATTTTGTTTGACTCGCATTTTTTAAAGTATGGTTCAACGCCTTTAGGTTGTCTGATAACTGGGCTGGACCTACGGGCAAGGTTTTCGAAAGGTTCGAGGAGTCACCACCAATGTTTTTACCAAAAACATTGAAAAAGGAAAAAGAAGGCAGCGGTTTTTTAAAGAAAAACTAACTTTGGTCATTATAATCAGAGTTAGTTAAGGGAGTTAGTTACATGTAGGGAAGGTATTAGCTTCCCTACGACGCCTCTTTCGGGTTCCCTATGATGGACTATTTTTTATAAACAAATAATAACTATAAAATTACTCTTTTATCTTTATTTATTCATTACAAAAATTAAGCTATCGACTACATGGCCTTAAATGACTAATGCACAACGATATTATCTAAAAGCAATAAAATAGAGAAAGGAATATGGAGGAACCTTCGAAGCAAGCTTTTTATAATATGTTCTTGAAAGATAGCGCTTTTTGGCAATCCCCATGCTCTACAATAATGATCGCTCTTTCTCGCAGCACTCTAAAATGCTTTCTAAGATCTCTAAGAACTCTGGAAATGTTTCAGAGGGGTTCTAGAAGAATAATTTGAGAATAGTACAGTAGGGAAAGTTGTAGAAGTGTGTGAAAAGAGTGAGAAAGTCTCCCCTTTTTATAGGAATTCGCACCAATCAGGTCGGGACCGCAGTCTTGCCTGACAAGGTCTGGACCGTCGTCTCGCCAAACTGGACGGCGGCCTCACCTTCGACAAGTGGCGAGACGGCCGTCTCGCCATTGGCGAGTGGCATGACAACAGTCTCACCAAACGAGACGGCGGTATTGCCCATAGCCAACGACGACACGACGATCTCGCTAAACGAGACAGAGGTCTCGCCAAACGAGACAGTGGTCTCGACCCTTTGGGTGAAATTTCTTATTTTTCTTGTACAAAAATCCTTCTTATTCTAATATAGGGTCTATTGACCAATCCTAGGGACCTTTTAGGCCTTGCCCATCTTCGAACGGAAGTCTTTTGCTCTTTATTTTAACGTCAGACAAGATTTGGAGTTTACAGTAAGTTTGAGGATGACATTATTAAAATTTTAAAAAATATTGTGATTGTTTGAAAATCTAAATAATTAATAGACAACCTAAAAATAAAATTATATAAAATTATAAAACTGGGTTACAAATATTACAATTTTATCAATATTTTGGTCAAATTAAAAAAAAGTTACATAAAGGTAACAAATCATGTTATATTACACGAGTTTAAAACGAAGAAATCGCGTATCATCATGAGACAACTTGAAATGATAAAATAAAAGTCTGAGTTTAATGTAAAATATTTTATTTGTTTAACTAAAGTCGTGGGTTAAATTTTCTTTTTTTTAACAACTAAATTAGTTTTTAAGATAAATATATTATTCAAAATATTATTATATATAATAGTACAAGTTATAGAATATTGTATTAATTATTTATTTTATTTATATTAACTATTATTTTATATAAATTTTATATAATGAGTATATAAATAATAAAAAGTAATATATATGTATAAATATAAATAATAATCATATTATTTTAAAGTTAAATTATATACATAACTTAAGTTTAAATTTTGTTATATAATATTATATTATATATATATATATATACATTTTTATTATTATATGTATATTTTGTATAATATAAATAATAAATTTGTTAATTACATTAATAATACAAAACTAATTAAAATAGTGGAAAACATAATTGATTACAACATAAAATCTTCATTAAGAAATATAATAATTATAAAATAATAAAAAATTATAAATATTATTGAAAAAAATTATAAAATTTTTAATGGTGAGAATATTTTGTTGAATTACAAATTAAAAATTAAAAATTTTGTTTAAAATATTCTTATATTTTAATTTATTAGAAACTATTTTCATATGATGTTATATTTTTATTTTATTTTAAATTAATATTTTAAATTTTTTTCTACTTCGATTAATATATATATATATATATATATATATATTTGTTTAAAATAAATCTTTTTTTACTTCTGTTATTTATTTATTATTTATACAAAATTTATATCAATAATAATTAATATAAATAAAATAAATAATAAATATAATATTTTATAATATATAATAAATAAATTATTAATTTTGTAATAGCACGTTTATTTAAAAAAATAATTTAATAATAAAAAGAATTTGACTTAAAATCTCGTAGAACGATTTTAATATATATATATATATATATATATATATTAAATTTTATTTCGTTATAGCATAATTTTAATATCACTCCCAAACGAGGAGGACATCAATCTTGACAGAGAAGTGTGAAGGCGTACTCTGTCTCTCCCTTCCTCCTTCTCTCGTCATTGTAACAATCTCGCACCAATGCTATACCTTATCTGGGCTTTTTCAGGTCATTTCGAGTTGGAGAATCTCTGCAAGGAATTCAACAATATCAACCAGGAAGTCTCCAAACTCAAGCGTGTAAGTATCTTCTTCATTTCCGTTTTTCTGTACTTTTCATTTAATAAGATGCTAATTTATATAATTTCATTTTAATGTTGTTCTGCTTGTTAGGTTGGTGAGGACGCTTCTAAGTTCATCAGTGAATCGGAGGAGACCAAGAAATTTTAATGTCGGCTCAAAGCTTCAATCATTTTCCTCTTTGCATTTCCATATTTACTGTGCAATCTTCTTACGCTATTCTTAAATTTAGCACCCACAGTTTTTTATTGAAGAGGAATCAAAGACTCTCATGATGTTACTATCTAATAGTAGCAATATGTTTCATCCAAATTGGTTGATGAGTAGATGAGCATGATTTGATTCTGTTTGGTACTGTTATCACCTGAACCATAAGAGGCCCTCTAGGAGCTGAGTGACGAACACAAGCTGTTTGACTACTATTTTTATACCACGGTCTCTAGTACTCATCAAAAGGACAGTGGAGAAATAGGAAAGGAAGGGACTATAAAACTATATATTTGTAAACATGACTTCTTTTGATTACCCAAACAATGAGACAAACTAGACCAATTGCAGTGGTGAGCCTGTTAACAAATCCAACTCCTTCTTTAAAGGGGTGGCACTGTCCTCTTGAGAAGCCTCATGAATCTGCTTCTGTATCTTTCAGCTTCAACTTGTCTAACTTCAGTTATTTCATCCTCTACAAAACAGAATTATTAGAAATTTTTTATAAATTACTCTTACACTTTGGGCTCAAGGACTAACTCGACTAGTATTAAGTAAATGTTATTAACAGTGTAGTCTTAACTCCTAACCTTGTTCGATTGAAGTCTCATTATTAAGGTGAAGATTACATGTTATACTAACAGGTGTTCTCTCAAGCATGCCTCTTGGTTCTCATATTCTTTAGTGCCTTCCAACGAAAAACTTGACAAGCTCTCACAGTTTCTGCCTTTAGCTTCAACTGATCCATTGCTCGAAGACTTTCTGGTTGTATAACTTCAGCTATTTCATCTCTTATAAAGCATAATTATGAGTAATTTTTAAAATTATCCTCAGAAGTTGAATTTAGAGTCTAATCTAACTTCACATAACCGATTTGTAAACAAGGACTGTGTAAGCCTTATAAGAACTATATAGTCATGTGCATGTTTTCTTTCATATCCCAGTATAACTTTTCCAAGTTCAGTTGTTGCATATGTTAGAACTTGCGTGCAACATAATGTTTGCGATTGTGGACAAAATCAAGAGGGGGTGAATTGGTTTAGTTATAAAAATTAGGATTTTGAAAATTTTCTCAAATTTCACCGATTAAAATACTTGTAAAATAAAGAGAGAAAGGATAAGAAAATTACACAAGTGTTTTATACTGGTTCGGATCAAAAGACCCTACGTCAAGTTGCTAATACACAAGAGATGAGCACCTCCTTTGAATCCACAAAATATGAATAACAGCTTTTGTTGGAATCGCGCAGCAGAATGATCGCGTTGTCGGATAAAAACCAAGAGGGGGGGTTGAATTGGTTTCTTAACAAAAATTAGGTTTTAAAAATTTTCCCCAAATTTTACAGATTCAAATATTGCGTAAACGTAAATAAGATAGAGATAGAGTCTTACACAAGAGATTTATACTGGTTCGGATCAAAAGACCCTACGTCCAGTTGCTAATCACTCAAACAGAGGATTAACGCTGTTACTATAATCAAAGTTGTTACAAACAGATAACAATTGAAAATACAAAGTAAAGAAAACACCTCTCTTGAAACCCACAAGAGATGAAGAACAATTTTCCCCAGAGACGGCACAACACACAATCCACTAAGAACTCCACTTAGTGATTCTTATCGCTTCTAGCCCACACCAGGTTCCAAAAGCCCCTTTTTTCTCCAACAAACAGTTCTCTGGCACTCACAACACTTAACTTTTGTTTGAAAAAGGTTGTTCACTTTTCTGAGAGCCTTAGAGAACCTTAAGTAGAGAAATTAGGGTTTGGGAATTGGGATTTTCGGAACTAGAGAGTATTGGGATTAGGGTTTTTGAAAATAGGTTTAATTTGAAGTTGAAAATCAAAATCTGACTGAAATAATCGATTAAATGAAGTGTTAATCGATTATTACAGAGCCAAAATCAACAGAATCCCAAAACTCTCTGTTTTAATCGATTAAACAGGTGTGTTAATCAATTATTACAGTGAACAGTGACAGAAAATGGTTTTTCTCACTGTAATAATCGATTATTTGACCATTTAATCGATTAAACCCGAGGCAAACTGATAAATTTGAGTTTTTGAAGCTTCTAAAGTGTAGACTAAGTATCGGCTATCTTAAACTCTACTATTACAGACTCAAACTAATCAAAACAGAGTTATTACACAATAAAACAAGTCTTCAACTCTCTAAGTTCTTTGTTCTTGAATATATCATCATCAAAATCAACAAGCTTCATGTCCATGTAAGTTCAACATCAAGTCCTTGTATGTTCAACAGTTTTTCCTAGAGACGACACATCACACAATCCACCAAAAGTCCCACTCAGTGATTCTTATCGCTTCTAGCCCACACTAGGTTTTAAAAGCCCATTTTTCTTCCCTACACAAAGTTCTCTAGCAATCACAACTCTTAACTTTTGTATGAAAAATGTTTTTTTTTTGCAGAGAGCCTTAGAGAACCTTAGGTAGAGAGATTGGGGTCTGGGAAATAGAAGTTTTTGAAAATAGGAGTATTGGAAATAGGAGCATCGAAAATAGGTCCAAATTCGAAATTCAAAACTCATAACAGACGTAGATGATGAGCCATTATTTTCCTGCATTTTCTTATCTTTCTGTACTTATCTTAATTGGTGCATTGTGTTTAATTGTCTATTATTAGTGCATTTTCATTGATTGGGCTTCATTGGGCCATTATTCCAAAATTTGCTTAATTTAGCATTAATTGGTCTAATTTTCGTTTCTAATTATTTTTAGGTATTTTTGGTGAAACAATTTTGGAGCATGGACATTAATATTGAGATGAAGAGAGTTTCCACATCATTGCCATGTCACCTGTCATGTCACTGCCACGTCACCTGCCATGTCAATTGCTATTTCCACGTCATATTAATGATTGCCACATCAGCTAGGGTTTGTTTGATGTGTAATCCCGTGTGGGCCAGCTTGGGCCCATTCCTAGGGGACTCTAGGGTTACGGTAGGCTGGTATTTTTAGAGGAGCAGTAGGAGGAGGAGACAAGCAGCCACTGGAGTTCTGTTTTACGTTTGGTTCATGTTGGTTTTCTCTGCACCTTAATTTGGATTGCTCAAGGCTCATTGATGGATTAATATGGTTCAATTTCGTTTTCTGCTACCATGATAGTTTGCATTCTTTCACTTCTGTTGCAAATTTCATTGTGTAGTTTAGTTCAGGCGAATCATGTATTTAAATTTTTGCTGCAATCCATTTTGCTATTTTGTTGTTCCATCTTGTATTTCAATTGTAATTTCGTGTTAATGGACAGCCACCACATTTTCTGAGATTCCTTTTGTTCTCTTTGGGGATTAGATTCACGAAAACATTCATCATTTGGTAATTTACAATTTGTTCTTCTTCTTCTCTGCACTAGATTTTGTTTTTATGTTTTCTGCTGCATTTCTGAATTAATGGATAGCTAAACCTAGAGGGTTAGGTCCTTGAAGGATTACAATCTCTGTTTAGAGGTTCTCTGCACTTAACTTAATGTCCAGTTTAGTTCCTTGTTCTGCACTGGATCATAAAACGTAAATCATGCTTAATGAATTTGGGTTCATTGTATCCAGTACCATGAGTTGCTTAATCTTGTGGGGAGAATCAATCACTTACACGTTTTCTTAATTTATGTAAGGAGGGAGTAAGCTAGATAGATTTTATATTATGAACCAATGATAGTAGAGATGCATTCTGTTAAGGGCCTAATCTATTTTAATCCGCATTTATACAAGCTATTGTTGTTCTCTTTCATTAATCTGATAAATACCAAAAATCCCCTTTGCTTTTGTTCCATTTCGAAACTGATAAGCTTTTGACAGAAATTTATAGTCCTTGGGAGGCGACCTAGGAGTCTATTGGCAAGTACTACATTTAATCACATTTATTTGACCAGATACGGCTCCGATCAGTAGATAATCGATTATCTTAAGTGATAATCGATTATCACAGAACCATTTTCGCAAAGGAGTAAACTGGACCAGGATAATTGATTATCTAGATAATCGATTATTTCAGTAAGATTTTCAGAAAACAATTTTCAATGCAGGATAATCGATTATCTTGAGTGATAATCGATTATCACATAGTGGTTTTGATAAAAATGAACTTTTAGAGAATGGACTATGTGTTGTCTATCTTGGACTCTAATTTTACAGACTCAAGAAAGGCAAAACAAAGTTATTACAAGTAAATACAAATTCTTATAAGTCTTCAAGACTTCAAGTCCTTTGCTCTAGAATCATCATCAAAATCTTCAGGCAATCATACTCATGTATAGTCAACAATCTCCCTCTTTTTGATGATGATCAAAATTTGCTTTAAATCCCTTTGTAATAACCTGTTTTTACTGTCACAACTAACAAACTATTAAACATACTTGACAACATTAAAATTATTAAATATATCAGGCTTTAAATATTTTCTGCCCCTATTTGGATCATAATAAAAAAGAAATGAATCTCCCCCTCAACATGTGCATAAAATAAAAAAATAAACAACTCCCCCTCAATCAATGCAAACATAGAATTTTATTTAGCAAGTCAATATAGTACAAACTGTTAGAATCGCGCAACGGAATGTTCGCGTGGTCGGACAAAAACCAAGAGGGGGGGTGAATTGGTTTCTTAATAAAAATTAGGTTTTCAAAATTTTCCCCAAATTTTACCGATTAAAAACTGTGTAAATGTAAATAGAGAAGGGATAGAAATCTTACACAGGAGATTTATACTGGTTTGGATCAAAAGACCCTACGTCCAGTTTCTAATCACTCAACAGAGGATTAACGCTGTCACTATAAACAAGTTGTTACAAACAGATTACAATTGAGAAGATAAAGATACGAAAACACCTCTCTTGAAATCCACAAGAGATGATGAACAACTTTCCCTAGAGACGGCACAACACACAATCCACTAAGAACTCCACTTAGTGATTCTTATCGCTTCTAGCCCACACCAGGTTCCAAAAGCCCCCTTTCCTTGCAACAAACAGTTCTCTGGCACTCACAGCACTTAACTTTTGTATGGAAAAGGTTGTTCTACTTTTCTGAGTGCCAAAGGAGAGTTTAAGTAGAGAAATTAGGGTTTAGGAATTGGGGATTTCGAAACTAGGGTTCTTGGTAATTGGGTTTTCGAAAATAGGGTTAATTTGAAATTTAAAATCAAAAACAGACTAAAATAATCGATTAAAAGAAGTATTAATCGATTAAAACAGAGCCAAAAACAACAGAACCCAAACCTCTCTTTTTTAATCGATTAAAAGGTGGTTTAATCGATTAAACCGCGTAATAATCGATTAAAAGTTGTTTTAATCGATTAAAACAGTGAGTTGTTATAGAAAATGATTTTTCTCACTGTTTTAATCGATTATTTCCCTATATAATCGATTAAAGCCGAGCCTAGATGATATATTTGGGCTTTTTGAAGTTTCTAAGGTGCAGACTATGTACCGGCTATCTTAAACTCTAATTTTACAGACTCAATCTAATTAAAACAGAGTTATTACAATACAAAACAAGTCTTCAACACACTAAGTCTTTGAGTTCTTGAATCATCATCAAAATTAACAATCTTCATGTTCATCAAGTGAAACATCAAGTCCTTGAATGTTCAACAATCTCCCCCTTTTTGATGATGATCAAAATTATCTTTTAAAGCCCTTGTAATAACCTGTTTTATCTGTCATACTAACAAACACATCAAACATACCAGATAATATTTAAATGTAATTCATAAGAGGCTTTAAATTTTTCTCCCCCTATTTTGATTATAATCAAAAAGCGCTCTGCAATAACAATCATAAGAGCTCCCCCTCAAAATATGCATAAGTTGAAGGTAACTCCCCCTCAATCAAAGCATTTTAAAAAAACAAATTTCGTTTCATAAAGAAACGTCATTACAGACAAAGAGATATATAACATTACAATCATGTAAAAGCCTTTTATTTAAGCAGAATTTAGGCAATGTCTAATATTCCTAAGTCTCTTCTAAGATCATAGAATCTATCCTTGGGTAGAGGCTTAGTAAATATATCTGCTAATTGACGTTTGTATCCACATACTCTATTTTACAGTTTTCTTTGCTGATATGATCTCTTAAAAAGTGATGTCTTATTTCTATATGTTTAGTCCTAGAGTGCATTACTGGATTCTTAGTTAAGTTAATTGCACTCGTATTATCACACATCAAGGGTATGTCATCTAAAAAGATATTATAATCTTCTAACTCGTTGTTTCATCCACGGAATTTGAGCACAACAACTACCAGCTGCAATATATTCAGCTTCAGGTGGTAGATAAAGCAACACATGCCTGTTTCTTAGAATGCCAAGATATTAAGGATGAACCTAACAAATGACATGTTCCACTAGTGCTTTTTCTATCAATTTTACAGCCACCATAATCAGCATCAAAATATCCTATTAAACTCATACAAGCATCAGACGGATACCACAAACCAAAATCAGTAGTTCCTTTTAAATATTTTAAAATATGTTTTACTCGCAATTAGATGAGATTCTTTAGGACAAGCCTGAAATCTAGCACACACACGAGACATAATGCATAATATCGGGTCTACTTGCAGTTAAGTATAATAGTGATCCTATCATACCTCTATACATAGTTTGATTAACTTCCAAACCTGATTCATCCTTGTCTAGATAGCATGAAGTTCCCATGGGTGTGTTAGCTTCCTTTGAGGTGTCCATACCAAACTTTTTGAGGATCTCTTTGCAGTACTTGGTTTGAGAGATGAAAATGCCATCTTTAAGTTGCTTGATTTGTAGTCCAAGGAAGAATGTCAATTCTCCCATCATAGACATTTCAAACTCTCCCTGCATTATCTTAGCAAATTCTACACATAACGAATTATCAGTTGATCCAAAAATTATATCATCAACATATACCTGGACCAATAAGATATGTTCTTTAACTTTCTTTATAAACAGTGTAGAATCAATTTTTCCTCTTGAAAAATCATTTGCAGTTAGGAAACTACTTAATCTTTCATACCAAGATCTAGGAGCTTGTTTCAACCCATATAAAACTTTCTTTAATTTAAAAATATGATTAGGATAATTAAAATCTTCAAATCCAGGGGGTTGCTCTACATACACTTCTTCTTTAATAAAACCATTTAAAAATGCACTCTTTACATCCATTTGATATAGTTTAAATTTCATCATAGATGCATAAGCAAGAAGTAGGCGTATAGCTTCTAACCTGGTAACAGGAGCATAAGTTTCATCATAATCTATACCTTCCTCCTGACAATAGCCTTTTGCAACAAGTCTAGCTTTATTCTTTGTTATGTTTCCATCTTCATCAAGCTTATTTCTGAATACCCATTTAGTTCCAATAACTTGATGTGACTCTTCTCTTGGGATTAATTCCCAGACTTGATTCCTTTCAAATTGGTTAAGTTCTTCTTGCATGGCTATGCACCATTAATCATCTTTAAGTGCTTCCTCAATGTTTTTAGGTTCAATCTGTGACACAAAAGCAACAGACATACAGAAATTTGTCATATTTCTAGTTCTTACCCCTTTTGAGATGTCACCTATGATGTTGTCCATTGAGAGTCCTCTAGGTGATTACCATTCTTTTGCTAATTGAGGAGTTTGAGAAGGCTCATTATTTTCCAAGTATAGTTCATCAAGGGCTTCTCTTATATACTCATCATCACATGCAAGTTCTTTATTTGACTCAAGAGGATTTCCCCCAAGGTCTACAATCTCATCAAAGGTAACATGTATAGATTCTTCTATATTTAAAGTTCTCCTATTAAACACTCTATATGCCTTGCTATTTAATGAATATCCTAGAAAAATGCCCTCATCGGCTTTTGAATCAAATTTTCCTAGATTGTCCTTTCCATTATTTAGCACAAAACATTTACATCCAAAAATCTTTAAATGAGCAACATTAGGTTTTCTACCATTAAACAATTCATATGGAGTAGAATTAATAATTGACCTAATGAGCATTCTATTTAAAACATAACAAGCAGTACTAACTGCATCAGCCCAAAAATATTTAGGAACATTAGATTCATTTAACATAGTCCTAGCAAGTTCCTCTAATGACCTATTTTTCCTTTCAAATACACCATTTTGTTGGGGAGTCCTAGGAGCAGAAAAGTTATGTAATATTCCATTTTCTTCATAATAATTCTCAAACTTTTCATTTTGAAACTCACCACCATGGTCACTTCTTAAAACTTTAATTCTTAGGTCTTTCTCATTTTGAATTTGTTTAGCAAACTTTCTAAAGACCTTAAAAGCTTCACTTTTCATAGTTAGGAAAAATGTCCAAGTATATCTAGAGTAATCATCAACAATTACAAGTCCATAATAATTTCCACCAAAGCTTTTTATCCTAGAAGGTCCAAATAAGTCTAAATGTAATAATTCTAGGGGTTTTGAAGTGGAAATAACATTCTTTGATTTAAATGATGATTTTACTTGTTTACCCTTTTGGCATGCATCACATAATCTATCTTTTTCAAATTTTAACTTAGGCAATCCAATAACTAATTCTTTTGAGATCAATTTGTTCAAATGATGCATATTTATATGAGCCGCTCTCTTATGCCACAACCAAGGGTTCTCTTCCTTAGCAACTAAACATGTTATACTTGACTCATGCAAACAATCCAAATCAATCAAATATATGTTGTTATGCCTAATGCCTTTCAATGCTACATTTTCGGAATCTATCAAGTGAATGGTGCAAAATTTACTTTCAAAAATCACCTTGAAGCCTTTGTCACATAATTGACTTATACTAAGGAGATTATGCTTAAGTCCATCAACAAGTAGCACATCCTTGATCTCCAAAGTGTTTGCACCACCAATGTTTCCAATTCCAAGGATCTTCCCTTTGTTGTTATCCCCATAAGTCACATATCCTTGTTCTTTGGCTTTGAAACTCACAAATTTCGATTTATCTCCAGTCATATGTTTTGAGCATCCACTATCAAGATACCACATAGACTTCTTTGATTTGGAAGTTTCCTACAAAACAAGAACATAGTAAACTTAGGTCCCCACAACTTTTGGGTCCTTGGGGTTAGAGACATAACAATCTATTTAAATACTGCAAAACTTTCTCATAAAACTTTTCAAGTTATTTTAACTGATAAAAATAAGTTTTAATCGATTAAAACGTTGTGTAGAAAATTTCTAAGTTGTTTTAATCGATTAAAACGAGATTTAATCGATTAAAAAAGTTCTGATCGGTCATAACTAAATTCTGATCGATCATAACTAATTCTGATTGGTCATAATTGGATTCTGATCGATCATCCTGACTCTTTAAGTGATTTTAATCGATTGAAACGTGTTTTAATCGATTGAAAAAATTCTGATCGCTTATAATTAAAATCTGATCGATCACATTTGATTCTGATCGGTCATAATTGGATTCTGATCGATCATCCTGACCCTTTAAGTGATTTTAATCGATTGAAACGTGTTTTAATCGATTGAAAAAATTTTGACCGCTCATAATTAAAATCTGATCGATCACATTTGATTCTGATCGGTCATATTTGTATTCTGATCGATCATAATGAGTTCTAAATGGTTTTAATCGATTAAAAACAAGTTGTATCGATTAAAATACTGTAAAAACACTTCTTTGAACATTCTAAGTGATTTTAATCGGTTCTTTCAAAACTATATCAGTTAAAAACATGTTTAAGAAAGCTTTTGTAAAAATACTTTGTTTTTTTTTGTTTAAAACGATTTTAGAGGCATTTTGCAAAATCTTTAAGTGAAGAACCTTCATGCAGCAGAAAAGATGAAATGATTTTACCTAAGCATTCTGTTTAAAACATACTAAATGATCCATTTTCTTTGAATAAATACAAGATACAAATAGTTCATTTAACTATAGGAACCCAAATATATTTTCCTTTAGGAACTCCAAAATGCTTAATTTTACATCTATTTGAAGTATGACCATGTTTCATACAATAAAAGCATGCATTAGATGTAATTTTAGAATATGATACATTTCTAACTATTGAAGTTTTGGTTCCTTTTTCAACCTATACTCTTCTATTTTTACTTTTAAGCTTTTTCAAAGGAACATGACAATTTTCTTTAATTTGAACACTATCCTTATTCTTATAACTATCACTTAATTCCTTTTTAGCTTTATCAAGCAAATGTCTAAGTAAATCAATATCATGTTCATACTCTTTACATGATGCACATGCTATAGTCTTATCATCATTCTCATCTATGCATACAATTTTCGTTTCTAAGGTTTCCTTTTCCTCTAAACATGAAATTTTCGTTTTTAAGGACTCCTTTTCTTCTAAACATGTGATTTTCATTTTTAAGGACTCTACCTCCATTTTGGAACTACTTAAACTCTTTTTCACAGCTTTGTATTTATTGTTCAAGTCCTTAAAAGCACTAAACAATTCATTATATGCATTTTGTAATTCATCAACATCATTTTCATCATCACTTGAGGATGAGTCGGAATCACTAACCTCAAAGTCGGAAGAAATGATGTCATTTGCCAACAAGCAAATGTTAGCTTCTATTTCTGAGTCGCTTGATTCCGAAATTGAGTCACTATCATCGGTTCCTTCATAAGTTACTCTTAGTTTTGCCCACATCTCTTGAGCACTCTTACAAGTGGATATTCTGTAAAACTCATCCAGGGTTAAAGCAGATGAAATTATATTTCTAGCCCTAACATCATATTGGGCTTTCCTATTTTCTTCATCCGACCATCTAGAAAATTGTTTTGGTACTTCTACTCCATTTTCAAAAACTTTAGGAATAAAAGGACTGTTTAAAATAGCGTCCCAAATGCCTCTGTCAACAGACTCTAAAAATATTTGCATACGTACCTTCCAGAAAGGATAATTTTGACCCGCAAAAAGTGGGGGGTCTGTTGATAGACGCACCTTCGGCAAAAGTTTGATTTTGTCCGGCCATTTTCAAAAATTTGAATGACTATCAAAGCAAGCTCTGATACCACTTGTTAGAATCGCGCAGCGGAATGTTCGCGTGGTTGGACAAAAACCAAGAGGGGGGGTGAATTGGTTTCTTAATAAAAATTAGGTTTTCAAAATTTTCCCCAAATTTTACCGATTAAAAACTGTGTAAATGTAAATAGAGAAGGGATAGAAATCTTACACAGGAGATTTATACTGGTTCGGATCAAAAGACCCTACGTCCAGTTGCTAATCACTCAACAGAGGATTAACGCTGTCACTATAAACAAGTTGTTACAAACAGATTACAATTGAGAAGATAAAGATACGAAAACACCTCTCTTGAAATCCACAAGAGATGATGAACAGCTTTCCCTAGAGACGGCACAACACACAATCCACTAAGAACTCCACTTAGTGATTCTTATCGCTTCTAGCCCACACCAGGTTCCAAAAGCCCCCTTTCCTTGCAACAAACAGTTCTCTGACACTCACAACACTTAACTTTTGTATGGAAAAGGTTGTTCTACTTTTCTGAGAGCCAAAGGAGAGTTTAAGTAGAGAAATTAGGGTTTAGGAATTGGGGATTTCGAAACTAGGGTTCTTGGTAATTGGGTTTTCGAAAATAGGGTTAATTTGAAATTTAAAATCAAAAACAGACTGAAATAATCGATTAAAAGAAGTATTAATCGATTAAAACAGAGCCAAAAACAACAGAACCCAAACCTCTCTGTTTTAATCGATTAAAAGGTGGTTTAATCGATTAAACCGCGTAATAATCGATTAAAAGTTGTTTTAATCGATTAAAACAGTGAGTTGTTATAGAAAATGATTTTTCTCACTGTTTTAATCGATTATTTCCCTATATAATCGATTAGAGCCGAGCCTAGATGATATATTTGGGCTTTTTGAAGTTTCTAAGGTGCAGACTATGTACCGGCTATCTTAAACTCTAATTTTATAGACTCAATCTAATTAAAACAGAGTTATTACAATACAAAACAAGTCTTCAACACACTAAGTCTTTGAGTTCTTGAATCATCATCAAAATTAACAATCTTCATGTTCATCAACTGCAACATCAAGTCCTTGAATGTTCAACACAAACAAGATAATAGAACAAACAAGAATTTTGAAGAAATTAGAACTCTTCACTCTCATCACTATTAAATTGTGCATCAAATCTATCTTCTAAATTTAACACACAATTGTCTACATCCAAAATTCGTCTTATGATTTCTTGATGTTGTACTTCAGATATAGAAAAGAAATCTTGCATTCTCTTATTCATATTGAACATCATGTCTTTAATTGAAGGACGGGATGCAGAGTGAGCAGTAGAAGACGTTCCAGCATCAGGAACATTAGCAGCAGGCATATCTTCATCATCAAAATCTTGAGTAACTTCAGTCATATGAGGAGCATCATCTTTATGAACATAAACTCCATTTACATTCACCATCTACAGCTAAGTAAGCATGTTGTCAAGCATTCTGGTAGAATTTAACGTCTGAAGTCGTTGTTCACCTTCAAGATTCACTCCCTTATATTCTAAGATGCGGGAGATGAGAAGCGCATAGGCAATTCGAAAGGTAGGATGACATTTGGCTTTCAACATTGTCAAAGTGACAAGGCTAGGCCAATGCATAAGCTCATTATTCATGATCGAATATATAATGTGAAGATCAGCAGAAGAGCATTGAGCGTAATTTGTGGCCTAGGGACATAAAATCCATACAATGAGATGTAGGAGCAGACGTTCCTCCTTCTTTAAAGGACCAACCAGAAGTTGTCTGCTAATCTCCATGGCAGGATTACGGAGAAATGAGCGATATGCCAGAATCCTGTTGAATTCATCCAGATCTGCTAAAACATTAACAACATCATCTCTAATGGGAAAGTGAGCAACGTTCTCCCATATATCATCATCAAGGATGATGATTACACCCTTGACTCTGGAAGTAGCAATATGATCTCTATACTTGAAATGAGAATAGAATACCCAAACTAAATCCGGATAATATGTACCTTGCATCTCAATAAAAGGAAAAATGCCTTATTGCTCAAGAAGATTGGGAAAATGGAATCCCCTATCAATAAAATGATCTCCAATAAGAAACTTATGAGTAATAATACCCTTTTTTTCAGAAATTCAGATATTCCTGTCTTCTTTCATCATCAGAGATCTACCCTTCAAGAGAATTAGGGCAGTGATGAGATGCAGAAGCAGATCTTCTCCTTGTCGGGATCTTTCTCCAGGAAGATGAAACCATTTAGAGTGAATTAAAGATAGGAAAAGTGAAAGATGTGAAGGTTTGGAGAGAAACAAAAGTTTTGAGGGAGATAAAAGGACAAGAACAAGCTTTAGAATCCATGCAAAACTCTTGAAAAGAAGTTTGAAAGTGTTTGGATTCGATTTTAGGTCCTCCTATATATAGGACATACTTCCAACGACTATAAACGACTAGTTTCACAAGAATCAAAGCAAAAAGAGTTGTTACCAACGACTAGTTTGTCTCCAACAACGCAGGATAATTGATTATCACCCCCTGATAATCGATTATTTCTTCATAATATGCATGGATAATCGATTATCACCTGAGATAATCGATTATCCCAGAGAGAAATTGTTGAATATGAACATTGAATTACAGATAATCGATTATTAGCCAAAATAATCGATTATTACAGAAAGATTTTTCATGAATTACACATTGAAGCTTCAATAATCAATTATTACCCAAGATAATCGATTATTCTAGAGAGTTTGACAAACTTAGCATGAATTAGACACAAGATAATCGATTATTACCCAAAACAATCGATTATTCTAGTACTAAATGCAAAAATTTTACAATTAAGCAGAGTTTAGACTATTTCTAATATTCTTAAGTCTCTCCTAAGTTCATAGAATCTATTCTTGGGAAGATGTTTGGTAAATATGTCTGCTAACTGATGTTTTGTGTCTATAAATTCAATTTTACAATTTCCTTTAGAAATGTGATCTCTTAAAAAGTGATGCCTAATCTCAATGTATTTGGTTCTAGAATGCATAACAGGATTCTTTGTGAGATTAATTGTACTTGTATTATCACACATTAAAGGAATGTCACTTAGAAAAATATTATAATCTTCTAGTTGTTGCTTCATCCATAGAATTTGAGTACAACAATTTCCAGTTGTAATATATTCAGCCTCAGTTGTGGATAAAACAACACAGGCTTGTTTCTTAGAATGCCATGAAACTAAGGATGATCCTAATAAATGACAGGTGCCACTAGTACTTTTTCTATCTACTTTACAACCTACATAATCAGCATTGGAATAACCTAATAAGTTAGGAGAAGCTTCAAATGGTACCATAAACCAAATCATGTAGTTCCTTTTAAATATTTTAATATTCTTTTTACTGCAGTTAAATGAAATTCTTTTGGACATGCTTGAAATCTAGCACACACACATACAAATTGCATGATATCAGGTCTACTTGCAGTTAAGTATAATAGTGAACCTATTATACCTCTATACATAGATTGATTTATTTCCAAATCTGATTCATCCTTATCTAAATAGTAGGACGTTCCCATTGGAGTGTGTGCAGCTTTTGCAGTATCCATTTCAAATTTCTTGAGAATCTCTTTGCAGCACAAAAGTGTCATCTTTAAGTTACTTAATTTGAAGTCCAAGAAAGAAGGTTAATTATCCCATCATTGACATTTCAAATTCACCCTACATTATCTTAGCAAATCCTTCACACAAGGAATTATCAGTTGATCCAAAAATAATATCATCAACATATACTTGAACTAATAGAATATGTTCTTTTACTTTCTTAATAAACAAAGTGAAATCAATTTGTCCTCTAGAAAAATCATTTGAAATTAGGAAATTACTTAACCTTTCATACCATGACCTAGGAGCTTGTTTCAAACCATAAAGAGCTTTCTTTAATTTAAAAATATGATTAGGATATTTAACATCTTCAAATCCAGGGGGTTGTTCCACATATACTTCCTCTTTGATAAACCCATTTAAAAATGAACTTTTAACATCCATTTGATATAGTTTAGATTTCATCAATGAAGCATAAGTAAGAAGTAGGCGTATAGCCTCTAACCAGGCAACAAGAACATAGGTTTTATCATAATCAATACCTTCCTCTTGACAGTATCCTTTGGAAACAAGTCTGACTTTGTTCTTTGTTATATTTCCATCTTCATCATGTTTTTTCTAAATACCCATTTTGTTCCAATTACTTGGTGAGATTCTTCTCTTGGAATTAATTTCCAGACTTGATTTTTTTTCAAATTGATTTAGTTCTTCTTGCATTGCAATGCACCATTGATCATCTTTAAGTGCTTCCTCAACATTCTTAGGTTCAATCTGTGAAACAAAAGCTATAGACATACAAAAATTATTCATATTTCTAGTACTTACTCCTTTTGAGATATCACCAATTATATTGTCAATAGAAAGTCCCCTTGGTGATTTCCATTCTTTAGCTAACTCATTTGAATGAGATGGTTCATTCAAATAATTTTGTTCACGTGCTTCCCTTAAATATTCTTCATAGTACTCATCATCATATTCATAATTTCCTGCAAAGTCTTTTCTAGACTGAAGAAGATTTTCCTCAAGGTCTACAACTTCATCAAATGTAACATGAACAAATTCTTCAATATTCAGATTTCTTTTATTGAATACCCTATAAGTTTTGCTAGTAAGTGAATAACCTAAGAAGATAGCCTCATCGACTTTTGAATCAAATTTTCCTAAGTTATCTTTACCATTATTAATACAAAGCATTTACAACCAAATATTTTTAAATGTGATACATTAGGCTTTCTTCCATTTAACAATTCATAAGGAGTTAATGTTATGATGGGCCTAATAAGCATTCTATTTAATACATAACATGCAGTACTTACAGTATCAACCCAAAAATATTTAGGAACATTTGATTCATTTAACATGATTCTAGCAAGTTCCTCTAGTGACCTATTTTTCCTTTGTACTACACCATTTTGTTGGAGAGTTCTAGGTGCAGAAAAATTATGCAAAATTCCATTTTCTTCACAATAATTTTCAAAAGATTCATTTTGGAATTCCCCTCCATGGTCACTCCTTAACACTTTGATTCTTAAGTCTTTCTAATTTTGAATTTTCTTTGCAAACTTCCTAAAGACCTTAAAAGCCTCACTTTTCAATGTTAGGAAAAATGTCCAAGTAAACCTAGAAAAATCATCAACAATTACAAGAGCATAGTAATTTCCACCAAAACTTTTTATCCTAGATGGACCAAATAAGTCTAAGTGTAAAAGTTCTAAAGGTTTTGATGTGGAAATAACATTCTTAGATTTAAAATATGATTTTACTTGTTTACCTTTTTGACATGCATCACATAATTTATCTTTTTCAAATTTTAACTTAGTCAAACCAACAACTAAGTCATTTGATATAAGTTTGTTTAATTGATGCATATTTATATGATTTGTTCTCTTATGCCATAACCATGGATTTTCTTCTTTAGCAACTAAGCATGTTATATCAACATTAGATGCACAATCCAAGTCAATCAAATAGATATTGTTATGTCTAATTCCTTTTAATGTTATTTCCTCATAATCCTTTAGATGTATGGTGCAAAACTTACTTTCAAAAATTACCTTAAATCCTTTATCACAAAGTAAACTTATACTTAGGAGATTGTGCTTTAACCCATCAACAAGGAGCACATCCTTTATCTCCAAAGTATTTGCACCACCAATGTTTCCGGATCCAAGGATTCTTCTTTTGTTGTTGTCCCCTTAGGTCACGTATCCTTGTTTTTTCTTTGTGAAACTTGTAAATTTATTTTTATCCCCAGTCATGTGTCTTGAACAACCACTATCAAGATACCACATAGACTTTTTGGATTTAGTAGATGCCTACAAAACAAGAACACAAGATCTTAGGTTCCCATAACTTTTGGGTCCTTGGGGTTAGAAATAATCATATTATTTAACAATAGGAACCCAATGTATTTTCCTTTAGGAACACCAAAATGCTTAATTCTACATTTATTTGAAATGTGACCATGTTTCATACAATAAAAGTATGTGTTTGATGATTTACCTTTTAAAAAGAATTTACTCCCATTTTGTGGAGGTTTAGTTTCTTTCACATTTCATACTTTATGGGTTCTTTCATTTTTAGGCCTTTTCCAATGAACATGATTTTTTACTTGTATTTGAATAATAACTTCATCCTTGTAACAATAACTTAATTCTTTCTTTGCTTTTTCAAGTAAGTATCTAAGTATGTCATTTTCATGTTCATATTCTTTACATGATGCACATTCTATTTGTTTATTTCCTTTTTCTTCTAAAATCACTATTTTTTATTTTTAAGATTCTACTTCTTTTTCTTATTTATTCAAATTCTTTTTCAAAGATTTATGTTCAGTTTTCAAATTTTTAAAAGTAGTAAATAGTTCTTGATATGCATTATGCAAAGCATCATAGTCATTCTCATCATCATTTGAGGAACAGTCGGAATCACTTACCTCACAATCTGTTGAATTATTGGCAAGCTTACCAAATTTATCAATTGCAGTATAGTATTTCGATTAAATAAAAGTAGATCCCACGAGGAATGGTTTCAATGGAAATTCCCAATTATATGCTTACTAAGTAGATAAAAACAAATTGGATTTTGCATAAAGTGTTGAATTGAAATTAAATGACAAAGAACTGTAAATTGTTGAGAAAATATCAATTAAAGGCACTTAGGATTGGCTTCCTTCCTTTTCCCTCTTTTGTAATGGCTATGTCAATTAAGAACATCAATTAACCTAACAATGTTGATGTCACCTACTGAAATCATCCATGTTGATTCCTCACACATGAAATTCATAAGAAAACCTAATAAATGTTGATTCCTCACACAATTAAGAGATTTTCCAGTATTAGGTTTAGGGTGTTAAGCAATTTATACATTCATTCCATTCCTGGCAATTAACATAACAAATATTCTTACCGTGATCTAGGGTTCAAGATATATTTTCCAATCATATCCCAAACATCAAGAATAAATCATTCCAAAGCACAAAGGATAAGAATAACAACATCAAAACATAGATTAATATCTCAAAATATCACCATGATACAAAATAGTTCAATGGAAGTACACCAAATCCCAAGAGAATGAAGTTAGCCACTCATGTTGGCCATTACATGCTCCAAATGTGGAAGAAGTGAAGAGTTGATGAAGATTGAACGAAACCCTAGCAGTAGTCGTGCCTCTTCTCCCCAAAACCGCTTGTTTTTCTCAAAACACATCTTATCTTTTTATAGGAAAAATTGGACCTCGCGTCTTTCGCTCAAGCGAAAACTTTCGCTCAAGCAAAAGTTTCCTATTTTCGCTCAAGCGACAAAACGCTCACTTGAGCGAGTGAATTCCAAAGAAGAATAACTAACATTCACTCAAGCAAATTTTCTTGCGCTTGAGCGACTAACTTCTAGAGAAGAATAACTGATATTCATTCAAGCGAGAGTCCATCTCGCTCGAGCGACTTTCATGCTGAAAATATTCTTCCTTCTTCCCGTTTTACTCCAATTATGCTGACAATTATGAAAGTGATGAAGATCTTATTGAATTACTTTGGCAAAGATCTTGTTGATTTGATGAAGTAAAAAATGAAGTCAAAGGCTACTTTGTGGTAGTCAAAGGTCACTTAGATAAAAGGGTAGTGGGATTAGTGAGTCTGCATCTCTGCTTAGGTATAATCATTTTTATCCCTTTGCTGCATGAGGTTTCGTCATTTAAAAGATTTTGCAAATGCCTCTAAAAAATGTTTAAACGGTTCAAAACGAAGTATTTTGATAAAAGGTTTTTAATTAGCTATTTTAACTAATAGCATATAAGCTTTATCAACTAAAATGTTCTTAAAACTTTTGTAACAGGTTTTTAACTGATATGTTTTCTAAATAATCGATTGTTTTCATTAGAAGGATTTTTGAAAACCTTCTGCCAGTATTTTAACCGATATAGAATTGATATAATCGATTAAAATGACTTAGAATATTTTGAAAAGTGTTCTGGCAGAATTTTAATCGATACAAACTCGAAATAATCGATGGAAATAACTTGAAGTGTTTTGAAAGTTGTTATGTCAGTATTTTAATCGATACAAATGCGAAATAATCGATTAAAACAACGAAGAGATTTTTCCAGAATGTTTTAATCGATTAAAACAAACTTGCTATCAGTTAAAATAACTTAGAAAGTTTTATGAAATCTTTTGGCAGAATTATAATCGATTAAAATTCATTTCAATCGATTAAAATAACTAAGTGAACTTTTTTTTAAAGTGTTTTAATCGATTAAACACAGATTGTTATCAGTTAAACTCACTTAGAAAAGTTTATAAGAATGTTTTGCAGTATTTTAATCGATTGAAAGACGAAACAATCGATTAAAACAGTTTAGAAGATTTTTTACAAAGAGTTTTAATTGATATAAACGATGTCGTATCAGTTAAAACAAATCTGGAAAATAATCAAGAACTTTTTAACAGATTAAAAGAAGTTTTAACAGATTAAAACAAGACTTTTAACAGATTAAAAGATTATTTTAACAGATTAAATAAACCAGCAGTTTTGAAAATCTTCTATATAAACAGAGTCGCTTGAACTTTTTAAAAAACATCTTTTAGCAATCAATCAAGCAATTATAAGTGCTACTTTCAAGAGAGAATTGCTATAGTTTTGTGAAGTTCATAGAAGTTCTTTCTTGAGGCAAAATTTGCATTCTTTTGGAGAAGAAACTCATACTGCAGAGTTGCATAAATCTGGTTTGAGCGTTCTAGTTTCCTCTCTTTGTTTCTTTAATTTCTTTACTGTATTGTGGGTGCCTGGAATTGTGGGCACTGGTTTCTGTAGCTGAAATTTGGCTGCAGGGTTGGTCAAGAACTGAAATTTGGTTATTGGTGAAGGTTTAGGTGCAGGAACTGGAATTTTGGTTCTTGTGGTAGATTGAGTGTGAGATTAAAGTTGTAATCTGTAAAACGTTCAATCTAGTGGAACCCAGATGGAATTTGGCTTGAAACTGGACGTAGCCCTGGGATTGGGTGAACCAGTATAAATCTTGGTTGTATCTTTCTAAACCTTTCTCTCTTTTAATTCTGTCACTACCTTTATTTTGATTGCTTGGTGTGTGTGATTCAAGAACTGGTCAGAATTCTTAATCTTTGAAATAGATAATCTGTAAATTGTGAAAATATTTCATAGATCAATTCACCCCCCTTCTTGATCTCAGCCTACATTTCTAACAAATTATGCTCCTTACTCTTGCATCAAGGTATTCTCGAATTCATCCTATATTGGGAGAAAAATATATTAGAATCAACATAAGTTAAGTGGTTTCATAACAATTCAAGGCATAATTATAACAACTTTTTACCACTTAACACAATCGAAAAAAATACTATCATTTGCCATCAAGCAAATATTTGCTTCAACCTCCGAATCGCTTGACTCCAAACATGAGTCACTATCATCCCAAGCTATATAAGCTTTCTTTTTAAAGGATTTCTTTCCTTTATATCATCACTCTTCTTGTTAGGACATTTAGATTTCACATGTCTTGTTTCACCACAACCATAACATTTAAAATTTAATGAAGAAACTTCTTTCTCATTCTTCTTACCTTTGGATTTCATGAATTTGGTGAACTTTTTAATCATGAGGCTCAAGTTTTCATCCTCTTCACTATCAGAACTTTCTTCTTCCTTCTTTTTCTTGTTTTTAGAAACTTCAGTTTTGAAAGCTAGGTTTCTCCTTTGATGTTGGCCTTCTTCATCGTTTAGCCTTCCAAGTTGAAGTTCATCCTCTCTCAACTTTCCAAAGAGAGTCGCCATAGTCATAGTGGCAAGATTTTGTGACTCCGTAATGGTAGTGACCTTTGGTTGTCATTTTCTGTCCAAAGATTTAAGAATTTTCACATTTAATTCGTCAGTGTCAAAAGTCTTACCAAGCTCGGAGAGATGGTTCACAATATGTGTGAAACGATTTTGAATGTCAAAAATTGATTCTCCTTGTTGCATTCTAAACATTTCATACTCTTGAATCAATGAGTTATTCCGTACTCTTTTTACATCATCGGTTCCTTCATGGGTTACTCTTAGTATTTCCCACATCTCTTGAGCACTCTTGCAAACAGATATCATGTAAAACTCATCAAGGATTAAAGCAGAAGATATTATATTCTTAGCCCAAACATCATATTGTGCTTTCCTATTTTCTTCAGCCGACCATCTAGAAAATGATTTTGGTACCTCTACATCATTTTTAGTCATTTTTGGAATAAAATGACCATTTATAACAACATCCCAAACACCCCTATCAACAGATTCCAAAAATATTTGCATTCTTACTTTCCAAAAGGGATAATTTTATCCCGCAAAAAGTGGTTGTCTGTTAATAGAAGCACTTTCAACAAAGGCTTGGTTTTGTCTGACCATTTTCAAATTTTTTTGAAGAACTATAAAAAAAAGCTCTGATACCACTTGTTAGAACTTGTGCACAATAGAATATTTGGCATTCTTACTTTCCAAAAGGGATAATTTTGTCCCGCAAAAAATTGAGGTCTGTTAATAGAAGCACCTTTAGTAAAGGTTTGGTTTTATCCGGCCATTTTTGAAATTTTTTGAAGAGCTATCAAAGTAAGCTCTAATACCCCTTGTTAGAACTTGCGCGCAGAGGAATGTTTGCGGTTGCGGATAAAACCAAGAGGGGGGTTGAATTGGTTTAGTTATAAAAATTAGGGTTTGAAAATTTTTCCCAAATTTCACCGATTAAAATACTTGTAAAGTAAAAGAGAAATGATAAGAAGATTACACAAGTGTTTTATACTGGTTCAGATCAAAAGACCCTACGTCCAGTTGCTAATCACTCTAAAAGAGAATTAACGTTGTCACTATAATCACAGTTCAAACAGATTACAAAACACAAAGATAAAGATTAGAAAACACCTCTCTTAAGTCACACAAGAGATGAACACCTCCTTTGAATCCACGAAGGATGAACAACAGTTTTTTCTAGAGACGGCACATCACACAATCTACCAAGAGTCCCACTCAGTGATTCTTATTGCTTCTAGCCCACACTAGGTTTCAAAAACTCATTTTTCTTCCCTACACAAAGTTCTCTAGCAATCACAGTTCTTAACTTTTGTATGAAAAAGGTTTGTTTTTTTGCAGAGAGCCTTAGAGAACCTTAAGTAGAGAGATTAGGATCTGGGGAATAGAAGTTTTCGAAAATAGGAGTATTGGAAATAGGAGCATCGAAAATTGGTCCAAATTATTTATTCAAAACTCATAACAAACGTAGATAATCAATTATCTTAAGTGATAATCGATTATCACATAATCATTTTCGCAGAGGAGTAAACTGGATCAAAATAATCAATTATCTGGGTAGATAATCGATTATTTCAGTAAGGTTTTCAGAAAATAGATTTCAATGCAGGATAATCAATTATCCTGAGTGATAATTGATTATCACAAAGTGGTTTTGATAAAAGTGAACTTTTAGAGGATAGATTATGTGCTGACTATCTTGGACTCTAATTTTACAAACTCATAAAGACAAAACAGAGTTATTACAAGTAAATACAAATGCTTATAAGTCTTCAAGATTTTAAGTCCTTTATTCTAGAATCATCATCAAAATCTTTAGTCAATCATACTCATGTATAGTCAACAGTATATTCAGAAACCAATGTTGTAGCTTTCTCCTGAACACTTACAGCTTCAGCTGTTAGAGGCGTTTGATTTTCAATATTTACCTCACTACCATGATTATCTCTTTCCATTGAATCATTTTCAAGCACTCTTGTTGTATGGTTAGAAGCAAACCCTCTAGCTTTCTCTTGAGTATCTTCATCTTTGGCTTCATCTGCTGTAGTTGTTTGAGTTTTCCCTTTTACATCTTCCGCATGACCCTCATCTTGCCATGTATCTTTCCCTGGTTCATGTGTTATATCAATGAAAGATTTTTCCATAAGATCTTTGGCTTATTAGTATCTTCTTAGAAACATTTTTTTCTCGGCTTCACTAAAGTTATCTTCGTCTACATAATGGAAAATGAAATTAAGAGTTAAAAGTAGGAAACATAGTACTGTACTTAACCAAATTTTCTGCAGCTTATACCTTTGATAGCAGGTGTGTTGTTAGTTATTACCCATTTCGTTGCCCATGCTCAGCTTTCCAAATTCTGCAATGTAACCAATGTAAAGAGATTATGCTGTAATCCCCACACAATTTATCTGCTTATAATTGAACAAGATATATCAAATAAAAACGCTCCAGTTCAAAATCTCCAAGAACAAGGCTATTCCATACCATGATACTGGTGATGATGCTCACATGCTTTTTAACTTTGGACATTTGAGGACAACTTGATTTCTGTGACATTGCCAGAGTGTATATAGCCCAGTCACAAGGTCTTGCTTACTGCATTTTCTCATTTTGGGTCATATATGTTTGCCTACTTATCACACCCTTCATTGATCATATATTAAACGTCATCCTTTTTCCTATCTGGCATTACTAACTTAGATCATAATTGCTTCATAATCTAAGATAATGAACCAAATAAAGTTCAGTTTGGTGGGTCCATGATTAATTACTAAGCCTTAGCCTATCACTGACCTATGTGCCCTATACATATACATAGGAGTATTCTTTAAAATGTTCTTAAAAGTAAGGAAAGCATTATAATTGTCTTAACCCTCCTAAAAAAATTTGCAAACAGAAATTTTGTACATGAGAAAACATAATTAAGAGGAAATATATAAGTGAGAATGAGGTTTAATTTTGTCCATTAGATTATCCAATTGAGAATGAGGTTTAATTTTGTTCCTCTCCCACATTCAAGTTTGAATTCTTTATATGATTTTATCCATGGAGTACTGAGAAATTCTAATCCATTTTTAGTAAGAATTTCTCATTTTTCTGTATCTCCTTTTCTGTGACTATACGTGATAGCTAAACTACTGCAAATAATGAAAACTCTGTAATAACTTCTCATGTTATTAGTATATCAGTATGCCTATTTTATTATGCTAATTATTGTTTTTCTGGTTCCTTAAGTGAAGTTGTTCTTCTTCTTTTTTTTCTTTTTTTCTGGTAGGGAGGTTTCATTCTTGATATGGGTGTGCATTTCATTGCAGGGTTAAGAATGGTAATGTCGAACTTATGGTGTGCATTTCACCGATTATTTTATTTATTATGTGATGCCCTTTTGGTGTTTCCGATACAATTTACGGTGCCAATAAAATCTGATTATTAGTCTTTTCAAACTGATACTCTTTTGACATCTTACCAAAACTTTGTTATTAGTGTTTAATGCTCTGTTACCAAAATACGCGTGGGTAATGAAAATCTATTGCTTATATGATTTATTTATATTTTTATATTATTGTATTTTGACCTGCTTGTACCTATAGTAAAGTTGCTCGTGAGTATAATATCTAATGAAGTTTCTTTTCAACTTACTTTCTATTAGAATTCCTAGAGAAATGGCTTATAGGCTTGCATTAGTGGAAAAAAGGGTTTCTATGTCACCTAATTATCGTCATATGTAAAAATATTCGACTTAAATAAAATACGGTGACAATTTTGTAAATAAGAGGCAAAACTTTTACATCGCGCATCCCAGCATGTAAAAAAACATCTTTTACGTTGCATCTGGGTGGCGCGACGTAAAAGAGGGTTTTTTATGTCGCGTGCTAGGGTGCACGACATAAAAAACCTCTCTTTTATGTCGTGCCACCTAGGTGCGACGTAAAAGAGGCTTTTTACGTCGCATGCTGGGGTGCGCAACGTAAAAATTGTCTTTTATTTTCTTCCATACCCGCTCCCTCATCTCGTGCAACAAGGGTTTTTGAGAACGACGACAACAACTACCTTTGCACACCATTTTCGATCATTTGGATAGTGAAAAACATCAACATTGTGTCTCATTTTACGAACTGGACATTTCTCTCCAATTGGATTCGAGTTTGAAATCATTTTCGTATACACTCGAGGTTAGTGTTCTATGTCTTCTGATATATGTTTAAATTGAATCCGTGATTGTTTTTGGGGATCTCAATCACGTTATTGTATGATGTCTCCACTGGATTGTTATTGGAATGTAATTATTTGTTTATTTGTTTGAGTGCATTTTTGGTTTACACACTCCATTTACGTGCTTTGTTTTGTGTATATTATTTTCTTTTTACATATAAATTTTAAATCTCAAGGAGTGACGAAAGTTTATAACATAATATGAATCAAAGTTGGATGAATGCACGTCGTATTAGTGAAGAATACGAAAAGGGAGTTGAGGAATTTTTGAAATTTGCTAGTGAAAATGGAAAAGCTATGAAAGGGACCTATTATTGTCCATGTGTTTGTTGTTTGAATCAAATTCGTCATAAACTTGAGGATATACGTGATCACTTGTTTGTTTATGGTATTATTAAGAGTTATACAATATGGACATGGCATGGAGAAATATTAGACATCCCAACTATGTCAACTACAAACAATTTTGACGAAGGGATGGATGATAATCTAGAGGATATGATACGTGATATTGGTGAATAAAATTTTATGAAAACACATCTATATGATTCTTTGAAATCTGATTTTGCGCAACAATTGTACATAGGATATAGTTTTACAAGATTATCAGCAACTTTAAAATTGTTTACTTTAAAAGCAAGAAATTGATGGACTGATAAAAGTTTCACCGAATTATTGGAGTTGTTGAAGGAGATGTTTCCTGAAGATAATACATTATCTATTCGTAACTATGAGGCAAAGAAGATATTATGTCCAATGGGTTTACAGTACAAGAAGATACATGCATGTCCTAATGATTGTATATTGTACAGAAATGATTTTGCTAAATTAAAGATGTGTCCGACATGTGGTTTATCGAGGTTCAAAAACAAAGTTGAGGAAAGTAGTGGTGAGGAAGAACTAGATGGTCCCCCTGCTAAGGTGTTATGGTATTTGCCAATTATACCTAGGTTTAAAAGATTATTTACCATAAAAGAAGATGCAAAAAACTTGACATGGCATGCAAATGGTAGAAAATGTGACAATCTTCTTCGACATCTAGTTGATTCTCCACAATGGAAAAGGATTGATGAAACCTTTCCAGAATTTGGTGCAGAGCCAAGAAACTTGAGAATTGGATTAGCTACAGATGGGATGAATCCTTATGGAAATTTAAGTAGTAAACATAGTTCATGGCCAGTTTTGTTGATCATTTACAATTTGCCTCCTTGGTTATGCATGAAGAGAAAATATATTATGTTATCTATGATGATTTCAGGACCTTGACAACCAGGAAATGACATAGATGTATATCTTAGTCCTTTAATTGATTATTTGAAGATGTTGTGGGAAACAGGAGTGGAGGTATTTGATTCATATCACGAAGTGAATTTCAGGTTGTGTGCAATGTTATTTTATACTATAAATGATTTTCCAGCATATGGTAATTTGAGCGGTTATAGTGTGAAACATCATTTAGCGTGCCCTTTATGTCAAGAAGACACAAGTTATATCCAATTGAAACATGGACAAAAAACTGCGTACAATAGGCATAGAAAGTTTCTAGTTGCTAACCATCCATATCGTAAAATGAAGAAAGCATTTAATGGATGTCAGGAGAATGCAGTTGCATCAGTACCACGCAATGGTGAACAAGTATATGAGCAAGTGAAAAATATTAATATTGTGTTTGGAAAGACCCAAAAGAAATCCAATGAGAAAATCATTTGGAAGAAACAGTTTGTATTCTTCAATCTTCCTTATTGGTGTAAGTTGGAAGTTAGACACTGTATAGATGTGATGCATGTTGAAAAAAATGTTTGTGATAGTATAATTGGGACATTGCTTAACATAAAAGGAAAGACAAAAGATGGAATAAAAGCACGACAAGATTTGGCGGACATGGGTATACATTCTGAATTACATCCACAATCAGTTGGAAAACGCACTTACTTACCTCCAGCTTGTCATACTCTATCAAAGAAAGAAAAGAGAAGCTTTTGTGAGTGTTTACATGAGGTCAAAGTGTTACAAGGATACTCCTCAAATGTTAAGAGTCTTGTGGATACTCCTCCAATTTACGTCGCGTATACCAATATGCGACGTAAATTTATGTCACGTATACCAATACGCGATGTAAATTTACGTCACGTATACCAATATGCGATGTAAATTTACTTTTTTTTTTTAATTTTGGAAACTTTTGACGTCTATTTAGTAGTATATGCAACGTAAATTCACGTCGGGTCTCGATAACGGACGTAAATTTACGTCAGACTAAGGGATCCGACATAAATTTACATCTCCCATTTTAACGTCAGTCTTAAATACGATGTAAAAAGCCCAAAATACCTGACGTAAAAGCCTTTTTTTGCACTAGTGTTGACTTCTCTGTATAATGATGTTCTTAAACTTTTTTTGGTAGCTTGTTGGGTGTGAGGTGGCTTTGGTTTCAGCTATGACATATCATGTAGATTTGACCTTACCTCACCCAGATAATATATCATCGGTCTCATAACCCTATATTTCATCAAGTTAACTTTACAATACATGACTGTAAATTCAAGATTAATTTTGGAATGTTTTACCATAGTCATTTGGAGAATGGATGTTCAGGAGTGTTTGTAATGGTTGTCTCCTCGCATCACCCGAGGCATGTGATCAGCTATTGTTCTTCTTACAAATACATACATGTGTTACACATGCTAGGCTGTAGATATGCTTATCATTCATGCATATCTTTACTTATGATATTTAATACATCATATGAAACCCTTCAAGTTAAGCGTTGATTCCAAGAACAACATGGTATGCACTGTAGTTTTTCTAACTGGTTTTCAAAAATAAAATGGCATCATTTTCAATTGATGCTGTATGAATTTAATTTATTTTGCATGTAATCTTATCGGTATATAGATATACCTGAAATATATATATATATATATATATATATATATATATATATATATATATATATATATATATATATTATATAGGGAGGTTGAATAAAAATGTTAAATAAATAAATAAAATGTTAAAAAAAATTGTAACTTTATGATGTTTGTTTAATCGATATAAAAAATTATATTTTTTAACATGTTTGTTTAATCAATATAAAAAATTATATTTTTTTATGATCACAAAAAGTATTATTTTCTATGAAAGATACTATTTTAATCGTTATAGAAAGTATAATTTTTTATATTAATTAAATTAATAAGTGTCACTTTTATCTCAGTTAAATCAATAATCATTATAAAAAATGTTACTTTTGATTATGTTGTTGTTTGAATTGACGTAGAAAGTTTCATTTCTACATAAAATGTGAGTTTTGTATATGTTTTTAAATTGATATAAAAAATAGATAATTTCTATCTGAGCCGACGTTAAATACACTTTCAACGTCGGTTGGTTAAAAAACGATGTTGAAAGTTGAATGTTAGACACATTCTACGTCGGTTTTTTAGTCAACCGACGTAGAAAGTACTTTCAACGTCGGTTTCGGATGAACCGACGTTGAAAGTCATTTTATTGACACATTCAACGTCGGCTCCCGATGAACCGACGTTGAATGTGTTTTCACCCAAAAATTCTTTTAAGTTAGAGAATTGTCACTAATATGATTCGAATCCAGTATTTTAGAGTTGAAAGCCGATACTCCACCACTAAATTACTGTAATTTTCCGATAATAACTTACAAATTAATTATATTTATATACGTATAAATATATATCCGTGTAAATATATATTTATTTATATTTTCTGGAAAGTATTTTTATTTTTTTTCAGCCAAAAATTCACTTAAGTTAAAAAATTTCAATTTGAAAAATCAGACTTTCCAAAACCGACGTGGAAAGTCTTATTTGTAGTAGTGTATATTAATTTTAATTTTATAATCGACATAAAAAATCTACAAAATTTGACATACAAAGGTTTTTGTATAATAGTGATTATGCCCATGTCAAATAGTGAATAAGTATCACTAGTAGGAAATAGGTTTTTAACATCGTAGAAAATGTGACTTTCCACATCGATTATAAGGAACCGATGTAGAAAGTCTAATATTTTTATTTATTTATTACCTTATCTATTGATCTAGAGGTCTTCTTTCCCTTTTATATGATATAAACTCCTCTCCCTTTTATATTATATTTTTATTATTTATTATATTTTTTAGAAATTTGAATTATTATTAGATTAAGAGAATTGTCATCTGGTAGGATTCAAACCCAATACCTTAGAGTCGGAGGTTGATACTCCAACCACTAAGCTACTAGGATTTTCTCGATAATAACTTATACATAAATTATATTTATATACAAATAAAAATATATATCCATGTAAATATATAAATATAAAATATATAAATACAAATATAAATATATTTATATATTTATATGTTGGATGTGAGGGCGCGCTCGAGGATGAAAGTGTGTGTCGAGTGAATTTTCAAAATTTGATGTCAAATTTGTGAGCGGATCTCTTTATATGGATTATAACTTAATGACAAAATATAATCTTTATAATTTATTTATATAATGATATAAAATATTTTGTTTTCTTTATTTTATATCATTATATAAATTAATTATAAAGATTATATTCTATATCATTATAAATAAATTATAAAAATTATATTCTATCATTAAATTACAAATTCATATAAAGAGACTCGCTCACAAATTTGACATCAAATTTTGAAAACCCACTTGACACACACTTTCACTTTCGAACGCACTCTCACATCCAACATATAAATATAAATATATTTGTATTTGTATTTATATATTTTATATTTATATATTTTATATTTATATATTTCATATTTATATATTTATATATTTACATGGATATATATTTTTATTTGTATATAAATATAATTTATTTATAAGTTATTATTAGAAAATCCTAGTAGTTTAGTGGTTGGAGTATCAGTCTTTAATTCTAAGGTACTTGGTTTGAATCTTGCCAGTAACAATTCTCTTAATTTTATAAAAAGACTTTCTACATCAGTTCTTAAAGAACCGATGTGAAAAGACCGATGTTAAAAGTGATTTTTGTACTAGTGTATTGTGAGGAAAAGATAAAAAGGAGTTTCAAAGAAACTCAAAGTGTTTAAAATTTGAGAGGAAAGAGATGCGTCAAATAATGTGTCCCGATGTGATAGTTGGCCCACTGATCAAATAACATATTTGGGTGCATTAAGGATGTGTTTTATTAGATTATCGTGACTATTGAAGCTTTTATTGCATTAAAAATTGTCATTACTACCTAGTCTTATTCTTCTGAACTTCACAAAACCTTTTGTTATTGAAACAAACGGTTCAAGTTTTGGGATCAGTGTAGTTCTTAGCCAGTCTGATTACCTTTTTTCTCCAAGAGGTTATCTCTTAGGATGCAAATTTAGTCTACATATGCTTGTGAGCTATATGTTATCATAGAGGTTGTAGTTATGTTTCGCCACTATTTGATAGGCCAATCCTTCATCATTCGTACAGATTAACAAAGCTTCAAGCAACTTAGGAAACAGGTTGTGCAGACCCTAGAACAACAAGCATGGATTATCACATGCAAAGTGACGATTAGTCTAAGGTTCCCTCTTTCTCTCATATGGTGTCAAATTGCAATCTAACCATGGCCATACAATTTTCTTTTTCTACTTCGATTGTTTAACCTTTGTACCAGTTTTAATCAAGCTTTATGATGGCTGTTGAAAGTCCCACATCGTCTACCTCATATCATTTGGTATGGTTTAAATACATGTTAGGCTACTCCACATATGGCCAATTGGTTTTATGTTGGAACCTTAACATGGTATCAGAGCCAAAACCTAACATCTTTTCGGTTATTGTCATGGGCCAAAAGTTGCCCTTTAGTTGGGTCAAAAGTACCCTTTGCCTGGTCCGACAGGCTTCGTTGGAGGGGGTGTATTGAAAGTCCCACATCGCCTACCTCATATCATTTGGTATGGTTTAAATACATGTTAGGCTACTCCACTTGACCAAGCCAGAGCTTCGTCTTGGCCCTCGATTTTGCCGTGCAAAACTTCCGGTCAGAGACAATATAGTCATCAGCATCATCTTCAATGGCACCTAAACAAACCAAGGCAGAGAAAAAGATCGCTTACGATGGGAAGCTCTGCCAGCTTCTGGAAGAATACGGCCAAATCCTTGTGGTGAACGCGGATAACGTGGGATCCAACCAGCTCCAAAACATCCGCAAAGGCCTCCGCGGTGACTCCGTCGTCCTCATGGGGAAAAACACGATGATGAAGCGTTCCGTCAGGATACACGCAGAGAAAACAGGCAACAACGCATATCTCAACCTAATCCCCCTCCTTGTCGGCAATGTGGGATTGATTTTCACCAAGGGTGACTTGAAGGAGGTCAGTGAGGAGGTTGCTAAGTACAAGGTTGGAGCTCCTGCTCGCGTTGGGTTGGTTGCCCCAATTGATGTTGTTGTTCCTCCTGGCAACACGGGTCTTGATCCATCTCAGACCTCTTTCTTCCAGGTTCTGAATATTCCAACAAAGATTAACAAGGGTACTGTGGAAATCATTACCCCTGTGGAACTCATTAAGAAGGGAGAGAAGGTTGGATCTTCTGAAGTTGCATTGCTTGCTAAACTTGGCATAAGACCTTTCTCATATGGGCTTGTGGTTCTTTCCGTCTATGATAATG
This sequence comes from Sphenostylis stenocarpa, assembly GCA_963425845.1. NCBI lineage: Eukaryota > Viridiplantae > Streptophyta > Magnoliopsida > Fabales > Fabaceae > Sphenostylis > Sphenostylis stenocarpa. The sequence goes on from OY731403.1 coordinate 52,009,630, forward strand.
GGTCTGTATTTAGCCCTGAGGTCCTTGATCTTACCGAGGATGACCTCATTGAGAAGTTTGCCGCCGGTGTTTCCATGGTTACTTCTCTTTCGTTGGCCATCTCATTCCCAACACTTGCAGCTGCCCCACATATGTTTGTGAATGCCTATAAGAATGTCCTTTCTATTGCCAATTGGTTTTATGTTGGAACCTTAACATGGTATCAGAACCAAAGCCTAACATCTTTCCGGTTATTGTCATGGGCCAAAAGTTGCCCTTTAGTTGGGTCAAAAGTACCCTTTGCCTGGTCCGGCGGGCTTCGTTGGAGGGGGTGTGTTGAAAGTCCCACATCGTCTACCTCATATCATTTGGTATGGTTTAAATACATGTTAGGCTACTCCACATATGGCCAATTGGTTTTATGTTGGAACCTTAACAATGACAATTTTCTAGTATGAAAAATGCAAGCAATCGGTGTCATTAAATCCTTTAAGTTATAAAAATATGTGGATCATAAAGATGGTGGTATGACTTTAAAGTATTCCAATCCAAAATATAAATTTCTAGCTGAAGTTTATATTCAATTTGAAAGCAACAAGATCAATTGATCTTTTCTTGACCTTTAGCATCTATGTCACTAAATTTGCATTCAAGAAAGGTGGGTTGCGATCATGCATTCTAAATTTGGAGATCTTTACATTTTTACTTTGAAACACAATCATGAGCTCGTGTTTGTTAATTAAAATAAGAGCTTAAAGGAATCAAGAAACAAGATTCTATAAATTCATATATTCTTATTATCAAGATGATTATCAATACCTAAGCATCAGTTGGTTTACCTATTGTCAAGTGAGTATAATTCTCTTGTTACTTTTATTAATTCAAGAACTATCTTAACCACTATAGAAATTAGGAAGACAAGAACAAGAATCCTTGAATATACAAGAAAATTATGCTCGATTTTAAGGAGGATTGGGAATGGAATGAGATATTTTAGAGGTTGAGGTCAACAAAATAATAAAGGAAGGAATAGAGAATAATTTTAAGGTGACAGGAATTTTGGAAGAGGATCTGGTTGTGGTTATGAGAAGCAAAACAAGTATAAAAGATCATTGTGTTAAGTATGCAATAAGCCAAGTCATATATATATATAGTCATGAATTGTTAATAGAGATTCTACATCCATTCCACATGTATGTTATTCCTATTCTCACTCTTCTAACTCAAATTAACATCTTTTCCTGAAAAATTTGTTACATGTTCCTACAAAATCTTAGAACTTGATCAATGTGTCTCAGTTTTATAGAGATAACAATGTGAAATTTAATTTACTACTAATAATTATTATGTTTAAGTATCTGAAAGCTAAATATACTTTTCTCGAAGGATACTTCACAAAAGGACTCTATGTTTTAATAACATTTCTATAGGGCCCTCAGTTTGTAATTTTGTAATCATAGAAAGTTATAATATTCTTGACTTTTCTAGTAATAAGTGTGATTTGTATAGAATACACTAGTACAAAAAACACCTTTAACATCGGTTCTCAGCAGCTTTCTACATCGGTTCTACAACCGATGTAGATACAACCAATGTAGAAACTTGGTGAGTTTTAACATCGGTTAAGAACCGATGTAGAAAGTCTGACTTTCCACATCGGTTCTAGCCATAACCGATGTGGAAAATCAGACTTTCTACATCGGTTATGGCCTAGAACCGATGTAGAAAGTATAAAAAAATGACTTTCTACATTGGTTCTAGGCCATAACCGATGTGGAAAGTCATATTTTCTTTTTTAAATACGAATTTTAGTTTTTGATTTTTCAGAACCTGTACAGCATTTTAAATATTTACAGCTACTCAGAACGTTAATCTATAAAGGACATGCATCAACACACAAGTAAACATAATGTATATTACATAATAACAAACAGTGAACATTATTGTATTCTAAGTTTATATATACAAAGAAAATAGTCCTAATGTTTCACAATTAAGTATTCAATCACGACTATAGTTCTTAATAACAAAATCTGCCCAAAGTCATCTAATGTCATCAATCTCTGCTTCACTTATTGGATGACCATCTTTGAATATCTACAAACAATAAAAAAAACATTTGAAAGAAGCACAAGTAGGCAAATATATGTCAATGACATAAATATAGTCATAACACATACCAAATTCCATGAATCTGTGATATTTGTTGTGATGATTGTTAACATATGTCTCATCACATAATATCCGCACTCCCAACTTCCTTTTTGCTTATTACACTATAAGAAAAATAAGAAAAAAAACATTAAATACAGAAAATGAGTAAATTAAAGTTAAGAATTTGAAAGATAACGTCCTTACACGTGGAAGTATCCATGTGGGTTTCTTTTTAGGCTTACCCTCCATGACTGAGCATGCTTATATACACCTATAAAAGATTAAATGGAAATACTTCATATTAAGACATGTGGAACTTAAAATGAAATGAATGAAATATTATACAAGGGTGTTAGTATACTTACACATCATCTTAAACAATTGAATGTTGTCTGGATCGGGATTTGGGACTGGATGTTATGTATTTGTTATACAATTCATGTGCATTTGTATAATGATTACATCTTAGTTAAATGCTTTAAGTGTATCAGTCCACGTGAAGCACAAAGGATACTATTTAAATGCTTTAAATCTGGATACTATTTAGCTCAAAGGAGTGAAGCACAGATCTTTACAGTTATCAAAGACATATTGATATATAAGGGTGTTAGTATACTTACACATCAATAATCTGTTTAATTTCCTTTTTGGGTTTATTCCATAAGGAGCATAACAAAATAACCTCATTACGTTTAGGACAAAGGATAAGCAGTTGCCAGTGACACCTACAAAAAATGTCACTCAATTAGCAATTCTTAAGAGATTCAAAGTTTGAGAGTAAGTAATTTAAAAAAACTTACCCATAATGATATGGTGCGAGATAAACTTCCTTTGATCCTTCACAAAATCTCTTTTGAATGTATGCTTGAATAGTATTTGGTTTGTTCCCCAAACTCTGAATGTGGACAGGATCAATGAATCCATAGACATCTACTACTCCCTTTTCCATAACAGCTTTGTTGAGGTAACTTGGAATTGAAAATATCATGTTAATTGCATTTTAGACAAGTTGGTATCTAATACGGCATACAACCAATTGACTTAAATAAAAACATAAGACTTACATTAACCAGACTTGGAGAATTGTGACGCAAATCATGTCTTGACTGAAAACAACATCCATCATGTCCTTCTGACTCAAGTACAACGTGATGGGCTGCGGATTCCCAATCACATGAGGGTCCATCTGGATCTGTAAAGGTATATGCTTTCCTAGCTTGTAAGCTAAGAGGCATAACCTTTGTATCGGATCCGAGTCCAGTTGCTCTTGAACTTTCTCCTTCCCCTTCTCCTTTCCTTTCTACTGGGCACAAATGTCCTATACACATTAAGGAATTAAATTAAAATTTATGATAAAATAATAAAATTATAAACATGTATCAAATTATTAAAGAAAAGATATAATACCTGATCAGTAGGAAACCGGATAAGTGCTCTAGGCCACTGAATGAAATGATCGGGAGCCTCCCCCACTGTTCTAACCTCGTCGGATGGAACAGGAACAGGAGCTTCGAAACTTGCACCCGTTCAACCACAACACGAACAGAGGAATCCGTCATTTCTACGCCGTGTATAAGTGGCCCTAATGTATGCACAGTACCATAAGCCACTAGCAAGCCTTCCTGTGTGAACAACTTGCATAGAGGCCTAGGAGTGTCTTCACCAAGTGGAGTTGACTCATCATCAGGAAGGTCATTCGGTGCACAACTCCCTTTGGTGCTAATACGTTCCTCAGGGCGAGAAGCTTCGGGAACACACTGTTGACCCCCTCCTGTGTTCCCCTGAGATAAGCCTAAGGAGACAAGTTCCTGCCTTAGCTTCGCTCGAAGCTCTTCCCTAATTTGATCCCTGATGGCCTGCAACTCATCTCTAATTACCACACTTTTTGTGGTAAATTTAGGAGTGCCAAAATATTAACGGATGCCAATCCCCCATCCAGTTGCCCGCACACGACCTGGATGCTCTGGTCGTCCAATAGCAGTGGATAATATATCTTCTCGTCCACTAGGGGTAAAGGTCCCCTGTGAACTCTGCTCTAATAATTCATCCTACAAAGAAAATGTAATTGATTAGAGAAGACACAATATATAATTCTATCTCATTATGAACAATTTTTTAAATAAATACTTACAATTTTCTGTCCCACAACACGACTCTCATCTGTAGTATAGTCACCTTTCTTGCTCTGTCGTGCCTTCTTCCACTTCTCATGACGAGAAGGAGGTGATGGAGGTGAAGTCACACCTGAGGGGTCACTTTGAGAGGCTTCTTGAGAAGCTTTACACTTCTCTTCTATTAGCTTCCTCTCAAGTAGCTGGTAACCCCCTCGGGACAGCCTGTGAGGATATACATTTTTTTCTTGAATTGCTTTTGCCTTTTGTCATTTCTCCTAATAAAGATACATTCAAAGAAAAGGTCAGTTAAAAATATGGGCAAGTTAAAAGCAGGCAAGCACAATATTCTTAAAGCACACGAACCTGAAAAGAAGTATTCATTCGGCTCTCAACAAACTTATCCCATGTCTCAGTGTCTAGAAAGGAATATTGCTCACAAGGAGACACTCCTTTCTTGCTTCCAAACTCATAGGTGGAAGTCAATTGGGTCTTGAAGGCCCTCCAACGCTCACCAGCGAATGATATCCACTTCCTCCTTAGCCCTTTAGTATTCGAAACATTATAAGTGAGCTACAAAAAAGAATACAAGATTAGTGAATCCTACAAGAATTAACAATACAAGTAAATTTAATAAAAAAAAATTCATACCAAGATGCTTTGCCAAATTTGTTCCTTCACACGCGTCTCCACATCATCCCAATCCTTCTTTATTATGCTCGCTTTGCTGCGGCCCAGAAGTGCAACATAACTTCTAAACTTTGTTGCGTGAGGCCCAATAGCATTTCCGGTCGAGTCATCAAACTCAATCGGTAACCTCTCATCAGCATTCCGACTTAGTGTCAACTCACTAAGTCATGTTGCACGTCTCCCCTTCTTCGCGGACCTACTAGAATCGGCCATATTCCTGCCAAATAAGACAAATAAATAAGTTAGAATGCAAAGTAACTAATACAAAGACATGCAAAGTAAGTAATAGTGTAAAAATCATAATATACCTATTGTTTAACAATTTTCCCATATTCCTTCTTCATGATCAAATCGGGTGGCATATACATCATCTTGTTCATTGTCATCATTAGAAGGTAAAATGTGTGATGCTGAAGATGGACTAGTAAACTGTTGAAGTTGTAAATCTTCAAGGTCATCACTACCATACATGGGTTTCCCTTGAAGCATTATTGACCAACTACTATTAACTGGATCGGAGATATAAAAGACTTGTTTTGCTTGAGTGTTCATAATAAAAGGTTCGCCTTTATAGCCAAGCTTGTTCAGGTTAACCAATGTAAACCCTAATTCATTCACCAAAACACCATTGTTACTGTCAACCCAATTGCACTTGAATACAACAATTCTAAATTTTGTGTAGTCAACCTCCCAAATATCTTGAATTACTCCATAATAAGAAAGGGATGCCATTACAGGAGAATTATCTTTTGAAGTAGCAAAGTGCATTGATTCAGCAACTATCATCACACCACTGTTTTGCATTGTACTCTTGTCATCTTGAAGCTTAGTATAAAGGGAATAACCGTTTACATCATATCCACTCCATGTTATGACATCAAAGTTTGGGCCATGAGCTAACCATTTCAAAGTTTCAGATGCAGCATCAGCTGTAACGATCTGTTCTTCAAACCACTTCAAGAAATTTTTATTGTGTTCATTCAACAACCATTTTTCATTCATCCTTGGATATCTTTGCTTGATCATTTCTTTGTGAGTAGATAAGAAAGGTTGAACTTCATCGATGTTATTCAAGATGTACAAATGTGCTTGTAAAACTTCTTCTCGACTCATGTTTCTACCATTAACACCTCGGGTTCCCTTCCCAATTTGTCTTCCATCATGACGAAACGTTGGAATCCCTATAGGACTTACTTCGAAAGATAATCTGCATGTAACTCAATTGCTTCTTCTGCAATGTATCTTTCAACAATGGATGCTTCAGGCCTTGATGGGTTTTTAACATATCCTTTCAAGATTTTCATATAACGCTCAATTGGATACATCCACCTTAGATACACAGGGCCACATAACTTAATCTCTCTAACAATATGAACAATTAAATGCACCATTATGTCAAAAAATGAAGGCGGGAAAAACATCTCCAATTTGCATAATATCAACACAGACTTCAGCTTCTAGGTTATCCAAAGTCTCAAGGTCGAGTACTTTATTACAAACAAGCATTAAAGAAAAAACACAGATGCGTTATAACATGTCTAACCTTCTTTGGCAAAATGTCCCGAATAGCAACTGGTAAAAAATGTTGCATTAATACATGACAGTCATGGGACTTTAATCCAACTAACTTCAAATCTTTCATTGACACTAACCGTTTAATATTCGAGCAAAAACCCTGAGGCACTTTGATACCTTTAAGACATTCACAGAGGCTTTTTTTTCTCCTTCTTAGACAAAGTATAACAAGCTGGAGGCAAATAAGTCCGCTTACCACGTGATTGGGGACCTAATTCTTGTCTTATGTTCATATGAAGCATATCTAAGCGAGAGTTCAACCCATCTTTGGTCTTTCCTTGAATATTCAGGAGGGTTCCAATAAGACTGTCACACACATTCTTTTCTACATGCATAACATCAATATTGTGCCTTACATCTAGACTAGACCAATAAGGAAGCTCAAAAAATATGGATTTTTTCTTCCATTTTTCCTGTTCATGGGAAACTGTTTGGGTCTTTCCAAACAAACAATGAATGTCTTTCACCTTCGAATACACTTCCTCTCCTGTTTTAGGGTTAGGAGCGATTTGACTCTCTTGAAAGCCATTATAAGCCTTCTTCAACCTCTGATATGGATGATTAACTGGTAGAAATCTTCTATGTCCTAGGTACACTGTCTTCTTCCCATGTTTCATTTGATGATAACACGTTTCTTCCATACAAATAGGGCATGCATTATGTCCTTTGACACTGTATCCACTTAGATTTCCATAAGCAGGGAAGTCATTTATCGTACAAAAGAGCAAAGCTTTCAATTTAAAGTATTCATTACGATATGCATCAAATATCTCAACACCCTCTTCCCAAAGAAGTTTTAAGTCTTCAATCAAAGGCCGTAAATAAACATCAATGTCATTTCCTGGTTGTTTGGGGCCAGAAATCATCATCGACAACATTACAAACTTGCGTTTCATGCACAATCGAGGAGACAAGTTGTAAATTACTAACAAAACAGGCCATGAACTATGTATACTACTTAAATTGCCATAAGGATTCATCCCATCTGTAGCAAGTGCTAGTCTAAGGTTTCTCCCCTCTTGACCAAATTCTGGAAATATGTCATCAATTTTTTTCCATTGCAGAGAATCAGCTGGATGTCGTATCTTCCCATCACAGTGTCTTTCATCTACATGCCACGTTAAGCTCTTTGCATCTTTGGCATTAGCAAATAGCCGCTTAAACCTTGGAATTATTGGAAGATACCACACTACTTTGACAAGGGTTCCTGATGAAATTGTCTTATCAAAATTATCTTCTCCATCCTTGACTTTAAACCGTGATGTACCACAAACAGGACAATTATGCAAACTTCCAAACTCCTTCCTGTACAGGATGCAATCATTACGGCATGCATGTATCTTCTTATACTCCATACCCATCGGACAGATTACTTTCTTTGCTTCATAAGTACGGCTTGGAAGTGTATTCCCTTCTGGAAGCATTTCCATTAATAATTGTAGCAACTTTGTAAAACTTTTATCCGTCCACCCATTTTTGGCCTTTAAGTTAAATAATTTTAACACTGCTGACAACCGTGTGAACTTAGAACATCCTATATACAGAGGCTTCTTACTATCTTCGCATAGTTCTTCGAATACACATCCTTTTTCAAATGGCTCTTCACCGATATCACGTATCAAATCTTCTAGTCGATCATTGGTTTCTTTCTGGATTTCAATTGTCTCTGAAGCCATTGGGAAATCTACTACTTCCCCATGCCAAATCCACTTAGTGTAACTCTTGCAAAATCCATCACAAAGGACATGCTCTCTTATATCCTTCACACTTAGTTGTCTTAAATTTAAGCACTTCACACAAGGACAATAAAAGAGACCTCTATTGTTACCCACATTTCTCTGTGCAAACTTAAGAACTCTTCAACCCCTAATTCATATTCTTCTTCTATACGTTTGGCATTTATCCAACTCCGATCCATATCTATAGGTACATGACGTCTTTGCTTAGTGTGAAAATGGAATTACCTCTATTCAGAGGCAACAAACTTAAACAACTCAAACTCTAATCCAAACTCAAATAGTACTGGAACAACAGTAAAACTCCAGGAACAAAACAAACAACACAAAGAACAAACCTAAATCAACAACATAAGAAACAAACCCAAATGAAAAACAAGAGAACCAAATATAATCAATACCCCAAAGCCCTACACCCCAGCGTGGAAACTCATAGCCTTAACTCTTCCGCTAAGAGACTCGGACCAGAGCGACATCAACCAACCCAACAGGGCTTGGATAACACCAATCTCAACCCCACGAGAATAACCAAGTCAAAATCACATATTCAAGTCAAACTAAATGGAAATAATAATACAAAACCCAGAATAAACATGTCTACATACATTAAACCCAGGTAGAATCAGTCCACGACCAAACAAAACAATCCAGAATCAAGGAAAATGCATAAAGGTAATTGACAAAACAAGGATGCAGAAGCCAATAGGATAGACCCACAGCCCTGGTTCGAATCACCTCTGGTTCGCGACGAGATCGAAGGTGCGCAGGTGCAATGAGGAGGAGCTCCTAGAGGGTTTCAGAGAGGTGAAGACGAGGGTGGCGCGTCGCAGTTCCTGGTGCGCGTCGCAGTTCTTGGTGCACGGCAAGGGTGGTTTTCACTTGGGGATTCGATTGAGGAAACATTGGTTAGGGATTCGATTGGGGAAGGAGATGGGAGAGACGGTGGTTTTCGCTACTGCGATGGGGGCAAGGAGTAGGCGAAGAAGGTTTTGGTGCGGTGAAGGTGCACGAGAATGAATTTGGTAATGGCTAGGAGCAAGGGAAGAATTCCAGAGGGAGTCGAGTCTGTAATTGGGTCTGGGAGTCGAGTCTATAAGGGCCTAGGAGTCGAGTCTATAAGGGCTTGGGAGACGCTGTCTAAAATTTTTATTATTATTTTTTTAAATAAAAAGACTTTCCACATCGGTTCATGGGGGAACCGATGTAGAAAGTAAAATGGTATATCAGATGACCGATCAGAATGACTTTATGATCGATCAGAACTGGATATGATCGATCAGAATGGGTTTATGACCGATCAGAATTATTTTAAATCAGAGTAGAAGGTACTTTCCACATCGGTTCATGGGGGAACCGATGTAGAAAGTAAAACGGTATATCAGATGACCGATCAGAATGGCTTTATGACTGATCAGAACTGGATATGATCGATCAGAATGAGTTTATGACCGATCAGAATTATTTTAAATCAGAGTAGAAAGTACTTTCCACATCGGTTCATGGGGGAACCGATGTGGAAAGTCTTTAAAAAAATTTCTACATCGGTTCTTTAACAACTGATGTAGAAAGTCCGATGTTAAAAGGGTTTTTTGTACTAGTGATAATATGGCATGCAAAATATAAAATTGTGCATAATCTTATGAATAAATGTGGAGTTTCTGATTCTAAAAATTCTACTCTTTCCTCTGTACAAACACTACTACAAAATATGTTTTCCATGTCGTTAGTTTTCAAATGAAACGACATAGAAAATATTTTTATTTTTTTTCGAAAATTCACTTAAGTTAAAGAATTGTTATTGATACTACAACCACTAAACTATTAGAATTTTCTAGTAATATCTCGCTTGAGCGAAAATTGATATTTTTCGCTTGAGAAAACGACGTATTTTTCAAATTTATTTTATATCATTATATAAATAAATTATAAATATTATATTCTGTCATTAAATTATAAACTCGTATAAAGAGACACACTCACAAATTTATCCTCAAATTTTAAAAACCCACTCAACACACACTTTCACCTTCGAACGTGTCCTCTAAATCGGACTTTCAACGTTGGTTAGTGAAATCTTGTTGTCCTCTAAAACCATTTTATTATTCAAATACAGTTTAAAGTAGTCCTCTAAAACATATATACATAGATATATGGGACCTACATCAATCCCTTTTTCATCTCGCAACAAGTACTACTAATTAAAGTTTATTGCTTTTTTTAATTTCCATAAATATATTTGATTTCTAATTAAAAGCCAAGCATTACAATGCTTCATTTATTTTAAAAAATGATTGAAAATCAACTTAATTAAAAAAATTTGATCGGACAAAATCCGTTGGTAAATAGATATTAAATTATTTATTTATATTTATTTAGAGGTCCCATTATTATCAAATTAAGAGAATTGTGACTGGTAGAATTCGAATTCGAGTATCTTAGAATTAGTGGTTGATACTCTAACCACTAAGCTACTACCATTTTCAAATAATAACTTACAAATAAATTATATTTATATACAAGTAAATATATAAATATAAAATATATAAATATAAAATATAAAATATAAAATATATAAATATAAAATATATAAATATAAAATATTTATATATAAAATATTTAAATATAAAATATATAAATATAAAATATATAAATACAAATATATTTATATATTTATATATTTACCAATTAATAATTTTTATGTAGTGAATCATTACATTTTGCATAGAATAAGTTTCTCATATACACACCATAATGGAAGTGAACAAAGAAAACGCAGACGTATAGTTGATATGGTATTGTCTCTTTTAGCTCATGCAACTATCCCACTTAATTAAGTTTTTGGGAGAATTCTTTCAAGCTGTCATTTAGGTAATAAATATACTTCCAACACCTACTTTCAAATTAATTTCACCAATTGAGAAATTTTTTTTCTACAAAACCTGAATACAATAAATTTAAGGTGATGAATTTTCTTGTTACCCTCTTAAGACCATACAACAAACAAAATTGATTTTAGGTTTAAAAAAATGCATATTCCTTTATTTGTTCCATCTATTCCTATTATTCAACCTTTTCCTTTATCCAATACATCTACTACACAAAATATCTTCCCATCAAATTATCCTACAACCACTACTACCTTATCTCCAATTGGAACACATACTCAATCATCATCAACCAGTGACACCACGTCCATCCCAAACGCTCACCTTATGGTAACTAGAGCTAGAATTGGAATTCATAAGCCAAAAGCATACAATATTATCTAAATCACTCTTAAACTCAATCTTGACCCTTTCACGAACCTAGATCTATCAAAGAAGCTATGTATGGATATTTCACATTGAAAAAAGGCTATGGAGGAAGAATACAAGGCTTTAATGAAGAACAAACAATACCTAGACACTAACTACTCTTGCTATTAACATAAAACTTGATAGGATGTAGATGGATTTTTCAAGTCAAAACTAACTTTGATTGCTCCATAAATAAACAGAAATCATGCCTACTAGCAAAAGGATTCCATCAAAGAGATGGTTTTGACTTATCTAAAACATTCAACCTTGTTGTTAAACCTACAAAACAATCGAGATTATATTAAGTATTGTTACATGAAGGAGTTTGTACATGAGGTAAGTTGGCATAACTAATGATTTTCTAAATGGACACCTTCAAGAAGAAATATACATGGCTCAATCCACAGGATTTATTCAACTTAAAACAAACCTTTTGTGCAAGCTATAAAAGTCTCTTTATTGACTTAAACAAGCTCCAGAGCTTGGTTTGAAAGGTTACACCTATCTTTATCTAAACTTGGTTTCATTTATGCAAAAATAGACTTGTCTCTCTTTGTCATATTTCATAAGGATCATATCACCTTTATTCTTGTATATGTGAATCATATAATCATTTGTAGTTACTCTACATCAACTATCTCCTATGTAGTTCAACAATTACAAAGTGAATTTCCTGTCAGAGACTTTGTTTCCTAAATTACTACCTTGGCATTAAAGTTGATGAACTTCCTAATGAAATTCTAATACTAACTCAAACAATGTATCCCATTGATCTCTTAAGAAAGGTTAATATGCACACAACTAAAAACCTATCAAAACACTAATGATTACTGGTTTGAAATCCATTGTAAGCAATTTATAGTAGGTCACAACTATAAGACCAACAATTGTTTTCTCAGTTCAAACCAAGTAATCATTTTTTAGATCGATAATTTTTATTTATTTACAACCCCTCTATTTATCTAGAAGTCTTTCATCTCTTTTATATAATATTTTTATTATTTATCATATTTTTTAGAAGTTTAAAGCATTACCAAATTAATTTTTTAAGATAATTGTCACTAGAAAGAATCGAACCCAATATCTTAGAGTTGGAAGTTGATACTCCAACCACTAAACTACTAGAATTTTCTTATAATAACTTATAAATAAATTATATTTATATACAAATAAATATATATCCGTTTAAATATATAAATATATAAATACAAATATATTTATATATTTTGATATATTTATATAGTTATATATTTACATATTTATATGTTGGATGTGAGGGCACGCTTGAAGTGAAAGTGTGTGTCAAGTGGGTTTTCAAAATTTGATGTCAAATTTGTGAGTGGGTCTCTTTATATGGGTTTGTAATTTAATGACAGAATATAATCTTTATAATTTATTTATATAATGATATAAAATAAATTTGGGAAACGCGTCATTCGCTCAAGTAGAAAAATACAAATTTTCGCTCAAGCGAGGCTTGAGCGACGTGGAATGTGTCAATTAAAAGACTTTCAACGTCAATGTGTTCAACTTTCAACGTCGTTTTTTAGTCTACCGATATTGAAATTGTATTCAACGTCGCATCAGCTTTAATCGACGTTAAATGACGACGTGGAAAATATATTTTATAGTAGTGTATAGATGTAGAAAAGACATGATTAAAAAATCTTTTATTTGAACTTCACATTCTACAACATGTCGACCCATAATAAACTGTGATAACCTAAGTATTAGTTTATTATTGGCCAATCCTATCTTACACTTAAAGGCTAAACGTTTCAAGATAACTTGTATTTTGTTAGAGATAAAATTTAAAGGAAACAATTATTTGTCCAAGAACAAACAATAAACATTTTCACTAAAGTTATATCATTTCATACCTTCAATCATTGCAAACACAAACTTAGAGTTCATTTACATCTCACACTAAGTTTGGGGGAGGGTATAAGAGATAAAAAAAATAATTATTTTTTTACCATTATCTTTATTAAACATGAGTTTGTTATTTAAAAGCTCATGACATACACTACAAGAAAATTAAATTTACCGACGGATAAAAATTCGTTGAAAATTCCCTTTATTTATTACATTTTTTAAAAATTTGAATTATTATTCGATTAAGAAAATTGTGACTGGCATGATTCAAACCCAATACCATATAATTAGAAGCTGACATTTCAACCACTAAGATAATAGGATTTTCTAATAATAATTTACAAATAAATTATATTTATATACAAATAAATGTATATCCGTGTAAATATATAAATACAAATATATTTATATTATATATATATATATATATATATATATATATATATTGATATATTTATATGTTGGATGTGAGGGCGCGCTCGAAGGTGAAAGTGTATGTCGAGTGAGTTTTCAAGATTTTGATGTCAAATTTGTGAGTGGGTCTCTTTATATGAGTTTGTTATTTAATGATAGAATATAATTTTTATAATTTATTTATATAATGATATAAAATAATTTTTTTCTTTTTCTATTTTAATTTAATGTTGATTATTAAAAATATATTTTAAATCCATCGGTAATGTCCGTTGGTAACTAATTGTTAATTTACCAATGGATATCCGTCGATAACTAATTGTTCATTTACCAAAATTGTTAATTTACTGACGGATATATCCGTTGGAAATTAATTGTTTATTTACCGACAGATATATCTGTTGATAAATAATTGTTCATTTACCGATGGATTTATCGATGAATATATTCGTCGGTAATTAATTATTCATTTACCTACGGATATATCCGTCAATAAGACCAAATTTCACAACTGCTTTAAGTCTGTCGGTAATCAATCATTTTTCGATGGCTACATATCTGTCGGTAAATATCCGTCGGTAATTAATAATGTTCTTGTAGTGTTATGTTTTGTTACATTATGACATTTATTTTTTGTTACATCCTAAGTTTAACCCTTGTAAACATTAAAAAGAAAATATATAAAAATAATAATAACAAAAATAAATAAAGAAAAAAACAAGTCACTCTATCGCCACCCTACAACCACCCTACTCCAGTCAGCCACCCTACTCCAGCCAGCCACCTTACCTACAACCTCCCTACTCCAGCCAGCTCCCTACAGGTTACAAAAAAAAAAGAGGAACACAATCATGCAAATCAAGCTCTATATAAATTAATCTTGGAAGAACACAATGGAGGGAGAATGGAAAAAAAGGAAAAAACATATCATCTTCATGCACCCACCATCACCCACCATCAGAAAACCCTCAGTCAATCCAACCACAACAATATCTCAATCAATATAGCCACAACAATATCTCAGTCAAGACAACAATCAACAAAGGCAATAGAGGAAACCAACATTCAACAGGTTCCCAATTTGTAGTAGTATTTGTATCATGTTCCTAATTTAAATATATTGCACATATTTTATAACAATTAATAAAATAATAACAAAATTCAACAAAAAAACCTCACTTACCATTACCACAACGAGCTCCAACGCCTCACCAGTGGTCACCACCAAAACCACCGCACACCACCCTCACCCTCACCAGAGAAACCTATTTCCAGTCAATACCTGTTTTCCCTTACCTAACCATTTTTCCACCAGCATCAGCCACCGCAACCTCACCCCAAACCCTAGTCATCAACTACCGCAACCCTTGTCCCTCATTGCCAAGCCACCGTGAACAGCCATTGTAGTCACCTCCACTAACCTGTCTCCCCAAAACCACGAAGAAACCCAAATTGGTCCCAATCTCCGTCGTAGTCACCGCAAGCGAACCCTAGCCACCGTATCATCGTCGCATCCGTGCAGCGCATCTTCCCGACCCCATGCCTCCACCAGTACCCTTAAATCTCCACTACTAACCTTAGCCAGCGTGTGTCTGTCGCATTCGCGATGCACCTTCCCGGCCTCGCGCCTCCACCAATACCCCTAAATCTCCACCGCTAACCCTAGCCACCGTGTGGTCGTCGCATCCGCGTGGCGTACCTTCCTGACCCCGCGCCTCCACCAGTTCCCCTAAATTTCCACCGCTAAACTGCCTTCCCCCACTGGAAACCACCGTAGCACCCCCATCTCCCTCACTTGAACCCTAACTGTGCATGATTCTCTATCGCGCCTCACCCCGGTAGCCCTATCCCCTCCGCGACTTCGATCTCCTACGGCTCCCATCTCCAGCGCTTCCATTAGGTTTAGGTTTAGGATAAGAAGATATGGGTCGAGAGATAGAAGGTGGGCTCAAAAACAAAAACGCGTGACCCAAATTAAAAGGGGGTGAAAATAATATAAAAGGTTTAAATAACAATCTGAAAATTTTTTATGAGTTATTGGACTTAATATTTTTTTCTTTTCTATTTTAAATTGAACAACATAATAAAATAAATTATAAAAACAAAATATTATTATTATTATTATTATTATTATTATTATTATTATTATTATTATTATTATCTTATTATTATTATCTTATTTTTATTGTTATTACTATTATTATTATTATTATTTCATTTTTCCTTTATTTAAAATCAACAAATAAGTAGATGAATAATATTTTACATTAGTCACAATTGTTAATTTTTTTGTGTTACAACCTCTTTTTGTAATTAGAACTAATAAATTTACAAAGTTGTTTATCCACATATAATTACAATTTTGATTTCATTATTGTAAGATTAAAATTTTATGGTTACTTCGATGTATTTTAATTTGATCATTATAAAAATTATTTTAAAATGTTAAATTTTTTGTACAATGAATTTGAAAAGGGTTTAATTATGGTAGTAGCTGTTTATAACACATTTTAAACTAATTATTACTTAAAATTATATAAAAAAAAATTAAATAATTACTTTAGATGTACTTTCAATTTGATTATCATGAATTTATAATAATCACTTCAAATGTACTTTTGATTTGATTATAATAAATACTGATTTTTAAAGTATCATAAATCAATGTAGAGAGAAGATAAATTTAATAAATAAAAATATTTGATTATTAATAATTACTTTGGATGTACTTCCAATTTAATTATTACTTAAATTATAAAAAAAACAATAATAACTTTAGATGAACTTCTAATTTTTTTATTTCATAATTATCCTAAGTATACTTTTAATTTATCCACACTAATAAATAAATAAATTATTCACAAATACATTTTTTATAAGAAAGAATACTCTGATTCTCCATTGCACCTGGGGATACGTAGGAGCAGGGAGATGATATCTGTCGAGCTAAAAATATATAATCTTTTATCTAGTAGTAATATCTAATCGATATATAAATTTGAGGGATAAAATAGATAATTTTAAGATATTTAAATTTTTTACATCTAATTAAAGGTAATCGTTTTTAGAACGGATGTTGTAAGGTGCTAATACCTTCCTTACACATAATCGATTCTCGAACCCAAATTTTATTTCGCAAACCATTTTCCTTTTTGAAGGCTTTTTTTGATATTTTTCCTTAAAATAAATATTGGTGGCGACTCCATTATTTTTCTTTCATTTAGAAACTTAATTTTGTCGTCCAGTCGCGATTTTGATTACGACAGATGGCGACTCCACTAGGGACACATTGAGTCAAGCGTATCATAATTAGATGTAATAAAAAAGGCTAAAAATCTTTTATTTTTTTAGTGCATCCCTCTTTGTTTTACTTTATAGGTAGGCGTTTATTTTAACCCCACTTATTCATTGTGAAATATCTGTACTTCAAGAAAATCCTAGGATAAAAGACATGTTCCTATTGTATACTCCTTGTTTATTTTACAGGTTAGTTTAGGATTAGCCCCTTCACACACTACACCCACATCTGTTTACACTTATGAGTGAGGTCCTATACCCGGGCCTGAGTGTATCCTAGGGAGTGAAAGACAATTAGTGATGTCATTTTGGATGTACTTCTAATCTGGTAATCATGAAAGTCTTATCTAGAGCGTGACTCTTTCGTAAGTTCATACACCTTGGATGTACTTCCAATTTGTAGTCACAAACCGAGATGAGTACTAAGCTCTAGAGACCAAGAGAGTTTTAGATGTTTGATTACCTTTGATAAGACTCACTTGCTAGAGAAAATTATTAGGCTTGTAAGATACACACTATTACCTCTTAAGACACTATAGGACATCTTTACCCATATTCATTACTCTTTCTTTCTCATTACTTTACCATGTTATTTTTTTTTACATTAAGAACATAATAATTTCTCAACAATTCTTTTCAATATCATATTTGCATGCATCATTTTATACTTATTCATTCTTATTTTTCTTTAAATAGGTTTATTGGAGAATAGTAAACATTACAGATTGATTTAGGGTACTTGAAAAAAACAAGACATGGGATCAGGTTGTGAGACAAAAGGGACAATTTCTGTGAAAGTTAAGATGCCTGATGTTCAATTTTTACAACATTATAGTAATTTGGTGAAAGGGGTTAAGTGTGTAGCTTTCACGAAGAAATATGAAAATATCTTGGATTTACTATAGCTCAATGTGCAAGTGGAGGCCATATCAGCATTAACACAATTTTATAATCATCCCTTGAGGTGCTTTACATTTCGTGACTTCCAATTGGCACCCACGTTGGAAGAATATGAGCGGATTTTAGGGATATTACTGAAAGATAGCAAACCATATAATTATCAAGGGCATCATCCTTCTATGAAGACAGCGACATGTTTGTTAAGAGTTCAAGAGCAAGAGTTGGAAAAGAGAAAAATAAATATAAATGACAAATATGGCTTTCCAAGAAGTTATTTAGTGGAAAGGATGAAAATCTTATTCGAAGAGAATGATTGGATTGGTTTTACTGGAGTTTTGCCCTCACTATCTATGGAATTGTTCTCTTTCCACATCTTGAAGATTACATAGATTTTTCTGCTATAGATGTGTTTTTGGCTCTCCCAAATAGAGGAGGAAATCCAATATCAACTATCCTAGCAGATACATATTGTGCTCTCAATTTTTGTTACAAAAAGGGTAGAAAGAAGTTAGTTTGTTGTTTACCAGTACTCTATGTGTGGCTCACTATCCATGTATTCTCTAACAAATGTAATTCATCAACCCCTATTGCACATGTCAAATGGAGTTGTGTAAAAGATAAAACTAGTAAAGAGTGGGCACAATTTTTAGCAAGTCTTAGTGAAAAGTCCATCTGTTGGTATCCAAGTTGTAGCAAAGTGGATGAAATCATTTACCAGTGTGGAAGTTTTCCTAATCTGCCACTTATGGGGACTAAAGGGTGCATCAATTATAATTCGTCCTTGGTTTTGAGACAATTAGGTTATCCTATGTTAAAACCACCAACAAAAGAATCAATTACATCATTTGTGTGTGAGATGAATCAATTGAGTCCAAAATGCTCAAAAAAGTGAATCATGTTTCGGGAAATATCGTCAGGAAAGGAAAAGAATTGAGAAAAAGGAGTTGTGGTTCTAGTGAGAATTACCGTCTTTGGCTTAAAGAAATATTTCAACAAGTCAATTTGCCCTTTCGTAATTCTACTCTAATCATTGAGGAAACCGAAGTACAAACTCAAATAGACACAGAAGAGTTTGAAGTGTTAAAAAGATTGTTTCGGTGCAGCCAACAGAGAGTTAGGCTTAAGGAGGCAGGAGAGGAATAAAGCATTAGCAGATAAAGAGCAACTAAAAAAAGAATTGAAGAATGTTAAGATTGTTGAAAAGACGATGAGGAAGTTATTTGAAGACCTCCAACAACAAATAAAAGGAGTAGTGACTGAATATGAAAAACGGTTAGAGATTGAAAGATGACACAAACAATAAGCAGAACATACAACAATAACTCGTGAGAATGAATGGAGAGAGGAAAAACAAAAGATACAAGAATTGTTCAAATGCATTGAAGGAAAGGAAATCTTCATTGGAGAACTCATGCCATAAATTTCATTATAGAAAGATGAACTTGCCAAATCTACAAACAAGGATCATATCAAAGAGCTAGAGAATGACATCATGTTTTGGAAGGATCGTTATCTAAAGCTAGCATGGATGGCCAACCAAGCAATCATGGAGATCCCATAAAATCTTAGGGAAGCTAACGGAGTGACAAAGCTGCTCTCTACTCCTGTTGAAGTTTGTAATTTTCTTGAATATTGTAAGGAGTTATTAGAAAGGTTGAAACATATGGCCATAGTCGATGAAGATGTGAACATTTTTATACAATTTACTTTTCATTGAATAGTAATGAAATTGTTTTGTCTACTTCTTGATCCTAAATCGTGAATCTTCAATACTCATGATCAATTTTAAATATTTATGGTTCTCCAACAATATCATCACTAAAATAAAAATTAATAAACAACCACATTTGAACATTCTCATTTCATGCAATGCTAACATCATTCTTTTGAAAGTGATGAAGATCTTATTGAATCATTTGATAAAACGAAGATCTTGTTGATTTGATGAAGTCAAATAAAGTCAAAGGCTATTATGTTGAAGTCGAAGGTTACTTAGTTAAAAGAGTAGAGTGGTTAGTGAGTTTGTAATTATACATAGGTATAATCATTCATATCTCTCTGCTTCATGAGGTTTCATCATTTAAAAGATTTTGAAAATTCCTATAAACGTGTTTAATCTGTTAAAAACCAAAGTAATCGTTAAATGGTTTTTAAGTAATTGTTTTAATTGATATTATATGAGCATTATCAGTTAAAATGTTCTTAACACTTATATAACAGGTTTTTAACTGATAGGTTTTCGAAATAATCGATTAAAACCTTTTAAAACATTCACTGGAACTGTTTTAATCGATATATCTTTGAATTAATCGATTGTTTTCATTAAAGAAGTTTTTGAAAACCTTCTGCCAGTATTTTAACTGGTATAGATTCGAAATAATCAATTAAAATGACATAAAATGTTTTGCAAAGTGTTCTGGCAGTATTTTAATTGATACAAACTTGAAATAATCGATTAAAATAACTTGAAGTGTTTTGAAACATGTTCTGTTAGTATTTTAATCGATGTAATCACGAATTAATCGATTAAAACAACTAAGAGATTTTTTTCAAAGTGTTTTAATCGATTAAAACAAACTGTTATTAGTTAAAATCACTTAGAAAGTTTTATGAAAATATTTGGCAGGATTTTAATCGATTAAAATGCGAATTAATCGATTAAAATAACTAAGAGATTTTTTCCTAAGTGTTTTAATCGATTAAAAGATATTGTTATCAGTTAAAATCACTTAGAAAGTTTTATGAATATATTTGGCAGAATTTTAATCGATTAAAAGGAGAATTAATCGATTAAAATAACTTAAGGGATTTTTTACAAAGTGTTTTAATCGACTGAAACGATGTCGCATCAGTTAAAACAATTCTGGAAAATGATCAAGAACATTTTAACAGATGAAAAGAAGTTTTAACATATTAATTCAAGTCTTTTAACAGATTAAAAGATTGTTTTAACAGATTAATTAAACCAGCAGTTAGAACAATTCTCTATATAAACAGAATTGCTTGAATCTTTTAATATATACTTTTGAGCAATCAATCAAGCAATCATAAGAGCTACTTTCAAGAAAGAATCACACAAGTTTTGTGAAGTTTTTCAAAGTTCTTTCTTGAGGCAATTTCTGCATTTCTTTTGTGAAGAAACTCATTCTGCAGAGCTGCATAATCCGGGTTTGAGTGTTCTAGTTTCTTATTTTTATTTCTTTACATTTTATTACTATATTGTGGGTCTCTGGAAGTGTGGACATTGGTTTCTGTGGCTGGAATTTGGCTGCAGGGTGGTTCAAGAACTGGAAGTTGGTTCTTGGTGAAGGTTTAGGTGCAAGGACTGGAATTTTGGTTCTTGTGGTAGATTGGAATCTGTAATCTGTAAAACATTCAATCTAGTAGAACTCAGCTAGAATTTGGCTGAGAACTGGACGTAGCCCTAGGATTGGGTGAACTATTATAAATCTTGGTTGTATCTCTCTAAACCTTTCTCTCTATAATTCTGCTACTGCCTTTATTTTGATTGTTTGTTTTGTTTGATTCAAGAATTGGTCAGAACTCTGAATCTTTGAAATAGATAATCTGTAAATTGCGAAAATATTTCAAAGATCAATTCACCCCCCCCCCCTCTTGATCTCAGCCTCCTTTTCTAACAATTGGTATCATAGCAAGGGTCTTGAAAAATACTCAAGACTTTCGGTCCAAATCTTTCATGGCTGAAAACAAATTACCTTTTTCTGAGGAAGCTTCTATTAATAGACCTCCACTGTTTTGTGGTACAGATTATCCATTTTGGAAGATTAGGATGAATATTTTTATTGAATCCATTGATAGGAATGTTTGGGATGTAATTGTTAATGGTCTATTAATTACAGAAAAAGAATGGTTTAGTTTAAATGATGAAGAGAAAAGAAAAGTTCAAAGTGATTATACTGCTAAAAACATAATTACTTCTGCACTAACACATGGATGAGTTTTTCAGGGTTTCTCAATGCAAATCTGCCAAGGAAATGTGGGAAGTTCTCGAGGTGACTCATGAGGGAACGACCGATGTAAAAAGAGCTAGAAAGCATACTCTCATAAAAGAATATGAGTTGTTTAAAATGCAAACTGGAGAAAGTATTGCAGATGTGCAGAAGCACTTCACTCATATCATCAATCATCTAATGGGCTTAGGTAAAACTTTTAATAAAGAGGAATTAAATATAAAATTTTTGAAATGTCTTGACAGGTCATGGCAGCCTAAGGTCACAACAATCTCAGAGTCAAAAGACTTATCCATCATGACAACAACTTCCTTATTTGGCAAACTCAGAGAACATGAGATGGAAATTAACAAATTCAATGAGCAAGAAATCTCTGAAAAGAAAGGTAGAAGCATAGCACTCAAAGTTGAAGAAAAAAGATCAAGAATCAGAGGAAGAAAGTGAAAATCTTGGACTGCTAGTCAAAAAGTTTAACAAGTTTCTCAAGATAAAGATTAAAGATAAAGAAAAACACAAAAGGTATGAAAAGAAATCTGATTCTTTTAACTATAAATGTTATGGTTATGGTAAGCAAGGTCATGTAAGAATGGAGTGCCCAGAAAAGAATAAATATAATGATAAGAAAGAAGAAAAGATCAAAAGAAGAGCATATATAGCATGGGATGACAATGATACCTCATCAACAGAAATTTCTGATGATGAAGAAGCTAACTTGTGTCTAATGGCTAACCAGAACTATCAAACCAGCAGTGTAAGTTCTAACTCTTCTTCTAATTTTGTGAATTATAATTCATTACAAGAAGCATTTAATGAAATGAATGAAGAAACCAAGAAACTTCAAAAAGAAAATGATAGGCTAAAAGGCATGAACAATTGGCTAGAAAATAGAGTTGATTCTCTTGAAAAGAAAATTCTTGAAGATGAAACTGATCTTGATTTCTTAAAATTAATCCATGATAATTCCGATTGCGTATGTAATAAACCATGCAATAATTTTCCAAATTTACAAAAGAAGATTGATTTTTTGTCACAAACTGTTTCTAAATTTACACCAGGTCAAGCTAATCTTGATGTTCTTCTTGGGTCATAAAAACTTATTTTTGAGAAATCTAGCATTGGATTTACATCTAGCAAGAAAATCAGAAAAACAATTGTAAATAGGAAATCATACTCATCATCTGTTATTAAATGCTTTTATTGTATGAAAAGAGGTCATTCTGTTAAATTCTGTAGAATCAAGAAGTATGTCATACCAAGAGGTAGAATGAAGTAGATTCCCAAGAATTCATTTCAAATAACTTGATTGGACCCAATGATTATAAAAAGGGTACCAGATATATGTTAAATCTGTTTTGCAGGAACAAAATCTGTAAGTTCTTTGGTACCCAATCAACAAATATTAATTCTAGATTCATGGACTGAGTATTTTAATTGATATAAAACTGTTTTAATCAATTAATTTCACATACAGAGATTACCAGAAAAGTTGTTTGTACAGTTTTAATCAATTAAAATACGAATTAATCAATTAAAATGATCTCAGGATTTTTAGTATAGTTGTTTTAATCGATTAAAAAGTATTTACATTAGTTAAAACCATTAAAAGGTCAAATTTAATCGATTCTTCTTCGTTTTAATCGATTAAAATTCTGCTAACATTTTTTAAAAATTTTCATTACAAAAATAATCGATTCTTTTATGTTTACGATATATGCTAGAATCTTCACAAAATTTTTCAAACCTTTCATTTTGAAATTCACCACCATGATCACTTCTTAAGGTTTTGATTTTCAAATCTATTTTATTTTGAATGGAAATAGCAAACTTTCTAAAAACTTTAAAAGTATCACTTTTAGAGTGTATGAACAAGGTCCAAGTGAATCTAGAAAAATCATCAACTAAGACTAATGTATAATAGTTTCCACCAAAGCTTCTAGTCCTAGAGGGTCCAAACAAATCCATGTGAATTAGTTCTAATGGTTTAAATGTTGAAACATACAATTTTGATTTAAAGGTTGTTTGAACTTGCTTACCCTTTTGACATGCATCACATATTCTATCCTTTTCAAACTTGATTTATGGCAGACCAATTACTAATTCTTTTGAATTCAACTTGTTTAGGTGAGACATATGTATGTGAGCTAACCTTATGTGCCACAACCGAGATTCATCTTTTTTCGTTACCAAATACATATCAGTTTCAAAGCAAGTGTATTCAAAATCAATCATATAGATATTCTGTATTCTTTTTCCAATGAAAATAACTTTGTTTGATGCAGAGTCACATATGATGCAGTGATTTGTTTCAAAATTACTTTCAACCTATTGGAAGTCCCACATCACTTGCCTCATGTCATTCGGTATGGTTTAAATACATGTTATACTACTCCGCATATTGTCAATCGGTTTTATGTTGGAACCTTAACATGGTATCAGAGTCAAAGTCTAACATCTTTCCGATTATTGTCTTGGGCCAAGAGTTGCCCTTTCGTTGTGGGTCAAAAGTACCCTTTGCCTGGTCCGACAGGCTTCGTTGGAGGGGACGTGTTGGAAGTCCCATATCGCCTGCCTCATGTCATTCGGTATGGTTTAAATATATGTTAGGTTACTCCACATATTGTCAATTGGTTTTATGTTGGAACCTTAACATAACCCTTTGTCACATAATTGACTAATACATAACAGATTATGTTTTAACCCTTATACTAATAGTACATTTTCAATTATCAAGGAAGAATTATTACCTATTTTACATATTCCAATAATTTTACCTTTATTGTTATCTTCATATGTAACATATCCTTTTACTTTTAGAGTGATATGTTTGAATTTCTTTAAATTCCCTGTCATATGTCTAGAGCATCCACTATCCAAATACCACATTGAATTTTTGGTGTCCAAATTTTCCTGCAAAATAGATTAGAAGATTTATTTAGGTACCCAATCAAATTTGGGTCCTCTTATATTAGTTACATACAGTACATCTTTAGGTAGCCACTTGTATTTTTCTCTTGGAACACCATAATTTTTAAAATAACAGGTTTTAGATGTATGACCAATCTCAGAATAATAGAAGCATATTACAGATGGTGATTTGCTTAAATTTAAAAAAAAATTGAACCTATATAATCGAGTATATCCAATCCCTTCTCTATTTAAAGTGCATCTTTGAGAATTCAATAAAGCATCTAAGTTAGTTTTTCCTAGTGTAAATTTTTAAAGTGTTTTGGTAAGATACTTGATTCTTTCTAAATGATTCTTACAGATATCACATTTATTCACAAAGTTCTTATTATTCTTTTCTAAGTTTTCTAATTATGTTTTTAGATTTTCATTCTCATTCTCAAGTTGTTTTAACCTATTTTCTAGCCATATATTTTCACCTTTAAACCTATTATTAGAATATGTTAATCTTTTATCTTCATCATGCATTTCATTAAAAGTATCTAGCAATTGATAATAACTATTTTTATCATTAGATGTTATTGTACTTACACAGAATTTGCTTGATGTCTTTGTATTCGCCATTAAGCAAAAATTTGTTTCTTCATTTGAGTTTCTGCTTGACTCACTAGAAGTGCTTGAGGCATTGTCTTCCCAAGCAAGGTATGCCTTCTTCTTTTTTGAATTCTTGGTTTCCCGTCTTTCTTCCAGTTTTTACTTCATCTTGAAGATTGTACAATCTGGCTTGATATGTCCAAGTTTTCCGTATTCATAGCATGTACGGACATTTCCTTGTTCTAGTAGATTCAAATTTTCGTTGTCAGAATCCTCTTCTTCATTTCCTTGCATGAGATCATTCTTTTTTGTAATAGTTTTCAGTGGAACAATGTTTCTTCTTTCAGTTTCTTCTTCTTCTTTGAGTCTTCCCAGTTCCAACTCATGTTCCCTTAATTTTCCAAACAATGTAGCAATATTTATCATTGTGAGATCTCTTGATTCCAGTTACCTTAGGTTGCCAACTTCTTCCTAAACTCTTTAGAATCTTGATATTCAGTTCTTCTTTGTCAAAGATCTTCCCAAGAGCCATCAAATGATTTACAATATGAGTAAACCTTTTCTGAACATCATAGATGTTTTCTCCAGTCTTCATTCTGAACATTTCATATTCTTGAATGAGAGTGTTCTTTCTTTCTCTCTTTACCTCTTTAGTTCCTTCATGGGTGGCTTCAAGAACACTCCACATTTCTTTGGTTGTTTAACACACAGAGATTGTATAGAATTCATCAAGTGTTAGTGCAGAAGAAATAATATTCTTAGCTCTAACATCATATTGAGCTCTTTTATTTTCATCAGGAGTCCATTCATTAAAATCTTTGACAATTGTTATATCATCTTTAACCTTGGTTGGTTGAAAAGGACCATTAACAACAACAGTCCAAACACCTTTATCAATAGATTCAATAAAAATCTCCATTCTAATTTTCAAAATGGATAATTTTCACCAGAAAACAAAGGAGGTCTGTTTATAGATGCCCCTTCAGCAAAATTTTGAGAAATGTTAGTCATTCTTTTTGGATCAAAATCAATTAACTTTTGATAACCCAGCTCTGAGGCCAATTGTTAATAAAATGTTAATGACAAAACTTTCCCAAGAGGGGGGGGGGGCAGGTGAATTGGGTATCAAAAATATTTTGAATTTCTAATCAATTATTAGAGAACTTTCTCTGATAACCAATTACAAAAGAAATATGACAGTTTTCAGAAAACAAGAATACCAAGATGGGGAAAAGAAGAAAAGATTGACAAAGTTATACTGGTTCGATTCTTCTTGAATCTACATATAGTTTTAACCAAGCAACCTTAACTTGGAGTTTTTCACATTAAAGCAAATTACAACCTAATCAAATGATCTTAATTTACAACAACCTCTAATCAAGATCACAATACTTGAAAATATTCTACCTCACAATTTTCAAGTTACACTAATGTAGCGCATACATTAAAACTTAAAAACAAGATACCAAAACGAAAGATATGAAATGAATTCACCTGAAATTTACAGAATTATGCACCCTATAGCCAAACAACCTTTCTTTGAAATTGATCTTCAAAGTCTTTTGCAGAATTATGCTCTTTCCTTGATGCCCAAAACGTTCTTTCTAATTGCTTTAATTTGTATTTGAAAGTTGATATTAATTAAAGAAAGTTTGCATCCTTTTATAGAAAGAAACTATTGTAATTGTCACAGATAATCGATTAGCAGATTTATCTAATCGATTACTTGGATGCAGTGATAGTTTGAAAATAATCAGATAATCGATTAGGTGCTTACATAATCGATTATTAGTACATTGTGGTAAAATAAATTTTTGGCAAATAATTGATTAAGTAACCACATAATCGATTATTAGTGCGTCTTATGAAAACTTAATTTTAAGTCATATAATCGATTAACCCTTTTATTTAATCGATTATTAGCGCATTGTGTTAAAACACAATTTTTGACAAATAATCGATTAAGTGACCACATAATCGATTATTAACGTGTCTTATGAAAACTTAATTTTAAATCATATAATCGATTAACCATTTATTTAATCGATTATTAATGCTTCAGTTTTAACATAATTGAATATTTTTACTTTCAAAGTTTAGATTGTTTTGACTTTATACAAACTAACTATACTAACTACCTATCTATTATTTTACATCATCAAAAAGAGATTTTTCAAATATTTTCCCTCTTCATCAACATGTAATATCTCAAATTTATTATATAATAATTTTTTTAGATATAATATATTAAATTATAATAGTTCTGAATCATTTAAATATTTTTATTCTTCATAAATAATAAAAAACTCACTCTATTAAAGTTCAATCTATTATTTTTAATTGAAGAATAAAATTAGGGATGGTAAAGCGGGTCAACCCGCCTCGTTTTGGCCGATCCGCCAAAAGCGGGCGAGGCGTGCTAGCTCGATTATAGTCATGATGGGCTGTAGACCTTGGCTCGCCCGCCAAGGGGCGGGTTAGCAGGCTGGCGGGTTGGCCGTCATAATTTAGAAAAAAATATTTTATTTTTTAATATAAAAAATTTCAATAAATTTAATAATAAGATTATTATTTGTTTGTTAATAATTTAATTTAATAATATAAATCAATACATTATCTTAAGAAATTATAATTTAAAACAATAATAAAATTTACAAAATAATAAATAAAAACAAATATATATATATATATATATATATATATATAGTTAAAACTTATAAAATTTATATTTTTTATATTGATAAATTCAAATACCTATATTTTTTTTATTTGATAAAACTTCACATTATTCTTGGTTGAGTAATTCTTACACCTTTAATTCAAGTCATAAAGATAAAAATAATCAATGCTTAGGATGAACAAGGAAAACAGGAGAGAAAACATTGTGTTTAAGGGGAATATTTTTTGTAAAAGTGAAACTTTTTTAATTCTCTTTTTAAACTTTTTAACTTTATATATTATTTTTATAATTAACTTTATTACAATAAAAAAAATATTTTTTTATTAATTAGGCGGGTCGTGGGCTGGCCCGCCTCGTCTAGCGGGTTGGCCCGACAGGTTGGCGAGCTTGGCAGGACGGGCCAAAGCAGGCTGGTGGGCTGAAAGCACCAACCCGCCCCACCATATTATGGGAGTTGGTGGGCCGACCTGCGGGCTTGACCCGTTTTGTCATCCCTAAATAAAATAGAGTGAGAGAATAACAAAAAATAGAAGAAGAGAAAAAGGAAAATTAAACATTAGAGGAAAACCGATAAAAAAGAATAATAAAAAAATAAAGAGAGAAAAAAAAGAAAATAAATGAGAAAATTGAGAAAAATAATTGTATTATATGAGACGAATTTATTTTTCCTAATAAATTTTGTGTATGAACAATAAACATATCTAGTTGGACAAATAAATTTATAAAGAAAAATAAATTCGTCTGATATAATATATTTATTTTTTCTGTTTTTTATTTTTTATTTTTTTTATTTTTCACTCTCTTTATCTACTTTTTGTTATTTTTGCCCTATTTTCTTTTAGTATATGTTTTCTTTTTCCTCTTTACTCATATTTTCTTCTTCTCACCATCTTATTTTTCAATTAAAAATACTAGATTGAAAATTTATAGAGTAAGTCTTTTAATTATGAAAAATAAAAATATTTAAATGATCCAGTTACATTATAATTTGATATATTATATTTGATACAATTATTATACGTAACTTTGAGAATAATATTATTGTTATGATCTAATTATTAAAACAATATTTATTTTAAATTTTTTTTAATTTACTGAATCTAACTAATTTAAATAACTCAATCTAATTATAACTAAACTAAATTATTAAGTAAAAATACATTTACTTCATAAGTAATTATCTTAATTTAAAATAATTATTTAATATTTTTTTAATTTTAATGTTTATTTTAAAATATTTATTTTAATAAATTTTATTAAATTTTAATATAATAGTTTAATTAAAAAAATAAGTGGGCGAGAAGAGGAAAAAAATAAAAAAGTGAATGAAGAAAGAGTTCATATAAAAAAAATTACGAGGGGAAGAAAGAAAAATTTCACATGAACAATAAACAAATGTATTTGAATAAATAAATTAATAAATATTTTATACGAATAATTTTTTAAAATATATTATTTATAAAATTGATTCAAATTTAAACTCACATTTAATAATTTTAATTTTAATAGATAGTTTAAACCCTAATAACTAAAGTTAGAAACCAAAATTAGTTTTTAATTAAAATTTAATTTAAAGTAAAACAGTACTTATTTTACTACTATAATAACTAAATGTCATTAATTTGAATAGCAAATCGAACCAACTGATTCAACCAATTGAATCGAAAAATCAGAAATCGACGAGAAACTGATTTATTTTTTACATATAACTGGATTTTAATTAAATAGGGACAAAATTGATAAAATCAACAAATTTAGTGGATTTTTTAGTCAAACCAATTTTAATATAAAATTAAAATTAAAATCAAACTTTTTTAATATATATTTTTATAAAAGATATAATATATTTTTATTTTTTTATATTTTGTATACATCAAATTTACATAACAATTATTTTATTATAAAATTCTAAATTAATTCATATTTAAGAAAGTTTATGTAACTTAAAAAAATTGAAAACAGTTGTTACCGAACGTTAAAGTGCATTAAATATATAATAATATTTAATAATTAAAGATTAAATATTAAAATAATATAATTCAATGACATTAAAGATGAAGTATTAAATCTAGAAAAAAGTATTTGAATATGGACATACCTATAATATATATATATATATATATATATATATATATATATATATATATATATATATATATATATTATGGACATTACATATTAAGACATTGATATATAAGTTTCTTTTAAAATTTGACTCTAATATTAAAACCGTGATTGATTTAATCGGGTCTTATATTATAGACTAAGAAAAAAAGAAAGAAAAAAAATTGATGATCTTTTGTATTTTAAAATAGATTATAATTTTTAGTTTAATCTAATTTTATATTAAATTAAAAGGCTAATTAACCAATTTTATCCTAATGAAAACATTTTAAAAATATTAATATATTTATGCTAAAATGATTAATTAAAAAAATATTTTTAAAATTTAAATTATATTAATAAAAAAATTTATTTAAGATATAATAATTTAATATATTTATAAAAGAATAAATTTATTTAATCTCAAAATAAACATTAAAAACTTATTCTTCATTTTTATAATTTATTTTTTTATTAATTTATTAATTTAAAATAATAAATAATCTTAACTATTAGATTTTCGATTAAGTAAATGTTAAAAACTTGTTTTAATATTTATTCTCAGAATAAATTAATTTATATAATATATATAATATTTTTTTATATAAAAAATAATAATTATTTTATAAATGTCCATAAATTTATATACTAGCGTGATCTTAGTATATATATATATATATATATATATATATATATATATATATATATATATATATATATATATATTATCTAAATAAATAAAATAAAAATAGATATGATTTAATTTATGTCATAAATTTTTTTATTTAATTTGGCCTATTTTTTTATCTTTTAGACCGATTTATTGTGGTAAATTTATTTTGACATTTTTTTAATATAAAATATATTTTAGAGGAAATTATTGATCTTATTTACAAGGTATTTTATATTTTTTATACAATTTTAGATATTCTTTTCTTGTTTTCTCTATTAAATATTATAAGTATTTGTGTTTTATATAATAAATAATGAGAAGATTTCTTTTAAAAATATTTACAATAAAATTTAATTTGGTATAAAATGATATTTTTAAATTTAATTAAATTAATTACTTTATTGACTTTGTTTTAGAAGATTTAAGTACAATATATATATATATATATATATATATATATATATATATAAACTATTATTTTTTTTTATGGAGTTAAAGAGTTAATAGGTAGTACAAATAAAATATAATATATTCTAATGGAAAAACATAGAATTCATTTTATATTTTTATTCATATTCTTTTTGTACACATATGTTATGATCTTATAGTATTTTACTCTAACAAATTAGGACTAAATATAAGAAATTCTGATTATACAATATTTTGTACCGCTATACAAACCTATAATTTAGCTAATCAAATATCTTGATCCCAACACTCCCCCTTAAGTTGGTAAATGGATATCATACATTCTCAACTTGTCCAATAATCTCCTAAAAATCTGACTTGTCACAGCTTTGGTAAGAATGTCTGTCAATTGATCTTCAGATCGAATATTTGACAATTCCAAAATATTTTTATCAAGCTTTTCCTTGATGAAAAATCTATCAACCTCCACATGCTTCATCCGATCATGTTGGATAGGGTTGTGAGCAATGTCGCGCGCAGCTTTATTATCACAATACAACTGAATGGGACATGTATGTGCATACCCTAAATCTTGGAGAAGTAGTCTGAGCCATAAACCTTCACAAAGTCCAAGAACCATTCCTCTAAGTTCAGCTTTTGCACTAGATCTAGCTACAACTTTCTACTTCTTGCTTTTCCATGTGACAAGATTACCTCCTACAATTGTAAAGTATCCAGAGGTTGATCTTCTATCATCAAGAGCACCTGCCCAATCTGCATCATTATAAACCATCACATCCTTGTAGTTGGAGTTCTTCTTGAACATAACTCATTTTCTAGGAGCAGCTTTTATATACCTTAAAATTTGTATAACAGCATCCATGTATTTTTCACCTGGATTGTGCATGAACTGGCTAACCACACTAAGAGCATAAGCTAAATCTGGCCTAGAGTGTGAGAGATACATCAATCTCTCTACAAGTCTCTGATATCTTCCCTTGTTAATTGGAGTTTGATCTTCTTCAATGCACAACTTCAATCCCTCTTCAATTGGAGAATTTGTTGGTTTGCATGCTGTCATTCCAGTTTCTTTTAGTAAATCCAATGCATACTTTCGTTGTGAGAGAAAAATACCTGACTGTGATCTTGAGACCTCAATTCCAAGAAAATAATTCAAAGGACCAAGATCCTTCATCTCGAATTCCTTTGCCAATTACTCTTTTAATGCCTTGCGTTCCTCTAGATTGTTTCCCGTAACTATCATGTCATTAACATAGAAAATAAGAATTGTAATATTTTCTTCCTTTTTCTTTAGAAACAAGGTATGATCTTGGTTGCTCTGTTGGTATCCAAAAGCAAGCATTGACTTGGTGAATCTACCAAACCATGCTCGTGGCGATTGTTTTAGTCCATACAGTGACTTCTTCAACTTGCATACCTTCTTGCTATGTGTATTCGGGATCCCACATCCTTCTGGTAGCTCCATATAAACTTCTTCAGACAACTCACGTGTAAGAAGGCATTTTTACGTCAAATTGTTGTAAGGACCAATCAAGGTTTACAGCTAGAGATAACAATACTCGAACTATACTAATTTTGTCTACGGAGCAAACATTTCAGTGTAATCTATTCCATATGTTTGTGTGTACCCGTTTGCCATTAATCTAGCTTTGAATCTCTCAATTGTGCCATCTGCATTAAATTTCATAGTATACACCAATCGGCATCCTACTGGTTTCTTTCCAATTGGACACTCTATGAATTCCCATGTTTTATTTCTTTGCAAGGATCTCATCTCCTCATTCATAGTATCTTTCCACCTGGAGTCAGCTAAAGCTTCTTGCACACTGTTAGGAATAGATACAGTAGATAATTAGCTTATAAATGTGATATTTGAGTTAGACAAATTCTGGTTACAAACATAATTACTCATAGGGTTTCTTGTCTTACTCGTGAGGTCAAGATCATAAGTAGGCTTAGGGATACCTCTAGTGACACGATCTGGCAGAATTCTTTTTTCTGTATTAGGTTCTTGAGAGGATGATGGATGTGGTATATCATTAGCATCAACAGGCAAATTTTCGATCTCAACATGCTCAAAATCTTCCTCATTATGTGGTTGTTGATCATAACATTGTTGCATACTTTCATCATCTCTTGATACAACTTTTTAACTTTCTTTCTCCAATCCGATCTCAATATCAATTTCTTGAGGAACAAAAGTTTGAACTTCATCATAATTCTCCCCTTGAATTTCAGACTCGGGGGAAAAATATATTAAGGTTTCATGAAAAACTACATCTATAGTAGTAAACATTTGCTTGGTTTGTGGATTGTAGCACCGATATCCTTTCTGGTGATCCGCATAGCCGAACACACACCTTTTAGCTCTAGGATACAACTTACTTCTCTGATGCTTGTGTAAGTGAACATAAGCAATACAACCAAAAACTCTATGTGTTAGTTCAACAATTTTAGGACTTACTACTGCATCTGTAAGTGATTGAAGAGATGTTTTATACTCAAGTGATCTGGTCGGTGTTCAGTTGATAGTGTATACTGCATATGTGAGAGCTTCTCCCCAATATATTGTTGGCATGTGAGCTCCAATTAGTGCAGCTCAGACCACCTCCAATAGATGACGGTTCTTTCGTTCTGCCACCCCATTCTGTTGTGGAGTACTTGGACAAGGTCTTTGATGAACAATTCCATTGGCTACTAAAAAATATTGAAGTTCTAATTGCATATATTCTCCTCCGTTGTCACTGCGCAGTACCTGAATTTGTGCTTTGTACTAGGTCTCAATCATTTTGCAGAATTTTTGAAATAGTCCTCCAACTTCACTTTTAGACTTCATCAAACATAACCAAGTCATTCGAGTACAATCATCAATAAACGTTACAAACCACGTTGAGCCACCCAACGTTGTAACCTTAGATGGACCCCATACATCAGAGTGAATGATCATAAAAGGAAGAAAACTTTTATTTAAAATAAAAGGAAAATGTGTTCTATGACTCTTTGCAAGCTCACAAACATCACAATAAAAAGTTGAAGTGTCTACTTGGTCAAATACATTTGGAAATGACTTCTTTATGTAACCAAAAGATGCATGTCCTAGATGCTTATGCCATAACCAGATGTCATCGCCTTTTCTTACTTCTTGAGACCCTTTTGTTGCTAGCACTTGACCAAGTTTCTTTGAATTTTTTTCTGTCAGGTCTAGGTAATACAACCTTCCTCGCATAATACCACAACTAATCGTCTTCCTCGTTTGAATATCCTTAAAAAAACAAGAGTCAGGCCTACAAATTACAACACATAAAAGAGCTTTGGTTATTTGCGAGACTGACAATAGGTTATATATAAGAGAAGGAATAACAAGGACAGTATCAAGATTCAAATTGTTTGAAATAGAGACAGTTCCTTCTCCAATAATAGTGGATTTACTACCATTGGCTGTGGTTATACTTTTTTGTGAGGAAGGTTTAAGATTTTTAATTTGTCTAACATCAAAAGTCACAAGATCAGAACATGCAGAGTCAATTATCCATGCATTATTTAGAATGATAGATGTGCTTATTAAAGCCTTACCATTAGAATCATCACTACCTGCGATTGTAGCAAGCATCATGCCTTTGTCGTCCTCTTTGTCAATGGCAGTTACAGCAGTAGCAGTTGAATTTCTTTTTGAATTCTTCTTCGATGCTCGACTGTGGTCCCACCACTCGGGGTATCCTATGATTTCATAGCATCATTCATTGGTGTGTCCATGCTTATTACACTGAGTACACTTGTAGTTACCTTTTTCAAAATCTTTTGATTGCTTCGATTTAGTGTGGTGATTTGTTGGCTGCTTCTTTGTCATCATAGTTATGGAATCAGAAATCATATCTTCTTTTTTCAACGTTGTTCGCTGGATTGTCTCTCTTCGGATCAATGCATAACATTCTTCTAAATCAGGTGTCACTTCTTTGCGTAAGATTTCTCCACGAACTTGCTCAGAATCATCATCTAGTCCAACAAGGAATATATGCACCCTTAATCTTTCAATGGACTTTCGATATGACTTCACATCATCAGGGTCCTTCATGACTACTTTGTCACGATGGTCTAATTCCCTAAAAATCTCAACCAACTCCCCATAATATTCAGTTAAGGTTCTATTATTTTGTTTTGCAGTGTATGCCCTTTGATTTAGGGCAAACACCTGTAGCTCATCACTTCCATCATAAAATGCCTTTGACAAAGCATTCCAAATATCGAGGGAAGTGGGTAAGCGAATATATTTTTTCATAATTTCTGGTTTCATGGATATCAATAGTCATCTTTTCACTTTTTTGTTTTCAGCATACCATTTTTCATATCCCTCATCGTTCTCTGTTGGAGGCTTCACCTTCCCACGGATATAGGACAATTTTTACCTATCTACAATGTGCATCTCCATTAGTTGTGACCATACGTCATAATTGGATTCATTTAGGATGATGTCTGCGTTAAAAACACCTTCAGATTGAACAACCACTGGAATTAGTTTTCAGTTAAGATCTCCAAGGATTTTGAAAGAAAAAGAAAAAAGTTATAAGATCTGATACGAAATTGAAAAACATAGAATTCATTCTATATTTTTATTCATATTCTTTTTTGTACACATATACTATAATCTTATAGTATTTTACTCTAATTAATCATGACTAAATATAGGAAGTTCTGATTATACAATATTTTGTACCGCTATACAAACCTATAATTTAGCTAATCAAATATCTTTATCCCAACAATTCCGATAACAATTTAATTGATAAAATTGAAGCTATCTTGACACGAAAGGTGTTTCGAGAAATTTTTAAAAATATAATATATTATTTTAATCTATAATTTAAAATCTATATAAGAATAATATATTTTATTTTAAAAAACTCGTATAACTTTTTTATAATGACTTTGTCACTACTACAGTAAAACACTTTCTACGACAAGCATCCAACGTCGGTTATCACGAAGACCGACGTTGTACAAGACGCGGTGGCAAACTTGTAAATATGAAACAAAATTTAACGCTCGGTTATATAATAACGGACGTAGTAACTCGCAATTCAACGTCGGTTATATGACAGACGACGTTAAATGTTTAAATTTAACGCTCGGTTATGTATAACCGACGTTGAATTCCCAAAATCAACGTCGGTTACATGACTTACCCGACGTCGAAAGCGTTATCCACGTCGGGTTTTTTAATAACCGACGTTGAATGTCCTTTATACCTCTCCTCCTAGGCGCGCTGCCCCTCGTCGCGCTTCTTCTTCATCCCACATACTCCCTCCTTCTGCTTCTTCTTCGCTGTGCCTCAGTCCTCACTGCTGCCCCCTCGCCGCCCACTTCGCCGCCCCCTGGCTCTGCCCCCTCGCCGCCCCTTCGCCGCCCACTCGCCGCTGCTACCTCATTCGTTGTGGTCTGCTGCCTCAGTACTCACTGCCGTGCTCTGCCCCCTCGCCGCCCACTCGCCGCGCTCTCATCAGGTTAGATTAAGTTGTATGGATGATTTACAGCATGCATTTAACATAAATATGGATTATTTAGAGCATTTCCTGCGGAGGAACATTAGAAAGATGATGGATGATTTTATATATATGGTTTGATTTGATCTAGGTTCGTTTAGGTTTCGAAGTGGTATATGGAACATTAGGTTTCATTTAGGTTTAGGTTTAGGTTTAGGTTTCGAAGTGGTATATGGAACATTAGAGCATGTATGGAACATTAGAGCATTGTTAGGCAATGTACACGTTTTTTTTGTATTGTTTTGTTAAACCTTTTCTAATAAACCTTGAATATCTAGGCAAGCCTTTTTGTGTAGTTAGATGGATCGAACTTGGGTCAATGCAAGTCGTATGTCAGAAGAGTATGAGAATGGAGTTGAATCCTTTTTGAAATTTGCCGAACAAAATGCTCCCAAAATGAATGGAAAAATCTACTGCCCATGCGTTAATTGTGTAAATGGCAGAGTACAAGAGATGGACACAACGCGGGAGCATCTTATTTGCGATGGGATGATGAAGAATTACACCATATGGACATGGCACGGTGAAGTGGTTGATA
The DNA here is from genome assembly GCA_963425845.1 of Sphenostylis stenocarpa. Taxonomy (NCBI): domain Eukaryota; kingdom Viridiplantae; phylum Streptophyta; class Magnoliopsida; order Fabales; family Fabaceae; genus Sphenostylis; species Sphenostylis stenocarpa. Next base: position 52,047,086 of record OY731403.1, read on the forward strand.
TTCCAACAATATCACAAACTATTGAGGATGATGTAACCTGTGAAGATCGAATAGAGGACATGCTTTGTGATGTGGGTCAAGAGAGCTTTCTTGAAGCACATGCATCTATATATGATACATTGAGGACCGATTCAGAGACACCTTTGTATCCCGGATGTACAACTTTCACACGGTTGTCATCTCGTGTTAAGATTGGTCAATCTAAAAGCAAAATTTGGTTGGAGTGATACAAGTTTTAATGAATTACTCCAACTTTTGAAGGAGATGCTCCCGAACAATAACACCTTGCCGGACCGTATGTATGAAGCGAAGAAGATACTATGTCCGATGGGTTTAGAATATAGGAAGATACATGCTTGCCCTAATGATTGTGTGTTATACAAGAAAGAATTCTCATCTTTAGACCAATGTCCAACATGTGGTGTATCACGTTACAAAACGAAGGATGGTGATGATTGTAGTCAGGAGAGTGGTAAAAAACGTCCTCCTGCAAAAGTTTTATGGTATCTTCCAATTATTCCAAGATTTAGGCGGTTGTACGCTCACGAAGATGCTCGAAAATTTAATTTGGCATTCAAAGAGAAAAACATGTGATGGGCAAATGCGACATCCATCCGACTCTCCCCAATGGAAGAATTTTGACCGTCTATTTCCAAGTTTTGGTAGTGATGCAAGAAACCTTAGACTTGGATTAGCAACAGATGGGATGAATCCTTTTGGAAATTTAAGTAGTAACCATAGTTCATGGCCCGTTTTATTGATGATTTACAATCTTCCACCATGGTTATGCATGAAGCGCAAATATGTCATGTTGTGTATGATGATTTCAGGTCCAAGACAGCCAGGAAATGACATAGATGTGTATTTGAGTCCTTTGATAGAAGACTTAACACTATTATGGGAGGAAGGAGTAGATGCATTTGATGGGTATCAACAGCAGAAGTTCAAGTTGCATGCAATGTTACTTTGCACCATTAATGACTTCCCTGCCTATGGAAACTTGAGTGGGTATAGTGTGAAGGGGCATTATGCTTGTCCTATTTGTGAAGAAGAGACCAGTTATATACAATTGAAACATGGAAAGAAGACAGCTTTATAACAGTGCACAGAAAATTTCTCCCGCATGACCATCCATACCGTAGACTCGAAGAAAGCTTTTAATGGCATACAGGAGGATGAAATTGCCAGAGAACCATTGACTGGTTTAGAAGTTTACGATCGAGTGAAGAACATAAGCATTACATTTGGAAAGACCCAAAAAAGGTCTTCTGACAAGAACATGTGGAAGAAGAGATCAATTTTCTTTGATCTTCCATATTGGAGCCATTTAGAAGTACGACATTGTATTGATGTTATGCATGTGGAGAAGAATGTATGTGATAGTCTCATTGGCACATTGTTAAACATTCAAGGAAAGTCAAAGGATGGGATCAAAGCACGTCAAGACCTTTGTGAGATGGGAATACGTCCCGAATTACATCCAAGGCCTGAAGGCAATAGAACATATCTACCACCAAGCATGTCACACCTTGTCAAAGAAGGAGAAACGTAGTTTATGTCATTGTCTTGCAAGTATTAAAGTGCCACAAGGATACTCTTCAAATATTAAGAGTCTTGTATCCATGAAAGATCTGAAGTTAATTGGATTAAAGTCCCATGATTGTCACGTTTTGATGCAACAGCTTGTTACCCGTGGCTATACGTAACATATTGCCTAAGAATGTTAGACATGCCATTATGCGGCTATGTTTTTTCTTCAATTCTATTTGTGCCAAGGTTATCGATGAAAAATCACTAGATGAGTTGGAAAATGAGGCTACGGTTGTGCTATGTCAATTGGAGATGTATTTTCCTCCATCATTCTTTGATATAATGATTCACTTAATCGTTCATGTTGTGAGGGAGATACGAATTTGTGGGCCGGTTTATTTGAGGTGGATGTACCCAATTGAGCGATACATGAAGATCTTCAAAGGGTATTCTAAAAATCCATATAGACCCGAAGCTTCAATTGTTGAGCGGTATATTGCAGAAGAAGCCATAGAATTTTGTTCAGATTACTTGGCAAGAGTCGTACCTGTGGGTGTACCTAGAAATCGTCATGATGATAGGCTAAATGGTAAGGGAACTCGTGGTATTAGAATTCAAACAAAAGATCATGTAGAGTTGACCACCGCCCACTTGTATATTTTGAACAATACAGAAGAGGTTATTCCTTACATAGATGCGCATAAAGCAATGTTAAAGGACCTAAACCCCAAAATGGGTGAAAGGTGGTTGATGAAAGAGCATAACAACAACTTTATCAATTGGTTTCAAAGCAAAATATTTTCAAGTGACAATGCCTCTGATACACTGAAATGGCTAGCACATGGGCCTAGATATAATGTTATAACTTGGCAAGGGTATGACATTAACAAATACTCATTCTATACGAAGGCACAAGATGACAAAAGTACGGTCCAGAATAGTGGAGTATCTATTGAGGCAACATCTATGCACTTTTCTAGTGCAAAGGACAAAAACCCCATCATGGCATCAATTAGTTACTTTGGAGTGATTGAGGAGATTTGGGAGGTCGACTATACTAAATTCAAAGTGCCTTTATTTAAATGTAAATGGGTTGATAGCAATACTGGTGTCCAAAGAGACCAAATGGGATTTACTTTGATTGATATAAACAAGATTGGTCATAAGGAAGAACCCTTCATAATGGCATACCAGGCAAAACAAGTGTTTTATGTCACTGATCCATCAAATGATAGGTGGTCAGTTGTCCTCAAAGGAAAAATGATTGATGTCACAAATGAGAATGGAGAAGAATTAGATGATTTTATTAACATTCAAAATTCACCACGGTTGCCTATTGCTATATCCCAATTGGAAGAGGACTTTGTTCATGCTACTCGCAATGACCATGATGAAGGCATATGGGAAAATATTAATACAATCTAAGTTATGTTTCTATTTATTTATTTTTTTAACATGTAATTGAGGAGACTTTGCATGTGTATTGATATAATTCTATGTTTTTTTCATTACAGGTAAATGGCATCTCCTCCACCATCTCCTCCACCATCTCCTCAGGCATCTGGAAAGACATTTTCCAGTAAGAGGAGTCGACAATCTACACGGTTGAAAGGCTTGACCGTTAGACACATATCTGGCCAGAAGTTATCTGTTTCTGTTGATCCTAGGACTGGCAAGGTGTCAGGTCCCTTCAGTACCCAATTTAGTAGCTACTTGGGTACACTAGCTAGAGAGAAGGTATTTATTCTATTTCAAAGTTAATTTCATTTCAAATATATTGTTGATACTTATGTTGTTTATGTTGTGTAGATATCTATTCTCCATCCTACTTGGGATCATGTGGAGGAAACTGTGAAGAACTTGTTATGGCAAGATCTTCTTGTAAGTATGTGTATTTAGTTGTTTATATTGTTTATACATTATTATCAATTGGTTAACTAAAACTTGTTTGCTACTGTAGGAACACTTTGATTTAGTTAATTCTGAGGATGTGAGGAGGAAGATAATGACAGCCATAGCAAAAATGTGGAGACAGTTCAAGTCCACATTGACCACTAAATGGGTGTATGCTGAGGACAAAGTTAGCAAGGGATTAACCCCTTGCCAAAGATATGGCATAGATGAGGACACTTGGAAGAAGTTTGTACATAGTAGGACTGGTTCAGAGTGGGAGGTAATAGCTTATGGCTTAATTGACTTGAATATTTCATAATGAGTTGTGTATCTAATATTGTGTTCAATTATGTTGCAGGAAAGAAGACAAAAAGCAAAAGACATTCAAAGGAAGAATGTCGCCCCCCACCTTCTGTCTCGTGGGGGGTACGACTTATTGACTAAGAAGATGATGGAGGAGAAGAGTAGACTTCGACAGTCGGAGTTAGCCTCTTCTGGTTTAAGCGAAGAGCAGATTCCTCCACCATCTCCTCCAAAACGTCACCAGAAGTGGAAGAGGGCGCGTACAAAGCCTTCTGGTGACATGACGTCGCTGGAAGCCCGAGAAATTGCTGCTCGGATTGTAAGTAAAAGAAGTTAATTTACTTTGAATTAGTTATATGTAACATGTTCATTAATAAAATTAACTTTTATAATGTAGGATGCCTTGGAGGAGCAGTGTACACAGGGAACTTTCATCCCTTCTGGTCGTCAGGATATCTTGACCACTGCTATTGGACGACCAGAACATCCAGGTCGTGTTCGAGCTGTTGGCCAAGGTGTGGGTGTCCGACAGTATTTTGGACCACCATCACAGGATATCCGCACCTCCACATCCCTGAGCCAAGAAGATATTGCTGCCTTGGAGATGGCTCTCACAGAGAAATTGACACCAGCCATCAGGGCAAAATTGGAGGAAGAGTTGACTCCTGCCATCAGCGCACGACTTGAGGAGACCATCACTGCACGTGTGCAGGAGCAGTTCCTGCGTATGACCTCCATGGGTACTTCATTTGCTGATGCTCATCCTCCATCAGGTGCATTTTCAACCACAAATTGGTACTTGACTTATGTTTCTAAAATCTTAGTCCTTATTGGAATTTACTGTATTTGTAGGTCCAAGAGTTAGCACAAAGGGCAGTTGTGCTGAAGCCACTATCGAGGTCACACCTGAGGTGGCATCTATTCATCCTGAATCCACAAAGGATGATCGATATGGCTTGTGGGTTGAGGTAGATGAAGGTCTAAGGCTAGTGGCCCATGGATCAGTTCATGAAGGGGCTTCAACCATCCACAATGTGCCTTTGGATCCTAACTTGGTCAAAGTAGTGGTTGAAAAGGTGGTTGACGCTGCGGCTAGTGTCCCTATCCCCACTGAAGAGGTGCAGACAGTGGGCCAAGCCCTTCAGACCTTCATTACTTGGCCCCGACATT
>OY731403.1:52056981-52224481 GCA_963425845.1 Sphenostylis stenocarpa
TCCCCCTTCCTTTTCCTTTGGGATCCACCTCTCCACCTCTGATGGCCATGTCTTCGGTGGTAACATAGATGGTCCAGTCATCGCAAGTAAGAATGTTAGCTTGACCATCTTCACCTTCAAGAACCCTGGAATTGACAAATACGTTCCTGAAGGCGAAGAAAACGATGATCAGAACGATAATAACAAAAACAATAAGAATTGTAATAATAGCAGAGGGGATTTGTCGATGTTGAACTCTGCTAGTTGAAGAAGACATGGGTGGTGAATGATGTGAAAGTGACGGCATTGAATGTAGGACGTAACAAATACATGAAGGCAATTGAGATCTCTTTGAATGTGTTGCATTTTTGTTTTTATTGTTCTAGTTTATTTTATTTATGGGTACTTCTTGAAGTGTGCTAGGAAACTGTTATTGAGATTATGTTTTTCGTTTTATCAACATGTTTGTTTCAATTTCTTTAATTTTAAATGAATTTCTTCTATCATCTTTTGATAGTCAATTTAATTTTGTTAATGTGATTGTATCTTTCAGAAAATTATTAATTTTAGAAAATTGAAGATATTCTATTAAAGTTCACCATAGTTTTTAGATATGTAGCAGGCATTTGTTGATACAAAATGTTAGCCTACGCCACCGGAGAAAGGACACAAAGGAGAAAACGATAATAAGTATATAAAAAAGTTAAACGTATATTTCTTTACATCTACACTCATACAATATTTTTTTAATTGAAATATTATATTATCAAACAAATATGCATCATAATTCACGTATATCAATAATTTTGAGCGACCACCAAATATTCATTATTATAATTTTTTATTCTACAATCAAATATTTATTTGATATTTAATATTTTAATTAAAAATGGGTGTGGCAAGTATAGATAGAAATGAGCTGTATGTTTCACTTTTTCCAAAGGTTTTAGAATAAAAATTTGATAACAGTGTAAATGTTACCGAAAATTACGGTATATGCTACTCATGTTGCGTGACTAAGGAAAAGATAAATAAATAAAATAAAATATATTAATGAATACATATTATTAAATGTTGATATTATTAAGGTGTATGAATAATAAAATGGAGGGTGTGAGTTTTTTTTTTTTTTTTTTTTATAAAAGATATTTGATTTTAGAATAAAAATTTGATAAATGAATGTCATTTGAGTGTTACCGAAAATTATGGGTGTATATAAATCATTGTATAACAAAAGAAAAGTTAAATAAAAAATAAAACATATTAATGAATATATATTATTACGTGTTCGATATTATAAAGGTGTATGAATAATGAAATGGAGGTGTGAGTTTTTTTTTAAAAGATATTTTGATTTGAGCATAAAAAATTGATAACAATAAATGTCATTTGGGTTTTACGGAAAATTATGAGTATATATGAATCATACTGCACAAGGAAAGAAAAGCTAAATAAAAGAATAAAAATATATTAATTAATATATATTATTAAGTGTTGAATTATTAAGGTATATGAATAATGAAATGAAGGGTGTGAGTTTTTTTTTTCTAAAAAATATTTTATTTTAGAATAAAAAATTGATAACAATAAATGTTGTTTGCTTATTACCGAAAGTTATGGGATGTATGAATCATGTTACGTAACTAAAGGAAAAGCTAAATAAAAAAATTAAATGAATACATATTATTAAGTATTGATATTATTAAGGTGTATGAATAATGAAATGGAGGTGAGTTTTTTTTTCTAAAAGATATTTAATTTCAGAATAAAAAATTGATAACAATGAATATCATTTAGGTGTTACCTAAAATCATGGGTATATATGAATCATGGAACTAACGAAATGGAAGGAAAGACTAGATAAAGAAATAAAATATATTAATGAATATTTATTATTAACGAGTGTTGATATTATTAAAGTGAATGAATAATTATTGAGTGAAAATTATACTCGTAATTAAATCTTTTACACATTATAAATAATAATAAAGATATTATTTTTTATATAATTTTATCAAACTAGACTTTTATTTAAAATAAATATTGTTTTCCACATTGATCTCTTAAAATTTTTGAAGATGTCATAAGGATTATATATACATATATAATCCTAGTTTTTTTTTTATTTCACTTTTCTTTATCTCTTGAATGTAATGACACTTGTATGTTATGAAAGATGATGAAGATAAGAAAAAAGAGAAATAAGATTGTATTATTGAATTGGAGGAAAAATGAATACATAAAAGAGGTAGAAGGAAATATCTTTGTATACAGATAAAGGGTTGTCGCAATCAGAATCGCGACTGAACGATAAAATTAAGTTTTTAAATGAAAAAAAAAACAATAGAATCGCCACCAATTTTATTTTAAGGAAAAATATCAAAAATAATCTTCAAAAAGGAAAATGGTCTACGAAATAAAGGTTATGTTTGAGAATGATTATGTGTAAGGAAGATATTAACACCTTACAACATCCATTCTAAAAACGGTTATCTTTAATTATATGTAAAAAATTTAAATATCTTAAAATGATCTATTTTATCCCTCGAATTTATATATTGATTAGATATTGCTACTAAATAAAAGATTATATATTTTTTTTATTTTTAGCTCGACGAGAGATCATCTCCGTGCTCCTACGTATCCCCGGTGCAATGGAGAATTAGAATATTCTTTCTTATAAAAAATGTTTTGTGAGTAATTTATTTATTTATTAGTGTGGATAAATTAAAAGTATACTTAAGATAATTATAAAATAAACAAATTAGAAGTGCATCTAAAGTGATTATTGATTTTTTTATAATTTAAATAATAATTAAATTGGAAGTACATCCAAAGTAATTATTAATAATAAAATATTTTTAATTATTAAATTTATCATCTCTCTACATGGATTTAAGATACTTTAAAAATAAGTATTTATTATAATCAAATCAAAAGTATATTTGAAGTGATTATTATAAATTTATGATAATCAAATTGAAAGTACATCCAAAGTGATTAATTAATTTTTTATATAATTTTATGTAATAATTAGTTTAAAATGTGTTCTAAACTTTTACTACCATGAAATTCATTGTAATAAAAATTTAACATTTTTTTAAAATAATTTTTATAATGATCAAATTAAAATACATCGAAATAACCATAAAATTTTAATCTTACAATAATTAAATCAAAATTTTAATTATATTTGGATAAATAACTTTGTAAATTTATTAGTTCTAAGTACAAAAAGAGGTTGTAACACAAAAAAGTTAACAATTGTGACTAATGTAAAATATTATTCATCTACTTATTTGTTGATTTTAAATAAAGGAAAAAGGAAATAATAATAATAATAACAATAATAATAATAGTAATAATAAAAATAAGATAATAATAATAATAATAATAATAATAATAATAATAATAAGATAATAATAATAATAATTTTTGTTTTTGTAATTTATTTTATTATGTTGTTCAGTTTAAATTAGAAAAGAAAATAAATGTTAAGTCCAATTACTCATAAAAAATTTTCAGATTGCTATTTGAAACTTTTATGTTATTTTCACCCCCTTTTTATTTGGCCCACGCATTTTTGTCTTTGAGCCCACCTTCCGTCTCTCGACCCATTTCTTCTTAACCTAATCCTAAACCTAATGGAAGCGTTGGAGATGGGAGCCGCAGGAGATTAGAGTTGCAGAGGGGCTAGGGCTGTCGGGTGAGGCGCGATAGAGAATCACACACAGCTAGGGTTCAAGTGAGGGAGATGGGGGTGTTACGGTGGTTTCTAGTGGGGGGAGGCAATTTAGCGGTAGAGATTTAGTGGTACTGGTGGAGGCACGAGGTCGGGAAGGTGTGTCGCACGGATGCGACTACCACATGGTGGCTAGGGTTAGCGGTGGAGATTTAGGGGTATTGTTGGAGGCACAGGGCCAGGAAGGTGTGTAATATCCTAAATTTTGCAATCAATTATATAAATAAATTTTGTAAGTTATAAATATGTACCGAATATTATGTAGAGTTATTATAAAAATAAAACATGATTTTTATAGTAATTTTGTCTTAAGAAAATTATAAAATAAAATCCAAGGTTAATATTGTGTCAAATAATAATTTAATAATAATTCTTAATAATAAAATTAAATAAATGAATAAATAAATATTAAAATTAAAAAAAATCACGAAAAGAGAGAAATGGTATTCAGGGACAGTAGTTTTAGATCAAGTCAATAAAACCTTTGAATTAAGTCGGTGAAATAAGGCGGTGGAGAATAAAATTAAAGAAAATTCGAGAAGGACTATAAGTCGGTAAGATAAGTGTATAAATAGGAATAAATTTGAAAACTTACTTACACAAAAACATACAATTCCCGTCACTTACAAATCCAACAGAGAGGCACCAGAATTCTGAGAAGAAGAATTCGAGAGAAAGGAGGAAAGGGGAGCATAAGAAATTAAGAGAATAATAAGATTTTGAATGAACCAGGTATGGGTTAGACGTTTAGTTTTATTCATACGAATGTCTGTAATTGGAGATTACTATTCATCAATTGCAAAGTTTGAAATATTGTTGAAATTCTTTCAATTAAGGATGAATTATATAATAAAATTGTTGTTTTTAACTTAAATTGAACATGTTTATGGTTTAATTTTGATTTGGAACTAATTTGATTGATTGAAATTGAGAAATTTGAAACCTGGATTTCGAAAATGGCAAACTGGATGAAAATCTGCAAAATTCGCTCAAGCGAAAAATATATCGCTTGAGCGAGGACACTTGGAAAATTTGGGATTCTCGGGTTCTTTATCGCTCAAGCGAAAATTTCATCGCTTGAGCGACTAAGGGTCATGTCTCGCTCAAGCGACCTGTGTACTCGCTTGAGCGACGAAAGCTTCAAACAAAGGGGACTCTCGGGTCATGCCTCGCTCAAGCGACCGATGTACTCGCTTGAGCGACGAAGCCTTCAAACAAAGGGGACTCTCGGGTTCCATCTCACTCAAGCGACCGGTGTACTCGCTTGAGCGAGCGAAGGAAGAAGAAAGGACTAGGTGGGAATTTTTGCAAAAGATCAAGGGTAAAATAGTCATTTCACATATTAGGGACATAAATGAAATTTTGAAAAAAAGGTTAAGGGTATAATCGAGATAAAGTCAAACAGTATATTACCCCCTCTTTATTTACTAGGAAAACGACTCAATAAACGTTAGAATTTGAGGATAGTGCCTTCATCAAAGTTATAGATTATTATCTTATCTTTCCCAACACAATTGGAATCATCTTAAAATGAGGTCTAGAACTCAAGATATGGACAAAACACTAAACCCTATGAAATGAATTATTAATAAAAATTGTCTTGCTTAAAACAACTATGAATTGTAATTAAAATTTTGAAAATATGAAGGAGATGTTTTTAAGTACTTAATTGATGATAGATTGTTTTGTTTCATACGAGACATAAACATAGTGCATGAAATGTTTTCTGGAAGTCACAGAAAAGTTTTTTTAAAGAAAAATATTTGGAAATTTCTCTTAAGTAGCTACCAAGGACAATTGGTAGTAATAATGATGTGCAAACCATAATTTTAAAAATATTTCTGTAAGTCAATTTACTATCAAGAGCATCTGGTAGTGGAATATGACTATGAAAATGGCTGGCCAAATGAGACAAAGAATGAAGAAAATTGAGCTACCAGAATCTCTGATAGTAAATGGGGGAGTAGAATAGGTAAGACAAGACCTCCGGTCTATGGGGATGGACCTTTGGTCTAGGGAGTGTTTGGGCATGGGCAATTCCATAAGTGACCGAGTCTTTATTTGATTCCGTGTCGTGGTAGCCTACCGGTGCACCGACACTCCGACTACTGTATACTTATTCGCGTTTAGTGGGATATTGCCGAATCACCGGACAGGGTGATGTTAAGCTCTAGTTCCACTAGACACTCAATGAGTCTCCATGGAGCATTGAGTCAAAAATAATTTTTTATTTTGAGTCAAAAACATGATTTTAAAGTTTTACGTTTGGAGTCACATGTGCATATCATAAACATATTGCATGATAAAATTGTAGATTATTCATGATTTGTACGATATTCTCTATTATGATTCCATGATTTATTTATTTGTTTCTCATAATTAATTTTTAAATTAAATTATATATGGTTGTATATTTATTAGAAGGGATGTTTCATTGGTTGATTTTATCGTATAAATATTTGCTTTATTTGTTGTGGATAAAATTAAATGTCTAACCCCATAAATATTTCAATCCCGAGATGTTGGTGACGTATGATGCAGGAATACATAGTCCAAGAGATAGATGTCGGATGCAAAAATCCGAGCTTAGGCTGGGAATTGTATAACATATAAGTATAACTTCATGACTTGTAATATTTTGAAAACTTTGTACTAGAACTTGTTGCTTGATTTAATATAAAACCTTACCTAAATTAATTGTTCACTTAGTATATTTTTTTTATTAACCTTCTATGAATATTGAAAATATTACTAACTTAGATAATAAATTAGGATTAATAAATGTAATAAGTAAGGGGGTTACAAGGTGCATCGCGGATGCGACGACCACAAGGTGGCTAGGGTTAGCGGTGGAGATTTAGGGATACTGGTGGAGGCGTGGGGCCGGGAAGATGTGTTGCGCGGATGCGACGACCATACGGTGGCTAGGGTTCGCTTGCGGTGGCTACAACAGAGATTGGGACCGATTTGGGTTTCTTCGTGGTTTTGGGGAGACAACTTAGCGGAGGTGACTACGGTGGTAGTTCACGGTGGCTTGGCGGTGAGGGACAGGGGTTGCGGTAGTTGACGACTAGGGTTTGGGGTGAGGTTGTAGTGGCTGATGGTGGCGGAAAAATAGTTAGGTAAGGAAAAATGGGTATTGATTGGGAAATAGGTTTCTTCGGTGAGGGTGAGGGTGGTGCGCGGTGGTTTTGGTGGTGGTCGCCGGTGAGGCGGTGGAGCTCGTTGTGGTAATGGTAAGTGAGGTTTTTTGTTAATTTTTGTTATAATTTTATTAATTGTTATAAAATATGTGCAATATATTTAAATTGGGAACATGATATAAATACTACTACAAATAACCTGTTGAATGTTGGTTGTTGGTTGCCTCCTCTGTTGATTGTTGTCTTGACTGAGATATTGTTGTGGTTGTATTGACTGAGATATTGTTGTGGTTGTATTGACTGAGGGTTTTCTGATGGTGGGTGATGGTGGGTGCGTGATGATGATCTGTTTTTTCCTTTTTGTTTTCGTACTCCCTCCTTTGTGTTCTTCCAAGATTAATTTATATAGAGCTTGATTAGCAGGATTATGTTCCTCCTTTTTTTGTAACCTATAGGGAGCTGGCTGGAGTAGGGAGGCTGTAGGTAGGGTGGCTGGCTAGAGTAGGGTGAGTAAAGCTAGGGTGGCTGAAGCTTAGGTGGCTGTAGGGTGACTGTTTTTTTCTTTATTTATTTTTGTTATTATTATTTTTATATATTATCTTTTTGGTGTTTACGAGTTGCCCCTCTTTAATCAAGTTTTATTAGATAATTTGAATGTGAATTTATATTATCATAATAAAATATAATTAAAGATGTGAACACTAAAATACTACAAATAAACATAATTAAATATGTGAACACCAAAATACTGCAAATAAAATTGTGATTTGAAAAGTTGAAAATTTGAGAATGAACTCAGGGATCCAATATTGCGATTGAAATATGCAAATAAAATTGTGATTTGAAAAAGTTGAAAACTTGAGAATGGACTCGAGGATCCATTATTGCGATTGAAATAGGCAAATAAAATTATTATTTGAGTAGACTCAATGATATATGCAAATATTGTGATTTGAAAAGTTTAAAACTTAGAAGTGGACTCGAAGATCCAATATTGTGATTGAAATATGCAAAAATAAAATTGTGATTTAAAAAAAAAATGAAAACTTAGAAGTGCACGTGGGGATCCAATATTGCGATTGAAAATTTAGAAGTGGGTTCGAAGACCTTGGGCTCGGGGACCAAATACAAAGCTATGATTTGAGGTGTTGAAAGCCTGGAAAGTAATGCATATAATTTAAACCTTATAAGAGACATGGGAAACCTTATAAGGGGTGTGAGAAACTAACATGAATATTTTCACATCCTTCAGCTATTGGCACACTTCTGATTACTTTGGGCACATGGACTCGGTATTAAAATAGTCTAGACAAATGCATATTGAATGGTTATTTATTCTTAACTTAAACAAGTAATACATGACTTAATTCACAAATAAAGTGTATGATATATAATTTAAAGTGCATGGCATGTGATTCACAAATAAAGTATGATATATGTGGTGTATGATATGAAAATTCATGATGGGTGCATGATGCATGTACTTTTCATGCATGTATTTTTGACTAATGATTTTTGTTTATTATTATTATTATTATCATTATTATTTTATATTATTTATATTTATTATTATTTTTTTACACATTTTCCTACGCCTTAACCCCTTAAGATTTCGAGTGTATCAAGATTCATGGAGGGAAGCAGTCTTTGAAATGTAATTTCATTCTAAGGCATGTTGAATTCGTCTTCTTCAATTGGATCAGGGTTATGCTTTGCTATTTATGATTTCGAATTATCAACAGCTGGTCATTCTTGCCCACATCACTTCATTTTTTAAATAATTTCATTTTCATTATAATGCATTATTAACATTATGACATGTTCCTTTATTGGTATATTCATGACGAAATGACACAAAGAGGTGATGGTTGAGACAATTTATTTTTATTACTAGGAATGGAAAGGGTGCATACAGGAACATTTTTATTTAAGGAATACGTAATAAATATAAACATAAGTGACAATTTAAGGGTTTTTGGGTTTTTTTTATATAACAATGTTAATCCTCATGTTTACAATTTTGAAGAGGTCATCCGTCAACCTTTGCAAACATATGACAATTTGTCGTTTCATCTCTTGAGTAACTTTGTGTATATCAATCTTTTAACTTGCCCCCTCATTTTTGAACTTTCATCATTGTAGGTTGCTCTGACTTTTATATAGACCAGTCAAGTAATTCTACTTGCCCTTATCTTGCCTAAGCCGCTTTCAAGTTTTCAGCTTATCGGGTTGCTCAATTTTGGCTAGACCATTTTTTCAAATTTTCAGCTTAACAAACTCTTTTTCCTTTCTCTCTCCTTTTTATGCATAGTATTTCTTAATTGTGTCAGAATTGATTGGGAGTGATAAATCTTTACCATCCATGTTTGAAAGGATAAGGGCACCCTCTGAAAAAGCTTTATTTACCACATATGGTCCTTCATAATTCGGCATCCACTTTCCTCTTTAATCCTTTTGAGTTGGTAGGATCTTCTTAATGACCAAATCTCCTTCATGAAATTGTCGAGGACGGACCTTTTTATCATAGGATATTTTCAACCTTTTTTGATACAACTGTCCATGACATAGGGCGATCAACCTTTTTTCTTCAATAAGATTCAATTGGTCGATACGAGTCTGGATCCAGTCAGCCTCTTCAAGTTTTGTTTCAGCCAACACCCTTAGAGAGGGAATTTCTACTTCAATTGGAAGCATTGCATCCATCCCATATACCAAAGAATAAGGAGTTTCCCTTGTAGAAGTTCAAACGGAGGTGCGATATTCGTGTAGTGCGAAAGGCAACATTTCATGCCAATACTTGTATGTAACTACCATCTTTTGGACAATCTTCTTTATGTTTTTATTTGCTACTTCTATTGCCTCATTCATCTTTGGACAATATGGTGATGAATTATGATGTTGAATCTTAAAATGATCACACAACTCTTTCATCATCTTGTTATTCAAATTAGTCCCATTGTCCGTAATGATCTTGTTTGACAAACCGTAGCGACAAATTAAGTCCTTCTTGATGAACTTAATCCCTACATTCCTCATCACACTAGCATATGATGCTGCTTCGACCCATTTAGTGAAGTAATCGATTGGCACTAAGATGAAGCGATTTCCATTTGATGCTTTAGGTTCGATGGGCCTGATTACATCCATACCCCAAAGCCAAAACATTTAAAGATGATGCTGGTGTATGGATATTATCAGCATATGTTTGACATTTGTGACATTTTCTTACATAGTTACAACAATCACTTTCCATGGTTGACCAATAATAGCCAGCTCTTAGGATTTTCTTTGCCATTGCATGTCCATTTGCATGTGTTCCAAATGAACCCTCATGAACTTCTTCCATTATTTTCTTAGCTTCAATTATGTCAACACACCTAAGCAACATCATGTCATGATTTCTTTTATATAGCACATCACCATTTAAAAAGAATCTCATTGCCAACTTCTTCAATGTTTTCTTGTCATTTTCTGAAGTATTAGGAGGATATTTTCTATCTTTCAAGTAACCTTTGATGTCATAGAACCATGATTTTCCATTTGACTCTTCCTGTATGGTTTGACAATATGTTGGTTGTTCTTGATGATACATTTTTATCAGGGGTATATCCTCTTCTTGGCTTATTTTGAACATTGAAGATAAAGTAGATAAACATCCGCTAACTGATTTTCTTCACGATAGATATGATGAAAGGTTACTTCATTAAAATGTTCCAATAATCCCTTAATATAGGAGTGATATGGGATTAACTTTGAATCTCGAGTTTCCCATTCTCCTTTAAGCTGATGGATGACTAAGGCTGAATCTCCAAAGACTTCCAGTACCTTGGCCTTGAATTCAAGAGCTGCTAATACCCCCATCGCACATGCTTCGTATTCTGCCATATTATTTGTGCAATCAAAATCTAGTCTTGCAGTAAACGGGATAATTTGACTTTAAGGAGAAATCAATACCGCACCAATTTCATTCCCTAATGCGTTAGATGCTCCATCAAACAACAAAGTCCATTTTTCTTTGTTTAATGTTCCTCTTTCTTCAAACAGTGACAATATGTTCTCGTCTGGGAATTCATGTTGCTATAAGGCTACCTCTAATAGCCTTTTGTGTTAAATAAGTAATATCATACTCTGACAATAACACTTGCCATCAAGCAATTCGACCTATGAGGGCGGGCTTTTCAAAGACATACTTGATTGGATCCATTTTGGAAACTAGACAGGTAGTGTGACATAACATGTATTGTCTCAGTCTACGAGTAGCTCATGCCAAAGCACAATATGTTCACTCCAATAAAGAATACCTCATTTCATAATCAGTGAATTTCTTGCTCAAATAGTAGATGGCGTGTTCCTTTTTACCGAACTCATCATGCTGCCCTAACATACACCTCGTAGATTCATCAAGTACTGTTAAGTACAGAATAAGAGGTTTCCATTGCACCGGGGGCACCAAGATAGGAGGTTTTTGCAGGTACTATTTGATTTCCTTAAAAGCCTTTTGACAATCCTCATTCCACTGCACTGTTTGATTCTTTCGTAACAATTTGAGGATGGGACTACAGGTAGCGGTCAACTGAAATATAAATCTAGCAATGTAATTTAATCTTCCTAAGAAACAATGAACCTCTTTTTCTGTACTAGGGGTTGGCATATCAACAATTGCTTGCACTATATCAGGATCAATCTCTATGACTTTTTCACTCACCACAAATTCTAATAATTTTCCTGACTTTACACCAAAGGTGCACTTAGCCAGATTCAAGCGAAGTTTATACTTCCTCAAACGATCAAACAACTTTTGTAAATCATTAATGTGCTCTTTCTCTATTCTTGACTTTGATATCATATCATCAACATATACCACAATTTCTTTGTGCATCATGTCATGAAATAAAGTAATCATTGCCCTTTGATATGTTGCCCCAACATTTTTCAATCCAAATGGCATTACTTTATAGAAAAATGTCCCCCATGGTGTGATGAAATGGTTTTCTCAATATCTTTAGGTGACATTTTAATTTGATTATACCCGGAGAAACCATCCATAAAGGAGAAGAACAAGTATTTCGTAGTATTGTCAACCAACATTTCTATGTGAGGTAACAAAAAATAATCTATAGGAATTGCCCTATTAAAGTCTCGATAGTCGACACACATCCTCACTTTTCCATCTTTCTTTGGGACAGGTACTATGTTGGAAACCCATTGAGGGTACTTGGCTACTACGAGGAATCCAACATCGAGTTGCTTCTTAACTTCTTCCTTAATCTTCAATGATACTTCTGGTTTCATTTGCCTCAACTTTTGTTTTACTGGTGGACATTCTGGCTTTAATGGTAATTTATGGTCAACTATGTCAGAATCCAGACCAAGCATATCTTGGTATGACCATGCAAACACGTCAACATAATCAGATAAATGTTTGAGTAGTTGATCTCTCTTTTCTCCCTTTATTGTAGTGCCAACTTTGACCTCTTTTTTATCGTTTTCATTTCCCAGATTAATCGTTTCAACTTCTTCTCCATGAGGTTGCATTATTTCATTCTCTTGTTCCACCAATCTCTTTATCTCTAGGGGAGTTTCCAAATCATCATAGTTTTCATCAGCCTCATAAATGGGATAATCAAAATTGTAGCATGAGGTAGTAACATTGTCATTTTCAATGTGGCTATTCTCATATATGCATTTGGTATTAACATGAAATAAATGAAGAGGAAAAATAAGGGAATATTGGAAAGGAAAGACATTGATTATAAGAAAGACGGGTAGTTAAAAAAATGCATTTCATTCATTTGTCATATACCAAAAAAGGTTACATCCAAACCCTTTTTGAAGGGTAATACAAAATATTAGGCATAATGTTAAAGTCTGCATTACAATTACTTTGAATTAAAAACCACAAGGCATTCGACGATCTTCCAATTGCAAAGCTCATCAGGTGAGTCACAAGGATAAATCAAATTTGCAAAATTATCAATATTTTGATCTTCACCAGTCATGGCCACTTCATCTATATGCTCTAGCCCTCCATGTCGAAAACTCTGATAAAGGTCGCAAATGGGAATTCTCTTAGTTTTTGGCTCTCGATTGTCCAACCAAGCTAACCTTTTCTCCATCTTCTCTTTTGCCAACCTTCTTTTGTCAGCCACGGTGGGTTTATAGCCCAAACCACACCTATTTTTGTTTTTTGGTAATTCTAACGACTTTGTAATTCCAGTTAAGTGTTTTCCTAGTCCCCTTCCTGGTGTACATCCATCTTTCATAATCATCTTGGCTATCATCATCTCTTTCCTTGACAAGTGTGGGTTTCTTGCTAATGATTCCACATAGGTAGTACCGATTACTTCTAGGTACTGAAAAGAGGTCTCAAGAGCTTCCTCTGCTGCTTCAATATAACGAGTCAATGTAGGACAACTCACTAACACACGTCTTCCTCACTAGAAATTATCACAAGTTTGTCATCTACCACAAACTTCAACTTTTGGTGTAAAGTTGAAGGCACCACTCCAATTGAGTGGATCCATGGTCTCCTTAACAAACAACTATATACTAGCCTGATATCCATAACTTGAAAAGTTATCTCAAAAGTGAAAGGACCAATCTGAATGGGAATATCAATTTCTCCCATAACCTCCCTGCAGGAACCGTCAAAATCTCTCACAGTCATAGAGCTTGGTTTCATATGAGTTCCATCATAAGGCAATCGGTCTAACGTAGACTTGGGCATCACATTCAACGAAGATCCATTATCAATCAAAACTCTGGCTATAATGTGATCCATACATTTTACTGAGATATGCAAAGCTTTATTATGTCATCTCCCTTCCATAGAAATTTCATCATCAGTAAAGGTAAGGTAATTATTAGCAGCGATGTTGCCAATGATACCTCCAAACTTGTCTAGTGTGATGTCATGGGCCACATGTGCTTCATTCAAGATCTTCATTAATAATTTTCTAGTACTTTCAGAATTCATTAACAGAGTTAGAAGAGATATCATTGTCGGAGTATGATTCAATTGGTCAATAAGTTTGTAGTCGCTCTATCGAATGAACTTAAGAAACTCAGTGGCTTTATCGTTCAATTTTACCTCTTCTTTCCCATGAGAAACCTTATAGTCAGTAAACTCATTTTCCTTTTCAAACTTGTTTTTCTCAACTATTTTCTCCTTTGTTGATGAATTCTTTGTTACTTCTTCTTTCCTTAAGTCCTCAGGAGTATATATTCTTCCACTGCGTCTTAACCCACCTATTCCTACAATATTTTCAATGTGAGAGTCTTCTTCCCCTTCTGCATGAAGCTTCACATCATAATTCCACGGTACTGCTTTGCTATCTTTGTAAGGGAAAGGAGTCGGAACTTGTACAACAATAAGCTTGGGTGTTGGAGATGGAGAAGGTGACACATTCTTCAAAAAATGAATTACCAAAAGTGTAAAAGGATTAACACCTTGTCTTTTTTCTGGATGAGTCATCAACACAACATCTTTTCTAGAGTAGCAACTTATTTGCACCAAGTTTGAGTCCATTAATTCTTGTATCAACTGTTTGAACTCGTGAACTGAATATTTGCCCTCAGGATAAGAACCACCTACTCTTTCTTTTAAGGTTTGACTTTCAATCAACTTCAAATTGCATAATTATGAAAATATGACGTTTAAGGGAGTTTTGACTTCTTCCACCCTCCTGATAAGTTGATTAGGTTCTTCATCAATGACATTTACTGTTGCACCTTTATGACTTTGAAGCAGATTATTAGCAACATTCGGACTTTCCTCCTTAAAACTTAACGATCCTTCATCGATTAAGTCTTGTACTTTATGTTTTAGTCCCCAACATCTCTCTGTTGAGTGTCCAATACTACCAGTGTGGTAATCACATTTGGCATTTCGATCATAACCGTTTGGATATGGTGGCTCAACCGGTTTCAAAGGAAAAGGAACAATTAAGGAATTGCTGAAAAAATGTGGGAGGAGTTCAGTATAAGTCATAGGGATGGTAGCGAGCGTTCTTCGTTGATTATTTGCTTGCTTTTGGGCATTACTCGCATTTTGATAAAGGGAGGTTAGTTGGCTTGTTTGAGGGATTGAGGGTGGCGAAATTCATGGCGGGGGTGGTCGATAGGTCATTCTAGGTTGGAAAGGTTGCTAATAGGGTAGGTGATAATTGTTGATACTTGAGGATTGTATATGTAATGAGATCGATAATTTGGCATGAAAGGAGCGATATTAGGCATGAATGGTGCTGACATGATGGAATTGGTTTCTCCTCCCCTTTTCCTGTCGATAAGATTAAAGGTTTCTTCACATTTGTTGATCCAATTGTTGTGTGAGTACTTTTTCCGCTTCTTACTCCTATTTCAACTCTTTCTCCAATGATGACCAAGTCAGAGAAATTTGATGAAACATTTCCAATCATCCTATCATAGAAGGGTGATTGTAGCATATCAATAAACATCGTGACCATTTCCTTTTTAGGCAAAGGAGGTTGAACCTAAGCAGCCATCCCTCTCCAACGTTGTGCATACTTTTTAAATGTTTCACCTTCTCTTTTCACTATATTCTGTAACTAAGTCTTATCAGGTGTCATATCCATATTATACTTGTACTGTTTCAAAAAGGCTTCTGCTAAGTCTTTCCATGTATGTATTTGTCCTCGCTCTAGATTCATGTACCAGTTTAAGGCAGTTCCCATAAGGCTCTCTTAAAAGAAATGAATCAAGAGTTTGTCACCATGTACACATGAAGCCATCTTCCTCAATACATTGTGAGATGACTCTTCGGGAAAGTGTTTCCCTTATACTTATCAAATTCGGGAAGTTTGAATTTGGGTGGAATCATAATGTCTGAAACCAAACACAAGTCAACAACACCAAATCCATAACAATCAAATCCTTCAATAGCCCTTAATCATTCTTCTAGGAACTGCAACTTGTCTTTGGATTGGTTGTCATCAGGTTGTTTAGGATGGATCACAATGGTTGGTGTTGGGTAAGATTTTTAGTGATTTGAATAGCCTTCAAAGTGAGGTACATGAATGGAGGGTTGATGTGGGGGTTTGTGTTTTGTAAGTGACAAGGTTAGGATCTTGAATTTGTGCTTGGGCTGATGCAAGACCATTGTTGATCGCAGGAGAGGTATGACCAATAGTAGGACCATAGGAAGGGTTTGAATCAGAAGCATGATTGTTAACTTCTGGAATATTAGTGGCCACGGGTGGTGTATAGCCTGGTGGAAGACCATATGGAGGAAATGGAATATTGAAATTGGCTTGAGTTGGTGGAGTAAATCCAGGAGGATGAGGAGGGGTATTTTGAGGTCTTTCTGAGGAATTCCCATTAGCCTCCTTTAGTGATCGTAACATCTCCAAAATCTGATTCATTTTTTCCTTCATTTGCACAAATTTTTCCTTTTAGTTCCTCATGTTTTTGTTCTAATTCATCTACAACTCCCTCCATGATCTTAGTTTTGGCACGTGTCCCGTAAGGGTGTCGTAGGAGTGCTTTTTTTGCATGATTAATTATTTTTCTGTGAATTGTTGAAAGATGTTAGAAAAGGAGGCTGAGATCAAGAGGGGGGTGAATTCATCTTTGAAAGATTTTCACAATTTACAGATTATCTATTTCAAAGATTAAGAGTTTTGACAAATTCTTGAATCAAACAAAACAAACAATCAAAATAAAGGCAGTAGCAGAATTAAAGAGAGAAAGGTTTAGAGAGATACAACCAAGATTTATACTGGTTCACCCAATCCCAGGGCTACGTCCAGTTCTCAGCCCAATTCCAGCTGAATTCCACTAGATTGAATGTTTTACAAATTACAGATTCATATCACTCACCCAATCTACCACAAGAACCAAAATTCTAGTCCTTCCACCTAAACCTTCGCCAGGAACCAACTTACAGTTCTTGGACCACCCTGCAACCAAATTCCAGCCACAGAATTTAGTGCCCACACTTCCAGACACCCACAATATAGTAATAAAATGTAAATAAACAAAGAGAAGAAACTAGAACACTCAAACCCGGATTATGCAGCTCTGCAGAATGAGTTTCTTCACGAAAGAAATGCAGAAATTGCCTCAAGAAAGAACTTTGAAAAACTTCACAAAACTTGCGTGATTCTTTCTTGAAAGTAGCTCTTATGATTGCTTGATTGATTGCTCAAAGGTATATATTAAAAGACTCAAGCAATTTCATTTATATAGAGAATTGTTTTAACTCGCTGGTTTAATTAATTTGTTAAAATAATCTTTTAATCTGTTAAAAGACTTGAATTAATATGTTAAAACTTCTTTTAATCTGTTAAAATGTTCTTGATAATTTTCTAGAATTGTTTTAACCGATGCGACATCATTTCAATCGATTAAAACACTTTGTAAAAAATACCTTAAGTTGTTTTAATCGATTAATTCGCCTTTTAATCGATTAAAATTCTGCCAAATATATTCATAAAACTTTCTAAGTGATTTTAACTGATAACAATATCTTTTAATCGATTAAAACACCTTGGAAAAAATCTCTTAGTTGTTTTAATCGATTAATTCACATTTTAATCGATTAAAATCCTGCCAAATATTTTCATAAAACTTTCTAGGTGATTTTAACTAATAACAGTCTGTTTTAATCGATTAAAACACTTTCGAAAAAATCTCTTAGTTGTTTTAATCGATTAATTCGCGATTACATCGATTAAAATACTAACAGAACATCTTTCAAAACACTTCAAGTTATTTTAATCGATTATTTCGAGTTTGTATCGATTAAAATACTGCCAGAACACTTTCCAAAACATTTTAAGTCATTTTAATTGATTATTTCGAATCTATATCAGTTAAAATACTGGCAGAAGGTTTTCAAAAACTTCTTTAATGAAAACAATCGATTAATTCAAAGATATATCGGATAAAATAGTTCCAGTGAATGTTTTAAAAGATTTTAATCGATTATTTTGAAAACCTATCAGTTAAAAACCTGTTATATAAGTGTTAAG
Organism: Sphenostylis stenocarpa; assembly: GCA_963425845.1. Taxonomy (NCBI): domain Eukaryota; kingdom Viridiplantae; phylum Streptophyta; class Magnoliopsida; order Fabales; family Fabaceae; genus Sphenostylis; species Sphenostylis stenocarpa. Next base: position 52,074,837 of record OY731403.1, read on the forward strand.
AACATTTTAACTGATAATGCTCATATAATATCAGTTAAAATAATTACTTAAAAACCATTTAACTGATTACTTTGGTTTTTAACATATTAAACACGTTTAGAGGCATTTTCAAAATCTTTTAAATGATGAAACCTCATGCAGCAGAGAGATATGAATGATTATACCTATGTATAGATGCAAACTCACTAACCACTCTACTCTTTTAACCAAGTAACCTTTGACTTTATTTGACTTCATCAAATCAACAAGATCTTCGTTTTATCAAATGATTTAATAAGATCTTCATCACTTTCAAAAGAATGATGTTAGCATTGCACGAAATGAGAATGTTCAAATGTGGTTGTTTATTAATTTTTATTTTAGTGATGATATTGTTGGAGAATCATAAACATTTAAAATTGATCATGAGTATTGAAGATTCACGATTCAAGATCGAGAAGTAGACAAAACAATTTCATTACTATTCAATGAAAAGTACATTGTATCCAAATTTTCACATCTTCATCGACTATGGCCATATGTTTCAACCTTTCTAATAACTCCTTACAATATTCAAGAAAATTACAGACTTCAACAGGAGTAGAGAGCATATTTGTCACTCCGTTAGCTTCCCTAAGATTTTATGGGATCTCCATGATCGCATTTTAATTGATTAAAATTCTGCCAAATATTTTCATAAAACTTTCTAAGTTTAACTAATAACAACTAGTTTTAATCGATTAAAACAGTTAGCATAAATTCTTTTAAGTTGTTTTAATCGATTAAATTGCAGTTTAATCGATTAAAATCATTCTAATCGATGAAAAACTCATTCTGATCGATCATATGCTGGATTACACCAATAAAAAAAATACTTCAAGTGGTTTTAATAGATTATTTCAAAGTTATATCGATTACAATATTGCCAGAACACTTCCCAGAACATTTTAAGTCATTTTAATTGATTATTTCAAAACTATATCAGTTAAAACACTGACAGAAGGTTTTCAAAAATTCCTTTAATGAAAACAATCGATTAATTCGAAGATATATCGATTAAAATAGTTCAAGTGAATGTTTTAAAAGGTTTTAATAAAATATTTCGAAAACTTATCAGTTAAAAACATGTTATGTAAGTGTTAAGAACATTTTAACTGATAAAGCTCATATAATATCAGTTAAAACAATTTCTTAAAAACCATTTAACTGATTACTTTGGTTTTTAACAGATTAAACATCTTTAGAGGCATTTTCAAAATCTTTTAAATGATGAAACCTCATGCAGCAGAGAGATATGAATGATTATACCTATGTATAGATGCAGACTCACTAACCACTCTACTCTCTTAACCAAGTAACCTTTGACTTCAACAGAATATCCTTTGACTTTATTTGACTTCATCAAATCAACAATATCTTCGTTTTATCAAATGATTCAATAAGATCTCCATCACTTTCAGTCTCCCCCTATTTGATGAAGACAAACACTTCTTTGAATAATATCTCTTTGAACGATTCTGCAGAAGAAGTCACTTGAATATATAGATTAGTGAGTATTCAAAAATTAATCATTTCTCCCCATAAAATAATGAGAATATCAAAATGTATATTTCTCTCCCCAAAATAATGAGTATATTAAAATCAATAATTTCTCCCCGATTTGACTTCATCAAAAATAGGGAATAGAGGAGTAAAACAAACAACATGCATGGCATGTAAAAAAAATCATGATACCATCTAGATGTATTACCCATTCAAGAACCAATTAAAGTTGACTCAAACTTATCTTCATTAACACATTTGTAATGAATACAATAGACACGTGTAAAGATAAGGGAACCATGCTTTAGTAGAATGTTACAAGAACAACCATTAACTAAAGCCTTTAATTTTCTTTCCAGAGTAATAATCGATTAAAAACAGGGAAAAATTGATTAAATTGTTCTTGTTACTAATTTTAATTGATACAAATAATGTTTTAATCGATTAAAGCAGTAATGAAAGATGAAGTTTAAAAACCTGAGTTCATTTAATCGATTAAATCGACATTTAATCAATTAAAATAGTATGAAAAAGTTTTGTAAAGTAATTTTAATCGATTAAAGCTTGTTTATATCAATTAAAACAACCAGATTTGGAAACTAAGTGAGTTTTTATGCTTCTAAGATTCCTAATTTATTTTGAATTTTAATAAAAATGGTTATTATAAGATGTTTAGTAACAAAGTCAACTAATTTGATTAAGTTTTAACCAAAAGATAGAATAAAATCAGAGTAAAGCATCTTATCAAGTGAATTTAATTGATGTAAATCAATTTTAGTTGATACAGATTCATGATTTTTTATTTTGAATCGGTTAATTCGTGAATTAATCGATTAAAATAGTACGAATTTTCTATATAAATGTTTCTGTAAATGAATTTAATCGATTAAATTGATTTTGTATCAGTTAAAACTATTAGTTTTATGTTATTGATTTCAAACTAGGGTCTCTAATTTAAAACTAAATAGCTGATATCATATAAAAGATAGCTGATCAAAGATTAATCAATATTACAGACCATAATAGAGAATAAAAGAGACGAAAAATAAGAAAAGCATGAAACAAAAATATAAAAAGATAGAAAGAACACTTCTTGATGATACTCAATCATCCCAATTTCCCTGGTTTAGCTACATATCCTCCAATTTGGTATAAATGTCAGCAATTTGATTTCCCAGGTTGGAGAATTGTGTGTTGGTCTGTTGAAAGTGTTGATAGGTCATTTGCATATGTTTCTTTTGATTTTCTTGCATTGTGGCCATTTAAGAGAGCATGGTCCTTTCAAACTGGGAGAGAGGAGATCCACGGTCAGGTTGCTCCATGTATGGTATGATCTCCATGTTCTCATAGGAAGCTTGACCACCAGTGGATTCAGGAACCTCAGCAACAGTCAAAGAAGAAGGAATTTGACCTTGATCTTCTTTTCATCTTCTTCCTCATCTTCAGACATCCCAACATCAATCTTAGAGATCCACTCTCCATCAATTTTGATAAATCCCATCTTCCGCAAAGTGGAATCATCAATATTATTGGAGGCCTTTAGAGTTTCCACATATTCTCCTGCAAGATCTACTTCAAAGTATCTAAAAAATTGATTAATCAGCATAGCATATGGCAGTTTATAATCAGCCAATCTTTTTGCTTTTATCATGTGATCCTTGATAACAAAAATCCAATTTACACGGATATTATTTTCAATGCAGTACATAAGAGCTAAATCACCCTCATTAAGTAACGCATGATTACTCCCTCTTAGAGTAAGCATTCGTGCAATGATAAAAGCAAGAATCCTTGGTTCAAGCTCCATTTTTCCAGCGTTAAGAGTTCTTACAGAATCATTTTGATTTTTGAGACAGCTGCGGAAAAATTGAATTTTGTTAAAATCAGGTAACTCTGCAATGTTACCTCTGGATACCTGTACACCAACATCATGAAAACCAGCCACTTCTTCCCACACCTCAGGAGTGATTACCAAATTTATACCTTTGACTTGAGACCTTAGAATGGAGTCGCTGACTATAAGGTTGGCATAGAATACCCTTACTAGATCAGGTTGAATGTTGCCAGTGTGCTCCAAAAAAGTCTTTAACTTTTGTCTTTTCAATTTTCTTCTCAAAGAGGTAAAGCCTTCTTCATCCAACCAAGCAAACTTAATATATTTAGGAATTACCAGTTGCTTTTGGCTGAAGTTGGAAATGAAGTTGTTCATTTTGTCAATGTCTCCATTGAACCATGCTTCAACATGTCCTCCAGCTTGGCCAGCAGTAGAGGAAGATTCCCCCTTATGTTTCTTTCTTGATTTTGATCTCTTAAGCATATTGTAGGATAGATTTGAGAATAAATTTGATAGGTACAATATGTGAGTACGAGAGAAGAGAGAAGAAAAGAATAGGAGAACCTGAAAATGCAGAACCTGATTTCTCTTTGATGAATAGAAGCTCGTATTCCAAATTTTTGAAGTCCGAATGACAGACTTGCAATATTTCATTCTTAATTGGCCGTGTCCCCTTGACTGAGTGCAGAATCACATGCTTTGGGCAGTGGGTACATCAGTTAAAGTGTTCTTGGATAAGTATTGACTTTGTCAAAATGATACAGTAAATGCACTTGCAGAAATTGATAAGCAATAAATCTTGGAAATTTGTCCTTGATTAGCTGAGAATTTTTCAATTGACTGTAATTAAAATGATTTCTAAGAATGAATGAATCGATTAATCAACAAATTAACCAATTAATTTGATCTTGAATATTAGGTTTGAAAAAGAAACAGTGAAATAATCGATTAAACATAATGGTGTGGTGGAAAGAAAAAATAGGTCTCTAGAAGAGTTAGCAAGAACAATGCTAAATGAAACAACTCTACCAAAATACTTTTGGACAAATGCAGTAAATATTGCATGTTATGTTCTAAATAGAACTTTGATTAGACCAATTTTGAAATTAACACCTTATGAGGTTTTGAAAGGTAGGAAGTCAAACATATCTTATTTTAAAGTGTTTGGATGCAAATGTTTTGTTTTAAACAATGGCAAAAGTATTATTGGAAAATTTGATTCTAAAGCTAATGAAGCAATATTCTTAGGATATTCCACAACTAGTAAAACTTATAGAGTAGATAATTAGAGAACCTTAACTATTGAGGAATCTATGCATATTGTATTTGATGAAATTCTTAAAGATACACTTCATGAGTCCAGAAAAAGTGCAGATCCTGATGTTATTGAAGAAGAAACAAAAGAACCATATGTTAGAATCGTGCAGCGGAATGTTCGCGTGGACGGACAAAAACCAAGAGGGGGGGGGTGAATTAGTTTCTTAACAAAAATTAGGTTTTCAAAATTTTCCCCAAATTTTACCGATTAAAAAACTGTGTAAACGTAAATAAGATAGAGATAGAGTCTTACACAGGAGATTTATACTGGTTCGGATCAAAAGACCCTACGTCCAGTTGCTAATCACTCAAACAGAGGATTAACGCTGTCACTATAATCAAAGTTGTTACAAACAGATAACAATTGAAAATACAAAGTAAAGAAAACACCTCTCTTGAAACCCACAAGAGATGAAGAACAGCTTTCCCAGAGACGGCACAACACACAATCCACTAAGAACTCCACTTAGTGATTCTTATCGCTTCTAGCCCACACCAGGTTCCAAAAGCCCCTTTTTCCTCCAACAAACAGTTCTCTGGCACTCACAACACTTAACTTTTGTTTGAAAAAGGTTGTTCAATTTTTCTGAGTGCCATAGAGAAGCTTAAGTAGAGAAATTAGGGTTTGAGAATTGGGATTTTCGGAACTAGGAGTCTTGGGATTAGGGTTTTCGAAAATAGGTTTAATTTGAAGTTGAAAATCAAAATCTGACTGAAATAATCGATTAAATGAAGTGTTAATCAATTATTACAGAGCCAAAATCAACAGAACCCCAAAACTCTCTGTTTTAATCGATTAAAAGCCGCTTGTTAAAATCGCGCAGCAGAATGTTTAACAATCTCCCCCTTTTTGATGATGATCAAAATTTTCTTTTAAAGCCTTGTAATAACCTGTTTTATCTGTCACACTAACAAACACATTAAACATACCAGATAATATTTAAATTCAATCATGAGAGGCTTTAAATATTTCTCCCCCTATTTTGATTATAATAAAAAAAATGAAAGCTCCTTCTATAACAATCATAAGAACTCCCCCTCAAAATATGCATAACCTGGAGATAACTCCCCCTCAATCAAAGCATTAAAAGAACACCACACAGTTTATTTCAGAAATGAAATTACATTACAACACAAAAGAAAATAAAAAAAATTTTAAAATTCTTCACTATCATCACTATGAAAGTGTGCATCAAATCTATTTTCTAAATGGCACACTTTATCATCTACATCAGATATACGATGAATTATTTCCTCATGCCATGCTCCAAAAAGAGTGAAGAATGCCTGCATCCTTTGATTCATATCAGATAACATATCTTCCATAGATTGACGGGTTTCATGATGAGCAGAGGAAGTTCTAACACTTTGGATTTGATTAGAAGGAAAATCAGCAGCAGGAGGCATATCTTCATCAGAATCTTCATTATCATCACCTTCGTTTGGAACGTCATCCTTGTGAACATAAATATTGTTGACACGCACCATTTGGAGTTGGGTCAATGTGTTGTCCAACATGCAGTTTAAGTTATTCGTTCTTACTGTTTGTTCACCTTCGACATTTACTCCTTTGTATTCAAGAATGCGAGAGATGAGGAGGGCATATGGAATTTTGAAGGTGGGATGGTGTTTGGCTTTTAACATAGTCATGGTGACAAGAATGCCCCAATCTAAAGGCTCATTATTCATTATGGCATGAATAATACGAAGATCGATTGAAGAACATTGAACATGATTCGTAGCTCGAGAACATAGGATCCAGACAAGTAAGTGCAAAATCATGCGTTCCTCCTTCTTCGAAGGTCCAGCTAGAAGGAGACGCCCAATCTCCATGGAAGGGTTTCGCAAAAACGAACGGTAAGCCATGATCCTGTCAAAATCATCTAACTCACCAAATACGTTAATAACATCTTCTCTTATAGGAAAATGGGCAACGTTCTCCCAAATATCATCATCAAGAATAATTGTGACCCCCTTTACATGAGAGGTAGCAATTTGATCTCTAAATTTGAACCTAGAGTAAAATACCCTAACTAAGTCAAGATAATACGTACCTTGCATTTGGATGAAAGGGAGAACTCCTTGAATTTCAAGGAGATTAGGAAAGTTGAATCCCCTATTGATGAACTGTCACCAATAAGGAACTTAGGAGAAATAATACCACGTTCTTTCCAATAAGACAGAAATTCTTGTTGGCCTTCTGCATCAGAGATCCATCCTTCTATAGAATTAGGACGGGGATGAGATGAAGGTGCAGATCTTCTTCTGGTGGGAATTTTAGCACGAGAAGATGAGGCCATTGTAGGATTAGAAGAGTAACAAGAAGATTTAGGAGGACAAGTTAAGTGAGAAGAAGGCAAGATTGATAGAATGAGGCAAGAAAGCTTGATTTCAAGAGATAGAAGTGAGTGGAAGTGAAATGGAGGTCCCTATTTATAACCAAGCATCTCCAACGGTCATATGAAAGTGAATAAGGGTCAAGAGAGCCGTTGACAACAGCTAGGAATCAAAACTTGCTAGGTTTAATCGATTAAAACTTGAATTAATCGATTAAACCAGTACCAGACCCATTTAATCGATTAATTTGAGTTGTTAATCGATTAACACTATGTTTAATCGATTAATGGGCGAGTTAATCGATTAATCCAGAGAGAAATGTCATGTTTTGGGGGCAAATAATCGATTATAACTCCAATTAATTGATTATTCCAGAGGGTTCATCAAATTTTTGAGGTTTATACACATGATAATCTATGAACATCCTTCATAATGAATTATAACATTACAACCATCCAAAAACTGTCTAATTAAGCAGAATTTAAGTTATTTCTAATATCCCTAAGTCTCTTCTAAGATCATAGAATCTATCCATGGGAAGAGGCTTAGTAAAAATATCTGCTAATTGGTGCTTTGTATCAACATACTCTATTTTACAGTTTCCGTTGTTTATATGATCTCTTAAGAAATGATGTCTAATTTCTATATGCTTAGTCCTAGAGTGCATTACTGGATTCTTAGTAAGATTGATTACACTCGTATTATCACACATCAAAGGTTTGTCATTTAGATATATACTATAATCTTCTAGCTATTGTTTCATCCACAAAATTTGAGCACAACAATTACCAGCTGCAATATATTCAGCTTCAGTGGTAGATAAAGCAACACATGCCTGTTTCTTAGAATGCCAAGATACTAAAGATGAACCTAACAAATGACATGTCCCAATAGTACTCTTTCTATCAATTTTGCATCCACCAGCATCAGAATATCCTATTAAACTAGTACAAGCATCAGATAGATACCATAAACCAAAACCAGTAGTTCCTTTTAAATATTTTAAAATATGTTTTACTACAATTAGGTGAGATTCTTTTGGACAAACCTGAAATCTAGCACACACACAGACAGAATGCATAATATCAGGTCTACTTGCAGTTAAGTATAACAGTGAACCTATCATACCTCTATACATAGATTGATTAATTTCCAAACCTGATTCATCCTTGTCTAAATAGCATGAAGTTCCCATGGGTGTGTTAGCTTCCTTTGAGGTGTCCATTCCATAATTTTTAAGGATCTCTTTGCAGTATTTGGTTTGAGAGATGAAAATGCCATCTTTAAGTTGCTTGATTTGAAGTCCAAGGAAGAATGTCAATTCTCCCATCATAGACATTTCAAACTCTCCCTGCATTATCTTAGCAAATTCTACACATAACGAATTATCAGTTGATCCAAAAATAATATCATCAACATATACCTGGACCAATAAGATATGTTCTTTTACTTTCTTTATAAACAGTGTAGGATCAATTTTTCCTCTAGAAAAATCATTTGAAGTTAGGAAACTACTTAGTCTTTCATACCAAGACCTAGGAGCTTGTTTCAACCCATATAATGCTTTCTTTAATTTAAAAATATGATTAGGATAACTAAAATCTTCAAATCCAGGGGGTTGCTCCACATAAACTTCTTCTTTAATAAAACCATTCAAAAATGCCTTTTTAACATCCATTTGATATAATTTAAATTTCATCAAAGATGCATAAGCAAGAAGTAGGCGTATAGCCTCTAACCTGGCAACAGGAGCATAAGTTTCATCATAATCAATACCTTCCTCCTGACAATAGCCTTTAGCAACAAGTCTGGCTTTATTCTTTGTTATGTTTCCATCTTCATCAAGATTATTTCTAAACACCCATTTGGTTCCAATAACTTGATGTGATTCTTCTCTTGGGATTAATTCCCAGACTTGATTCCTTTCAAATTGGTTAAGTTCCTCTTGCATGGCTATGCACCATTGGTCATCTTTAAGTGCTTCCTCAACATTTTTGGGTTCTATCTGTGACACAAAAACTACAAACATGCAGAAATTAGTCATATTTCTAGTTCTTACCCCTTTTGTGATATCACCAATGATATTGTCCATTGAGAGTCCTCTAGGTGATTGCCACTCTTTTGCTAATTCAGGCGTTTGAGAAGGCTCATTTTCTTCCAAATATAATTCATCAAGAGCCTCTCTTATATACTCATCATCACCTGCAAATTCTTTATTTGACTCAAGAGGATTTCCCCCAAGGTCTACAATCTCATCAAAAGTAACATGTATAGATTCTTCAATATTTAAAGTTCTTCTATTAAACACCCTGTAAGCCTTGCTAGTTAATGAATAACCTAAGAAAATGCCCTCATCGGCTTTTGAGTCAAATTTTCCTAAGTTGTCCTTTCCATTATTTAACACAAAGCACTTACATCCAAATATCTTTAAATGAGCAACATTAGACTTTCTACCATTTAACAATTCATAGGGAGTTGATTTTATAATTGACCTAATGAGCATTCTATTTAAAACATAATAAGTAGTACTAACTGCATCAGCCCAAAAATATTTAGGAACATTTGATTCATTTAACATTGTTCTAGCAAGTTCCTCTAGTGACCTATTTTTCCTTTCAACTACACCATTTTGTTGGGGAGTCCTAGGAGCAGAAAAGTTATGTAATATTCCATTTTCCTCACAATAATTTTCAAACTTTTCATTTTGAAACTCACCACCATGGTCACTTCTTAAAACTTTAATTCTGAAGTCTTTCTCATTTTGTATTTGCTTTGCAAACTTTCTAAAGACCTTAAAAGCTTCACTTTTCATTGTTAGGAAAAACGTCCAAGTATATCTAGAGTAATCATCAACAATCACAAGGCCATAATAATTTCCACCAAAGCTTTTTATCCTAGAAGGTCCAAATAAATCTAAATGTAATAATTCTAGGGGTTTTGAAGTGGAAATAACATTCTTTGATTTAAATGATGATTTTACTTGTTTACCTTTTTGACATGCATCACACAATCTATCTTTTTCAAATTTTAACTTAGGCAAACCAATAACAAAGTCTTTTGAAATTAATTTGTTCAAATGATGCATATTTATATGAGCCGCTCTCTTATGCCATAACCAAGGGTTCTCTTCCTTAGCAACTAAACATGTTATACTAGAATCATGTAAACAATCCAAATCAATCAAGTATATGTTATTGTGCCTAATGCCTTTTAATTCTACATTTTCGGAATCTATCAAATGTATGGTGCAAAGTTTACTTTCAAAGATTACCTTAAATCCTTTGTCACATAGTTGACTTATGCTAAGGAGATTATGCTTTAGTCTATCAACAAGAAGCACATCCTTAATCTCCAAAGTGTTTGCACCACCTATATTTCCAATTCCAAGAATCTTCCCTTTGTTGTTGTCCCCATAAGTTACATATCCTTATTCTTTAGCTTTGAAACTCACAAATTTCGTTTTATCACCGGTCATATGCTTTGAGCATCCACTATCAAGATACCACATAGACTTCTTTGATTTGGAAGTTTCCTACAAAACAAGAACATAGTAAACTTAGGTCCCCATAACTTTTGGGTCCTTGGGGTTAGAGACAAACAAGTTATTTAACAATAGGAACCCAAATGTATTTACCTTTAGGAACACCAAAATGTTTTATTTTACATTTATTTGAAGTGTGACCTTGTTTCATACAGTAAAAACATGCATTAGATGTCACTTTAGAATAAGATGTATTTCTAACAATAGATGCTCTAGTTCCTTTTTCTACCCATACTCTTCTCTTTTTAATTTTAGGCTTTTTCAAAGGAACTTGATGGTTTACACTATTTTGAGTTACAACAACTTTATCCTTCTTAAAATCACTTATCTCCTTTTCGGCTTTATCTAGCAAATGGTTAAGGATATCTATGTCATATTCATACTCTTTACAAGTTGCACATGCTAAGTTCTTATCATCATTCTCATCTAAACATACAATTTTCGTTTCTAAGGATTCCTTTTCCTCTAAACATGTGATTTTCGTTTTTAATGAGTCAACTTCCTTTTCAGATCTACTTAAACTCTTCTTCACAACTTTATATTCATTTTTCAAGTCCTTAAAGGCACTAAACAATTCATTATATGCATTTTGTAGTTCATCATAGTTGTTTTCATCATCACTTGAGGATGAGTCGGAATCACTTACCTCAAAGTCAGAAGATATGTTGTCATTTGCCATTAAGCAAATATTGGCTTCTACTTCCGAGTCACTTGATTCTGAACTTGAATCACTGTTATCCCAAGCAATATAGGCTTTCTTCTTGAAGAACTTTTTGCCTTTGATTTCATCGTTTTTCTTGTTTGGACATTCGGTCTTCACATGTCCTGCTTCACCACAGCCATAACATTTTATATTTACGGAAGTACTTTCTCTTACCTTTCCCTTACCTTTGAATGGATTCCTTCCTTTGACTTTCATGAATTTGGTGAACTTCTTTATCATAAGACTCAATTCTTCTTCTTCATTTTCAGAGTCTTCTTCTTCCTTTTTATTTTTACCTTTGGAAATTTCGGTTTTGAAGGCTAAGTTCTTCTTTTGATATTGTCCTTCTTCTTCATTTAGCCTTCCAAGCTCTAGCTCATGCTCTCTTAGTTTTCAAAGAGCGCCGCCATAGACATTGTGGCAAGGTTTTGTGACTCTGAGATGACCGTCACCTTAGGTTGCCATTTCCTATCCAAAGATTTCAAAATTTTAACATTCAATTCATCAACGTCAAAGATTTTACCTAATCCGGTGAGATGGTTCACAATATGAGTGAAACGCTTTTGAACGTCAAATATAGTTTCGCCTTGTTGCATCCGGAACATCTCGTATTCTTGGATTAGGGAATTTTTCCGTGCTCTCTTAACGTCGTCAGTACCTTCGTGGGTCACTCTTAGCATTTCCCACATCTCCTGAGCACTTTTACAAACAGAAATCCTATAAAACTCGTCAAGGGTTAAAGCAGATGAAATTATATTTCTAGCCCTAACGTCAAATTGTGCTTTTCTGTTTTCCTCTGTTGTCCATCAAGAAAAAGGTTTAGGAATGTCAACACCGTTCTCAGTAACTTTAGGAATATAGGGACCGTTTAAAATAGCGTCCCAAACGCCTCTATCAACAGACTCTAAAAAGATTTGCATTCTTACTTTCCAGAAAGGATAATTTTGACCCGCAAAAAGTGGGGATCTTTTGATAGACGCACCTTCGGCAAAAGTTTGATTTTGTCCGGCCATTTTCGAAAAGTTTGAATGACTATCAAAGCAAGCTCTGATACCGCTTGTTAGAATCGCGCAGCGGAATGTTCAACACCATATGCTATTCAAGAAGAAGTTAAGCATCAACAAATAGAGGAACTACCAAGAGAATGGAATTCTCCAAGACAATTGTATTTAGAAAATGTAATTGGAGATGTATCAATTGGAGTGAAAACTAGAAGACAATCTACTCAGTTTTGCATGAACGTAGCCTTTGTATCCTAAGAAGAACAAAAATTTGTAGAAGAAACACTCAAAGATGAACATTGATTTTTGACAATGCAGGATGAATTAAATCAGTTCAAAAGGAATGATGTTTGGGAACTGGTTCCAAGAAGTTCATCTAAACAAGTTGTAGGAACTAAATTGGTGTTTAGGAAAAAACTAGATGATACTAGATGTGTTGTAAGGAACAAAGCTAGCTTGGTGGCTAAAGGTTATAGTCAAGAAGAAGAGATTGATTATGATTAAACCTTTGCACCAGTAGCTAGATTGGAAGCAACCAAAATTTTGCTAGCTATAACATCAACATTAAACTTCAAACTATATCAAATGGATGTTAAAAGTTCCTTCCTAAATGGCTTTATCAAAGAAGAAGTATATGTTGAATAACCTCCTGGATCCACAGACTTTCCAAATCATATATTCAAATTGAATAAAAAACTCTATGGATTGAAACAAGCTCCAAGATCTTGGTATGAAAGGTTAAGTTAATTTCTTATCAAAAGCAACTTCAAAAGAGGTAAGGTTGACTCAACTTTATTCATAAAGAAAGCTAGTAAGACATTATATATATGAATGACATTATATTTGGGTCTACTAACTGATGAGTCATTATATTCTTATATTTTCTTACCTTTCTATACTTATTTTAATTAGTATTTTGGGCTTAACTTTTTGTTACTAGTGAATTTTTATCAATTGGGCTTCATTGAGCCAATAATTTATATTTTAATTAATTTGAATTTATTTGATGTAATTTTTGCTCATTATTATTTTCAAGACAGTTTAAAGCAATTTTGGGCTTGGAAGATTGAGCCAAATGCCATATTTTATTCTATACGGGTGCTAACATTGGTTCATTATTTTATTTATCATTTTTTTCGAAAAATCTCTAAAAATCATGATTATAGAAGCATTATAAACTAGACACATTCAGCTTTCTAGAGGATCTAAAACCATTCAATTCAGAGCTAAGTTAGATTTTACATAAATTATCCAAAACGGGTTAAATGCACTAGACCGGCCCAATGGACATGCTTTAGTAATTTAGGTCTCCTAAATCCATTAGACCTCCTAAAATAGTAGAAATGGTAGCATTTTAAATCTAATTCAAAAGGCTTTTAAAGGAGACTGGAATTGTTTAATTTGGATAAGTATTGAAAATATTGTACGTATTTGAAGTTCACGGACTTGCATTGAAACCAACTTATGGCCCAAAACCTAGATTAAGATTAGGGTTAAGATTATTTATATAAAGAATGAAGTAGGGTTGCGAAAAGGGACATCATGCAACAATCACACAACCACCTTTCATCTTTTTCATTTTATATTCAAGTTTGTTTACTCTTCTGTCATTATTTTAAATTCTTATTTCGATTTTAATTATGTCTCTTCTTCTGCGTTATCGATTTTCCATGAAGAGCTAAATCTTTGTATTGATTTTCTGAGGAAAATGCAGTAGATCTTTGAGGTTTTGTTCTTCTATTTCGTTTGTTCTCTTAACTCTTCATCTCTTAATCACAATGTTGAATTATAATCTGTTTATGCTTAATAAATTGAAACTAATATCACAGTTTGCTTAATTTTGTGTTAGAGATGAGATTATGTGATGTATGCAATGCTTAATTGTATAAGGATAATTGGGGGTTAATCTTCCCTTAGTTGGTTCTAATATTGGAATAAGGATTAAAACTAATTTGGGATTAATCTTCGCTTAGTTGATTAATTTCGAATTGGAATATAATTTGGGATTTATCTTCACTTAGTTGGTTAATTTCGAATTAATTTCGTAACCTAGGATAAGTGACAATGCATTGGAATCAGGAAATCAATTACATTCTAATATGTTTTTAATCAGCATTTTTATAATTTGTTTTTGTTCTGATTCATCTAATATTTTAAATCTAAAAAATCCCCCTTTTATTTCTATTTTAATTCGAAAAATTGACAAACTTTTATAGGAATTTGTGGTCTTTGGGAGACGATCTAGGAAAGCTTCCTAGTACTATATTTCTCTCGTTTTAGTTATTTGACCGAGTATGACATCGATCAAATTTGGTGCCGATTATTGGGGACCAAAAATTCTGTCTAGGCTTTCAATTTTTATTTTATCTTTCTCGTTTCTGTTTTTATTTTCTATTTTTTGTTTTTATTTTTTGTTTTTATTTTTTGTTTCAATTTTTATTTTCAGTTTTCAGTTTTTATTTTTTGTTTTTGTTTTCTGTTTCTATTTTTATTTTCTGTTATTGGAATATTTTATTTTATTTTTAGTTATTTTAGTTTCAACTATTTGAATATTTTATTTTTTTAGTTATTTAAATATTTTATTTTTTCAGTTATTTGAATATTTTATTTTATTTTTAGTTATTTAAATATTTTATTTTATTCAGCTTATTTGAATATTTTATTTTATTTTTAGTTATTTGAATATTTTATTTTATTTTTAGTTATTTGAATATTTTATTTAACATTCTTTCTTCTCTCAATGCTATTTTGATAACCTACTATTGGGTTCCTTCAAAAACTATTTTAAAAAAAATTCAAATTTGTTAGCTTTATAAAAAAAAAAGTTCACAATTCAATTTTTTTTCCTAATATTTGTTTTTCTAGATTTATTTTAAAAAAATAAAAAAAATTATTATACTTTGTTCTTGTGTGCTCCCTAATCATTCTTGCAGGAAATTTTGATAAGTCATCATTGTAAGAAAATTCTTGAAAACCATTCTCATAGGAAATTCTGGATATAACTTAGTAGTGTGAGAGTGTATGTCTAGGAAGGTTCTGGCTAGGAAAGACTTGGTACTTAAGCGTTTCCATTAGTGACCTACCTCTCTTTCCTGGGAACCTACTTGGTGTACTTGTTCATGGTCTACCATTGCCATTCTAGTAAACAAGTGATTTTGAGGATATGAACCTTGAAAGAAAATTGGATGAGCTAACATCTGTGGTACAACAATTGGTCATAAACCAACACACATTTCAATTGCAACAATATGTATGTGGGATATGCACCTTCGTATATCATCCCACTAATGTATGCCCTCAACTTCAGGAGACATCAAACTTAATTAGTGAAACAGTGGGCCGTATATTCCCTGAACAACAACATTACAGGCAATTATATTCATACAGTCCACAATAGGAGTATGACCCGTACTTGGGCACATATAATTCTGGTTGGAGAGACCATCCAAACTTGGAATATGATCCTGTCTTCAACCAGCCACCAGAGATTCATTTCCAATCAAGCAACCAAGGCATTTACCAACAACAAGAGTATCAATCTATCTCTTTGGGACAACAGGTGAATTCACACCTTATGGCAATACATCAAAGCCCAAGTGGTATTATGCAACAGGGTAACTCTAGGCCTACACTAGAAGATCTGTTGAAGCAACTCAGACAATAAATGATAACGCAGAACACACAACTAAAGCAATGCTTCAATGACTTGGACACCCAAGTTGGGAAAGTGGTCACTACCATGAATTCACTACAGCAAGGTGTGAATGCACTTCCCTCACAAACAATGATTAATCCTAATGAGAATGTATGTGCAATTACTCTGAGAAGTGACCAAGAAGTTCAAATGGAGCAGTAGAACCCTAACACATCTTTGCTTGGTGAGGGAGAGTTATTCTTAATAGACGCCTACTTAGATGAAGGCCGAGAGGATGAAGAGTTGGATGTAGGAGTTAATTTTGACCTTGATAAGCCCTTAGAATCTCTGAATTTAAGCCAAGAAGAGTTTCCTGAATGTGATTGTACGAATGGAAGTTGTGTCATCTGTAAGAAGAGTAGTGATAATATTGAATTTTTTGTAGGAGCGCAGACATCTACTAAAGCAAGTGAATTAAGTACACCACAACAGAAACAGGAGGAGTTAGATCTGAAACCACTTCCATCTCATTCAAAGTATGCTTATTTAGAGGTGCCTGAAAAGCTACCTGTGATCATATCTAGTGATCTCCTCCCTAATCAAGAAGGAAGATTGTTGAAGGTCTTAAAATAGCGCAAGAAAGCATTCGGTTGGTCCTTAGATGTCCTCACTAGGATCAACCCTACTATTTGCATGCACAAAATCTTGCTGGAAGATGATTGCAGGTCTATGAGGAAGCCCCAACAAAAGATGAATCCTACCATCCTTTATGAGGTGAAAAAGAAGGTGGCATTGCCTCTTTCTAGCTTAATGAAGAAGAAGACTTTCTTTGTTTTAGTTGAACAAAGTTGCTACTTGATGGCCTTAACACCTGTACCATCTGAGGAGATAGATTCGGGACCCACCATGATCTGGAAGACTTTGTTTGTTTTAGCTGAACAAAGTTGCTACTTGATGGCCTCAACACATGTACCATCTGAGGAGATAGATCCGGGACCCACCATGATCAGGAAGACTTTGTTTGTTTTAGCTGAACAAAGTTGCTACTTGATGGCCTCAACACTTGTACCATTTGAAGAGATAGATCCGGCACCCACCATGATTAGGGAGTTCTTCTTTCCCCTTCCACTCTTTTATCTTGCTTGGTGGATATGATTATGTTTACATTGAGGACAATGTCTTATTTAAGTGTGGGGTGGGAGATGTAGGATTGTAGGTTTATATTCTATGTTTTGTGTACATTTTGCATGCTTCTCTTAAATTTCTGGGTTTTGTTTAGGTTTTGGGAATTTTATTCACTCTTGGATATGAGTTGCTTGATATTCTATGGATTGAAATCCTTGTTTTTCTGTGCATGTCAAGTTGATTTTGAGGTTTGAGAGGTTGATTTGGAAGTGACAAATTTACCCTGTGAGAGGTTTTGAGTCACTCTCTATTCTTTCTTTCTTGTGTGTTACGTCTCTTGATTGCTTGCACAGTGGCATTGGCTTGACTCTTTTTGATGCTTCTTGATTCAAATGCATGTTGGAGATGATTTAGACATTTTTGTTCTTATAAGCCTCTAGCCAAATGAGCCTACCTTGAATCATTCCCTTTGATATCCCCTTTGAGCTGATGACCCTTTTTCATTGTTTTATAGCTCATTACAAGTCCTTAGCCTGAAAAACCATGATTACCCTACCTTAGGAAATTTTGGAGCTTTGGAATTGTTTTGGGAATGAGTGCTCAAATAGTGGGGGGTTGTACCTAGTTGTGTTGGTTCTTAGATTCTTCATTTGTCTATATATGAGTGGCTATGTCGTTTTCTTTTATCTTTGAGGTTCTACAAAAAAAAAACAAAAAAAAAATTGAAAAAAAATGAAATGAAAAAAAAGTGAACAATGAAAAAATGAAAAAAAAAAAGTAAAAAAAAGGAAAAAAATAGAAAAGAAAGAAAAGAAAATATGTTGGGCTTGGGCATTGTGTGAGGATTGAAATTGGTGGATTTACTTTCATGTGTATTTTTGACTCATTCCCTGTAGACCCCAAATCTTGTCCAGCCTCAAAATAAATAGTAGAGGACTTCCGTTCGAAGATGGGCAAGGCCTAGAAAGGTCCCTAGGATAGATCAATAGGCCTCATATTAGAATAGGAAGGATTTTTGTATGCGAAAAATAACAAATTCTACCTAAAGGGCCGAGACCGCCGTCTCGCCATCGGTTAAGGGCGAGACCGCCATCTTGTTTGGCGAGACGTCCTTCTCGCCACTTGCTAATGGCGAGACTGCCATCTCGCCAATCGCCAATGGTGAGACCGTCATCTCCTTTTGCGAGACGACCTTCTCGCCATTTGCCGAGGGCGAGACCGCTATCCCGTTTGGTGAGACGACGATCCCAACCTGACAGGCGTGAATTCCTATAGAAGGGGGGGGGCGACCTCATCCTTTTCACAGTACAAAACAACTTTCCCTTCTACACTTCTGTGAAATTCTTCTCCTAGGATCCCTCCGAAGCATTTCCAGAGTTTCTTAGTATTTTTAGTAAGCGTCCCGTAGTGTTGCGAGAAAGAGCGATCAACACTGTAGAGCGTGGAGGTTGCCAAAAAGCACATTTCTTTACCAAGAATATTAATACAAAGCTTGCTTCGAAGGTTCCTACACTTTCTATCCTCTTTACCGCTTTTTTATACATCTATATGTGCATTAGCTGTTAGGGTCATGTAGTCAACATTTTTAATTTCGCAAATGAATAAATAAGGGTAAATACATAATTTTAGAGTCTTTATTTATAAAATAAATGGTCCATCATAGGGAACCCGAAAGGGGCGTTGTAGGAAGCTAATACCTTTCCTACGGGTAACCAACTCCCTTACCCAACTCTGGTTATAATGGCCAAAGTTGGTTTTTCTAAACCAATGCCTTCTTTTTCTTCCTTTTCCAATGTTTCTGGATAAACATTGGTGGCGACTCCAGAATCCTTTTCAAAAACCTCGCCTTTAGGTCCAGCCCAGTTATCGGACAACCTAAAGGCGTTGTAACATCGCTTTAAAAAACGCGAGTCAAAGCAAAACCATCGCGTCCCTCTGATCACCTCTTTTGACGGCGGTGACAGATGGCGACTCCACTGGGGAAGCTAGAGAGTTGATCTCATTTAGTGATGGACCAGTTTGATAAATAAAAGACTTAAAATTTTCGTTTTTACCCCGCCTTGTTTTATAACATGTTTTATTTGCTTGGCTTTAATAACTGTTGTTTGTTTATTTTATTCAATTGTTTGAAATACAAACTATACACAAATCCTTGCACCCAACAGTTCCCCCTATACCCAGGGGCAAGTGGGAAATCCATAGGGAGTGGGTGGCAGGTACGATTTGTGATAGTGAGGGTCATGAGCCCACCGGTATGGTCGGAAACCATCACTCAAGGTGATAACCTTCCTCTTTTGGCACAAAGACTGACTAAGGGCTTAGTGCCATGCATGGTTGGAAGGCTAGAGAGTGGGGACCCTATAATGGGAGCACCTTGGGGGCCTGGCCTTGGTGAGGAAAATTAGAACTACCCTGAATATGCACTCTTCTGCAGGAGACCCCTACCTCGTAATTAAAAACGTCGTCCTACTTATTCACGGATGAGTGAATTGTGTGTGCATATATTTGTTGCATTTATTTATTGCATAGCATAACCATACAATAGATAAAAATAGAGAAAATCTAAAAGAAAAAAATCTTTTCGCAATAAAAACCTTTATCTCGGACAGTCTGCCTTTTAGCTAGCCTGGTTTTAGGTTCTTTGTAAGCTAAGTAGTCACGCAATCTGACAGAAGAAATAAGGGACATTAAAATTATTCTTTCGCAATAAATCATTTTATCTCGGACAGTCTTCCTTTTAGCTAGCCTGGTTTCAGGTTCTTTGTAAGCTAAGTAGCCACGCAGTCCGATGGAAGAGATAAAAGGTTATAAATCAAATAAAACAAATAAATTAAATAAATCGAAAAAAAACAAAATAACGAATTTTGACAAAGTTGTATCATTCATATCACATCATTTCATAAGCGGAAGAACTAAGAGAGAAAATAAATGCATAAGGAAAGTATGCATATGCATCGTCTTAATAAATCTCTCAAAAAATGGGTCTTAGGAGCATTTTTTGGGAAAATTGTTGGGCCAAATCCCTTGTCGAATTCCACCTCCTATTCTTCACTCTTTCCTCTTCGTTTTGATATGTTGTGCGTCCAAATCCGATGTCTCAGTCAAAAGTGTTAGAATCGCACAGCGGAATGTTTGCGTTTTCAGACAAAAACCAAGAGGGGGGGGGGTTAATTGGTCTCTTAACAAAAATTAGGGTTTTAAAAATTTCTCCAAATTTTACCGATTAAAATGTTGTGTAAAGTAAATTGAGCAAGGATAGAGTCTTACACAGATGATTTATACTGGTTCGGATCAAAAGACCCTACGTCCAGTTGCTAATCACTCAAACAGAGGATTAACGCTATCACTATAATCACAGTTTTACAAACAGTTAACAATTGAAAAGATAAGGTAACAAAAACACCTCTCTTGAGTCACACAAGAAATGAAGAACAACTTTCCCTAAAGACGGCACAACACACAATCCACCAAGAAAATCCACTTAGTGATTCTTATCGCTTCTAGCCCACACTAGGTTCCAAAAGCCCCTTTTTCCTCCAACAAACAGTTGTCTAGCAGTCACAACTCTCAACTTTTATTTGAAAAAGGTTGTTCAATTTGCAGAGAGCCTTAGAGAACCTTAAGTAGGCGGATTAGGGTTTGGGAATTTTGAATTTTCGAAACCTGGTGAATTGGGAATAGGGTTTTCGAAACTTGGTCCAATTTTGAAATTCAAAACACATATCTGACTGAAATAATCGATTATCTTGAGTGTTAATCAATTATTACAGAGCCAAATTTACCTGGAACCCATAACTATGCAGTTTAATCAATTAATAGGTAATTAATCGATTAACAGCCTTGTTAATTGATTAACAGGGGCTTTAATCGATTATTCCAGAGAGCTAATACAGAAAATGGTTTTTCTCTCTGTAATAATCGATTATCCTGCCATTTAATTGATTAATCCAATATGTTTTTGATAAAAATGAGTTTTTGAAGCTTTTAAAGAGTAGACTATGTGCTGGCTATCTTAAACTCTAATATTACAGACCCAAAATCATCATAACAGAGTTATTACATAACATTACAAGTCTTCAAATCTTTAAGTCTTTTGTTCTTGAATCATCATCAAAATCTACAGGCTTCATATCCATGTATGTTCAACATTCATATCCTTGTATGTTTCAACAAAAAGTTATCTCACTTTGAACATCTGCTGCCTTTTTTATCATAAAAAGTCATTTTTGTACTAACACATGCATAAATACATTCATTATAGGGGGCATTAGATATCCCTAAGACAAATGTGAAAGAGGCCCAAGTGCGCTTGTAATCTTCCATAAGGAAGAGACAAGTATGTTAAGGTATATGGTGACCTTTATGAGGAAGGAACCATTATACCAAAGTGGGTATGGTGCTACAAGAGGATGCCAAAACCATTGTCTTAAGACATATCTATCCTACACTAATCATTCATTTCATTTCAAAATAAAAATACACATTCTTAAATTCTTTTTGCATTCTAGAAAGCGGTTGGTATTCTTCATGCCCTCATCCGCATACAAAATCCCAAACACTATCATACATCATGTTAGGAAATAAAACATGATAATGTTTAGGAAAAAACAAACACTTGCATACGTGCATCCACCAAACTTCATCCTCTTAACATGCATCTAGTAATAGGTCATTGAAGAAAGTGAACATTCCTCAATACCGTGTAAAGAGGATAGAGCATTTGCATGTCATGCATGGGAAGTAAAAAAAAATGCATAGAAATTTTAACCCGCTTATGGGTTCCGTTAGGCTTTCCGCTTTTAAAAAAAATGTACTTTGAAACATTGCATTGAGGAATGTACAATGTCTGGATGAAATAAATAAAATTGTTTGTCTCCTCAACCGCCTATTACCTTCATAAATTGCATTCATTCACTCTCACTTTAATAATAATAAGATAATAAAAAGAAAGTATTAATTGATGTGCTTCCCATGAATCGAAATAAGATGAAGAGTAAACCTTTCGTCGTCAAGTTTTCTCCAACGGTTGATCCGCCTAAGGAGGATAATAAGCCTCAACCGTTGGATATCCAAGTTAATAAGGAAGAGGGGGCAAGGATGTCGTTACCTTTGTTCATGCCTCAAATCGAATAAAATTATACTGTGGAGATACGCAAAGACATCGCCCATCAATGAGGATATCTCCAGCATAGCCGACATTAGGGGCAGATTAGAAGTGGAAGAATCTATTCTCCCAAGGAGTTATAAGGCGACACTCCTAAGAATAAAGGAAAAATAAAAAAGACCAAAGAAAAACATAATCCAAAGAGGAAATTGAGTAGACTTTGGATTCACGACGCTAAGGCAGTTCTTTCAACGCTCCACCGAAAAGACTAACTCATGGTAGGCGACAAGTTGGTCACGGTTCGAGCTAAAGATGACATTCAGATCAGCTAGCCGTCTGCCCTACCTTGAATGGATGCGGCTGAAGAGGACCTTTGAAATATCTTTTGCCAATATGAAGGTGACCCACATGATGAGGAAATATGGATACCGCCCAAACCAAAGGGCTCATTAGAAACTCTCAAGGAATAAAGGAGCCACCAGATTTTAAAGACAATCCTTTGAAGCATGACCCTACAAAGGATCAAGCTGCACGGAGAAAAGGAAAGTCTCCCCTCCGCACCTCGAATCAGATTTTCCCAAACTAAGGGGTCCAAGCATTGAGAACAACTTTAGTCATTAGGTGTTCTTCTTCCAATTTTAAGGGATGCAAACCCAATGACTATTAGATATTACTCCTCGAGGCTAGCCCAACCCCCGAGCATTATAGGGCACATATTTCCCTTTTAATTAACAAAGAATGTCATTCTTACTATCTGCTTCTCTTCTTGGTATTCATATCTCAACCTCATTAATAACCATGTTTAAGCAAACGTTTTCAAAAGTGCGTCAAAATAATCAAACCACTCATCATCACTGATTGACTAGAAACACAAAATAAGGTTTTACCTCATCATAATAAAGTCATGTTTCGCCAATGTTGTGTAAAAGGAAGAACAAAACAAAAATCAAAAGAAGCCCATAGAAGCTAAAGGCTAAAAAGAAAAGGCAAGATACGCGGTAGGAAACCCATTAAGGGGGCTACACAAAAGTTAGGGTAAGCCCGCTAGGAGACTCGAACAATAATAAAGGGTAGCCTAGGAAAAAATTAGGGTTACAAAATAAAGTCCATTAGGATTCCCAAAACCAAGAAAAGAGGAAACCTAGACAAAAGTTAGGACACAGCACAACATCCTAGGCTGAAAACCCAAAGGGTAGACTAGGGAAGTTAATCAGTCATAACAAAGCGCCGTAGAATAAGACGTCATTCCATGAACAAAACGTTTGTATAAACTAGCCTAAACACTCAAACCAACCTGGCTAGCCGTGCTTACAAAAACCATTTTTGTCAAAATAAAACAATTCTAAAACACAAGCATTTGAATTAAATATCCTTTTCCTTCTTTTCTCTTGACCCTTACCACTACGACATTCTAGTAATTAGTAGGGAAATGTGGAGATAGTAATCAATAGGAGGATTGACATCCCCAAGAAAAGGGAGGGGCGCACTGACATGGCAAGTCGCTCTACAATCAAAACAATCATTCTTCGGTCATGGAAAAATCAAGACGGCAAAATTGGTACAGCCTATCATGTCGACGAAAACACATAATGACAAAAGCACGTCAGAAGCAAAAGCACATTTGATTAATCCTTTTAAAATATTAATTGAAATAGCATTGTAGGATGCATATCGCAAACATTGCATGCATATGATAGGGTCTTATCTCTCAAAAAAGAAGAGAAAGAAAAAATGAAAATGAAAAGAATAATGTTTGCTAGGAGATTCTTAGGTAAAAGTTAGGGTAGCCTGCTAGATCAAAAACCCGCAAAGGGCGTTCTAGGCAAAAGTTAGGACATTCATAAAAAAGGAAAAAAGGCCGCGAAGATATCCTAGGCAAAAATTAAGGCAGGCCGCTAGATCAAAAATTCCAAAAGGGAGGTCTAGGCAAAAGTTAGGGCTAAACCAAAAAAATAAATAAAAGAGAGGGGTCCATTTGCATATTCAGCAAAGAGAATGCCTGTTATTTCTCTAGATGCATCAAATAAAAGGATAGATTGCATTTAGGGCATCCACACACAAGTAGTCGCACAAAATGACTTTGTCAAGGTAAAAAATAAAACAAATAAAAATCACTTTAGATAAATAATAAAAAACAAAAAAGCATTCATGCATATAAGGAGACTAGCTCCATGTTTGTGATTGAAAATAGGATCATCGAGACTGAGTCTCCAAATAATGCTCTCCCCCAAGAAAGCAGAGTAAGTCGTCAATCAAGCAACTCAACAGAATAAGAGCTTCCAAAAATCAAGAGCTCCAGCTACCATCCTTCTACCCCCAAAAAAGAAGGCACAAATAAGAAGTCTCCAAACATTGCTCTCCCTCAAGAAAGAAGAGCAAATTTTCATAATCAAATAACTTAGAAGAAATAAGAAGCTTCCAGAAGTCAAAACTCCAGTCATCATTCTTCTACCCAATAAGAGAGGGCACAATCATTAGACATCATAAAAGAAAAGTCGACGGAAAGGCTTAGTTATCCCCAAGCAGATACTTGTCTACTCTAGAGGCAACACAAATATTACCCCACGACTCAGCATCGCCACTGCATGAGTCATTGAGCACACTCATCCAAAGTCTCCTCCACACCCCCCAATGGAGAATAAAGGCTTCAAGATCCCATCATCATCAATAGTCAAAAGAGTCCAATCTCCATACCATCAAGGGCTCAACAAAAAGAGAAAAAAAGAAGAAAACCCTTGCATCCCCAGTAGATATCCAAAAGAAAGGGCCGCAACAGAGAAGGCCGAATAAAAATCCCCAAGTGGATCTCCCTAAGGAAAATAACGAGCTCAAAAGAAAAAAACTCATCCCTTGTGGACCCCCCCAAAAGAAGGAAAAATCCTGCGTGTATAAAAGAAACTAAAAAGCAAAAAAGCACACGCATTATCCCCATAAAAAAAGCCAAATTTCAAAATCGCGATAAAAAAGAGATAAATCGTAGAAAAAGGAAAAATTAAAATCCTAACTTTTAGGTAAACAGAAGGCCCATTCCCCAATGAAATAAGAGCATCACAAAACCAGCTCACACTAGTACCTAACAAGGAGTCAAAACTCCAGGGGGAAAACAAAAATTAGATCTTCGGGAAGGCAATCAATCTCTAGTGGATCATCAAAAAGAGAAAAACCATCCTCAGTGAGCCTACGACAAAGGCAAATTTTAGACTCACATCCCCAGAATGGGATATCAGCCTAGGCAAAATAGCACAAACACGAAACCTTCACCTTTATTTGAAACATCTGCCTACTTAGAGGCACCATCAACAAATCCTCAAATAAATATCCGCCTACTCAAGAGGCACCACCAAAACCAACAAATTCTCAGTGAATTCCTGCCTACTTCAGAGGCATTTAACAAAGAGCTAGATAATTATTAGGAAAAGCCAAAAAAATCAAAGAATCCCCGACACACCGAAAGACTTCACCAGAAAAATAAAAAACATTTACAAAAGCAAGATCATTCCCCATGGAATACCGGCGCATGAGCTAGAGAAGTAAGCCACCACCACCACCGGTCCTACAAAGTGGGCTGCACCAGCCAGATGGGGGGGGGGTTTCATACCAATCAATAGGTGCATGAGCTAGAACAGTAAGCCACCACCACCACTTCGGGACAAGGAAGGTCCCGAAGACAAAGACCTGCACACAGGCAAAACCTACGCATGAGCCAGAGCAGTAAGTCGCAACCAGTCCTACAAAGTGGACTACACCAGCCATATGAGGAGTTTATGCTCATCCAGTCCTACAATGGTGGACTGCAAACTCTACCAGTCATATGAGGGGTTTATACTCATCCGTCCTACAATGGTGGACTGCAAACTCTACCATCAGATAAGGGGTTCATACTCATCAACCGAGGGGTCGGCTACCGTAAGAAGCAGCATCCTGAGGTTCTACCACTTGTCAGTTGAGGGGTCAGCTATCGTGAGAAGGAGCATCCCAAAGCTACAAGCAACCAGATTGGGGTTCACACTCATCAACCGAGGGGTCGGCTACTGCAAGAAGGAGCATCTTGAGGTTCTACCATTTGTCAACCAAAGGAGTCGGCTACTGCAAGAATGAGCATCCCAGAGGTTCACAACTTGTTCATCCAAAGGGGTCGGCTACCGCATGAAGGAGCATCCCGAAGGCACACACACATATTTTTCGTCTAGAGGGTCGGCTACCGCAAGAGGGAGCATCCGAAGGACAGCCAGGAAAGAGGGTTAACTCTTTTTTGGCATAATGGGCCAAGAGTCGGCTAGTCAGGTGAAGAAGGGGCAGCTGTAGACCCCAAATCTTGCCCGACCTCAAAATAAATAGCAGAGGACTTCCATTCGAAGATGGGAAAGGCCAAGAAAGGTCCCTAGGATAGATCAATAGGCCGCATATTAGAATAGCAAGGATTTTTGTATGCGAAAAATAAGAAATCCCACCTAAAAGGTAGAGACCACCATCTTGTTTGGTGAGAACGCCGTCTTGCCATCGGTTAAGGGCGAGATGGCCGTCTCGTTTGGCGAGATGGCCTTCTCGTCATTTGTCGAGGGCGAGATCGTCGTCCCGTTTGGTGAGAGGCAGTCCCAACCCTGTCAAGCGAGACGACAGTCCCAACCTGATAGGCGCGAATTCCTATAGAAGAGGGGGGGGCGACCTCATCCTTTTCACAGTACAAAACAACTTTCCCTTCTACACTTTTGTCAAATTCTTCTCCTAGGATCCCTTCGAAGCATTTCTAGAGATTCTTTAAGTGTCCCGTAGTGTTGCGAGAAAGATCGATCAACACTGTAGAGCGTGGAGGTTACCAAAAAGCACCTTTCTTTACCAAGAATATTAATACAAAGCTTGCTTTGAAGGTTCCTACACTTTCTATCCTCTTTACCGCTTTTTTATACATCTATCTGTGCATTAGCTGTTAGGCCCATGTAGTCAACATTTTTAATTCCGCAAATGAATAAATAAGGGTAAAAACATAATTTTAGAGTCTTTATTTATAAAATAAACGGTCCATCATAGGGAACCCGAAAGGGGCATTGTAGGGAAGCTAATACCTTTCCTACGTGTAACTAACTCCCTTACCCAACTCTGGTTATAATGGTCAAAGTTGGTTTTTCTAAACCAACGCCTTCTTTTTCTTCCTTTTCTAATGTTTTCAGATAAAACATTGGTGGCGACTCCATAACCCTTTTCAAAAACCTCGCCTTTAGGTCCAGCCCGGTTATCGGACAACCTAAAGGCATTGTAACATCACTTTAAAAAACATGAGTCGAGGAAAAACCATCGTGTCGCTCCGACCGCCTCTTTTGACGATGACAACATTCCCCATTAGTCCTCTATTTTCTTTGGTCTTTAATTTTTTGAGGAAAATGCAGTAGATCTTTGAGGTTTTGTTCTTCTATTTCGTTTGTTCTCTTAACTCTTAATCTCTTAATCTCAGTGTTGAATTATAATCTGTTTGTGCTTAATACACCAAAACTAATATCACAGTTTGCTTAATTCTGTGTTAGAGATGAGATTATGTGATGTATGCAATGCTTAATTGTATAAGCATAATTTTGGGTTAATTTTCGCTTAGTTGGTTAATTTTATATTGGAATAAGGGTTAAAGCTAATTTGGAATTAATCTTCACTTAGTTGATTAATTTCGAATTGGAATATAATTTGGGATTTATCTTCGCTTAGTTGGTTTATTTCGAATTAATTTCATAACCTAGGATAAGTGACACTGCATTGGAATCAGGAAATCAAGTACATTATTATAGACCCCAAATCTTGCCCGGTCTCACAATAAAGATCAGAAGACCTCTTTTTCGAAGATGGACGAAGCCTAAGAAGCCACTAGGAGAGACTATTAGGCCCCATACTAGGATAGGAGGGATTTTTGGCACAAAAATAAGGATTTTCGCCTTTTGGGGTCGAGACCGCCGTCTCGGATTCAAGACCGCCGTCTCGGATTCAAGACCGCCGTCTCGCCTTGCACAAGTGGCGAGATCGCCGTCTTGCCTTGCACAAGTGGCGAGACCGTCGTCTTGTTTGGCGAGACGGCCGTCTTGCCACCTGCGAAAGGCGAGACCACCGTCTCGTTTGGCGAGACCGCCGTCTTGCCATTCCTGCAAGGCGAGACGGCTGTCTGGAATGTCGAGACGGTCGTCTCGACCTTGTTAGACGAGACGACCGTCTTGACCTGACAGGCGCGAATCCCTATAAATAGGGCCTCTATTCCCCTCATTTCGAACAACTTTCTCACTCTCTCTCTAGTCACATCAATAGTTTCTCTCTCTAGAATCCCTTCGACGCATTTCCGGAGCTTCTGAGTGTCTTTAGAGTGTTTTTGGAGCGTTTTGAGAGGTTTCCGACGCCGTGTAGAGTGAAGGGTTGCCGCAAAGCACCCTATTTTAAAAGAATTAATAGAAAGCTAGCTTCGGAGGTTCCTACTTTCTCTCTCTATCTTTTAATGCATTGTTTAAATTACGCAATAGACATTAGGGCCATGTAGTCGTAATCTTTAAATTCCACAAAATAAAAGGGGAAAAGCGTATATTTCCGGTTTATTTATCCATAAAATAGCTGGCCTATCATAGGGAACCCGAAAGGGGCGTCGTAAAGGAACTAACATTTCCTTTACGCGTAACTAACTCCCTTACCCAACTCTGGTTCTAACGACCAAAGTTGGTTTTTCGAAAACCAACGCCTTTTAAACTCCTTTTCCGATGTTTCCGGTAAAAACATCGGTGGCGACTCCAGATAACCCTAAAAAACTAGCTCTTGGATTGTCCCGGTTATCGGACAATCCAAGAGCACCTTTTCGAAAACCTCGCCCTCAGGTTCAGCCCAGTTATCGGACAACCTAAAGGCGTTGTAACCACCAATAAAAAAATGCGAAAATCAAAGGAAGTCGAAACCATCGCGTCGCTCCGACCGCCCTCGTTTTGAAGTCAAAATCAAATTAATTTCATGACCTAGGATAAGTAACACTGCATTGAAATCAGGAAATCAAGTACATTATAATATGGTTTTAATCTGCATTTTTATAATCTATTTTTGTTCTAGTTCATCTAATATTTTAAATCTAAAAAATCCCCCCTTTATATCTATTTAAATTTGAAAAATTAACAAGCTTTGATAGGAATTTGTGGTCTTTGGGATACGACCTAGGAAAGCTTCCTAGTACTACATTTATCTGTTTTAATTATTTGATTGAGTACGACATCGATCATTAACTCTGTTCTATGCAAAGAATTTTCAATTGACATGCAATAGGAGTTTGAAATGTCTATGATGGGAGAGCTTACCTTTATTCTTGGTTTACAAGTAAAACAAGCAAATAATGGAATTTTCATACATCAATCCAAGTATTGTGCTGCACTGTTGAAGAAATACTCAATGGAAAATTGTAAGGAATCCACAACTCCAATGGCTTCAAACTGCTATATGGACAATGATGAAAAAGGATAAGGTGATTAATCAGACCATGTATAGAGGTATGATTGGATCACTCCTATACTTAACATCTAGTCGTCCTGATATGATGCATAGTGTGTGTTTGTGCTAGATTTCAATCTGCTCCTAAGGAATCTCATTTATTTGCTGTAAAAAGGATTCTAAAATACTTGAAAGGTACTATAAATCTTGGACTTTGGTATCCTAGGGGGATTGAACTAGTGTTAAGATGATACAATGATTCAGACTTTGGGGGATGTAAAATTGATAGGAAAAGTACTAGTGGAACCTGTCACTTACTAGGATATTCATTAATATCATGACATTCTAAGAAACAAGCATGTGTTGCACTATCCACTACTGAAGCTAAATATATTATTGTAAGTAGTTATTGTGCTCAATCAATTTGGATTAAGAATCAACTAGAAGTCTATGGTATACATTTAGAACATATTCCTTTGAAATGTGATAGCACTACTAGTGCCATAAATCTAGCCAAAAATCCCATTGTGCATTCTAGAACAAAGCATATAGAAATTAGACATCATTTTATCAAGAATCATATAATTAAAGGGGATTGTAAAATTGAATATATCAATACAAATCAACAATTAGCTAATATTTTTACTAAACATTTGCCTAGGGAAAGATTTTACACTATTAAGAAATGAATTAGGTATAATACATATAAATTCCTCTGATTAAAAATTGGTTTGCAAAAAATCTAATAAAAATAATCGTTTAAATTACTTCCATGGAGACAAAATAATCGATTAGTAATTGACATAATCGATTAGGTCATCTCCAGAATGTTAATATAATCGATTAATCACAAAAATTATCAATTGAATTGGGTTGGTTAGGATTTTATAAGTATTGCTAATAATCGATTGTCAGTTAACATAATCGATTAATTAACCTTCTTCAGACTCTGATGCATGTGCTATTAATTTATTATCCACTATATAATCGATTATTGAAAGTACAAAAATAATTTGATTAAAATCCTCTACACATCCTACTTTACTACTCTCCATTCTCTCACTCACTCATCTGTCCTCAAGCATTCATACACGGAAACCTTAGCCTCCACAACCTCTCTTGTAAGTCCATCTCTTCATTTCTTCATCTTCTTACCCTATACACATGGCTTCCACTGCAAAACCCAATAGGATGAAGAGGACTACCTCCAAGAGACCACTAAGACCTGCATCTGCAAAGGGTTGGCTGAGTGATGATAAACAAAGGGAAGAATTTCTCAACCACTAGAAGGAAAGAAGGCTCATAACCCATAAGTATATCTCTATCTCCTTCTTTAGGAAAAATGGTTTCTTATTTCAAGATTTACTAGTGTATCAAGGACTAGAGTAGTTTATTGAAATGAATGGATTATTTTATCCTGATTTAGTTAAGGTCTTCTACTACAATTTGAGAACTATAAATGGAGTTATTCATTATAAGGTTTAAGGACTAGATATTGCTTTAGATGAAGAAATATGGACAAATGTAGCTAGATTTACAATAGGTGGTGAAAATGTCACTGGAGGATTTGAAAACTTTAACAAGTTAGTTGTATTTAGATCCTGCCTCAGGAATCCAAATACTGCTAAGGATTACTCAATTTTAAGACTGGTGGTATGAAGAAAGATTAAAGAATGCTAGCCTTTTTAATAACCTGGATTCTTGTAGCTAGGGGGAGCAATCATGCTCAGCTAACTTCCGAAGACATGTATATAATTCTTGCTCTCAAGTCTAGGTTTCAAGTTGATTGGCCTGCTGTTGTTAGTGATAACATGAGAAAATCCTATAGGCTGAAAGTGATGAAGATCTTATTGAATTACTTTGGCAAAGATCTTGTTGATTTGATGAAGACAAAAATGAAGTCAAAGGCAACTTTGTGGCAGTCAAAAGTCACTTAGATAAAAGAGTAGAGGGATTAGTGTGTCTGCAGCTCCGCTTAGGTATAATCATTTTTATCTTTCTGTCGCATGAGGTTTCTTCATTTAAAAGATTTTGCAAATGCCTCTAAAAAATGTTTAAATGGTTAAAAACAAAGTATTTTGATAAAAGTTTTCTTAACCAACTATTTTAACTAATAACATATAAACTTTATCAACTAAAATATTCTTAACACTTTTGTAATAGGTTTTTAAGCTGATATAATTTCGAAATAACTGATTGTTTTCATTAAAGGAAGTTTTGAAAACCTTACGTCAAGTATTTTAATTGATACTGGTTTCGAAATAACCGATTAAAATCACTTAAAATGTTCGGAGAAGTGTTACAGCGATATTTTAATCGATATAACTTCGAAATAATCGATTAAAACCACTTGGAGTACTTGTTTGATCAATCAGAATGAGCATATGACCGATCAGAACCAAATATGATCGATCAGAATTGAGTTATGACCGATCAGAATTATTTGAATCGATTAAATTGCATTTCAATCGATTAAAACAACTTAAGAGAATTTCTACACAGCGTTTTAATTGATTAAAACAGATTTTTATCTGTTAAAATCATTTAGAAAAGTGTATAAGAATGTTTTGCAGTATTTTAATCGATTGAAAGTCGAAACAATCGATTAAAATAGATTGGAAGATTTTTTACAAAGGGTTTTAATTGATATAAACGTTGTCGTAGCAGTTAAAACAAATCTGGAAAATAATCAAGAACGTTTTAATAGATTAAAAGAAGATTTAACAGATTAAAACAAGACTTTTAACAGATTAAAAGATTATTTTAACAGATTAATTAAACCAGCAGTTTTGAAAATCTTCTATATAAACAGAATTGTTTAACCTTTTTAAGACACATCTTTTAGCAATCAATCAAGCAATCAAAAGTGCTACTTTCAAGAGAGAATCACGCTAGTTTTTGTGAAGTTCATTAAAGTTCTTTCTTGAGGCAAATTGCATTCTTTTGGAGAAGAAACACATACTGCAGAACTGCATAAAACTGGTTTGAGCGTTCTAAGTTTCTTCTGTTTGTTTCTTTACTTTCTTTTACTGTATTGTGGGTGCCTAAAATTGTGGGCACTGGTTTCTGTAGCTGGAATTTGGCTGCAGGGTTGGTCAAGAACTGGAAATTGGTTCTTGGTGAAAGGTTAGGTGCAGGAACTGGAATTGTGGTTTGAAGCACTTGGTGGATTTGATGAAGACATAGATATAGCTTAGGTTGTGGGTGTGTAGATGATTAGGTTTTTAGTTTAAGCACTTAATCTCTTGATAGTCCATTATATTTTGTGATAAGCACCTTAAAACATTGCATCTCATTGAAAATCATTTTACTGCATGAAAAACTCACATTCAAGTATTAAAAGAACAAACTAAGTTTTTTTAATCTGTTGAAAAAGATTTTCAATCTGTTAAAATCACTTAACGAATAAGTGGTCATACATAATCGTATTTTCAATTGATTGATTCGCGAGAATCAACAAGTTAAAATAACTTAGTGAATTTTTTCAAATATCATGGTTTCACATTTTCAATCTGTTGAAATACTTTTCAATCTGTTGAAACAGAGAGGTTATTTTTCCGTTTAAAAGACTGCAGGATTTCAATCTGTTGAAATGATTTTCAATCGATTAAAACAGAGAGCTATCATTTTTTCTAAAGTCTGTTTCAATCCATTGAAAACTCGAAACAATCGATTGAATGAACTTTTAAATGAAATCAATCGATTGAATCGTGGTTTCAATCGATTGAAATGTAATCTGATCGATCATAGTTTCATTCTGATCGATCCTAACTTCGATCTGATCGATCATACTTCAGTTCTAATCGATCAGAGTCTCTTCTAACCTGTTATACTTCAAACTAATCGATCTTGTGACTCTCTGAAACAGTTTTTGACAGATGAAACGTTCTGATTCTTTGTTTTACTCTATATATACATAATTGATCTATCTTTTGAAATATACGCAACATACTACTTGAGAAAACTTGTGAAATCAATCTGTGAAACTTTCATATACGTGACTTTCTCTACATTCAAGAATCTTTTCATATCATAAGGTGCTGTGATCAGAATTGTGGTCAATCAAAGAGAGAAAGTGCTGTTAGAATTTGTTCTGGACAATTAGAACTTCAAGTCCAGGTTTCTTCTTTCCATACTCTTTTGTGAAAGTGTGATTGTGCAGGTTGGATTGTGATCTGCACTTGGTACAGTAACTGGATTTGGTTACTGGGTGGTTTTCAAGATTCTATCTTGTGGGTTTGCAAGATAGTTCTTGGGGTAGATTGGTGAGTATCTACTGGTTGTAATTTTCACTTGGAATTAGTGGAACTTGACAGGTTTGTCAAGAACTGGATGTAGCTCTGGATTAGAGTGAACCAGTATAAATTTGTGTGTTAAATTTCTTCTTTCATCTCTTTTATTTTCTATCTATAAACTTGTCGTGTTTAAACCAAATTACCTTTGCAAAAATTGAATAAAGATAACTCATTCTTCCAAAAGAAAGTAAGTTTTGAGAAAAAGTTTTAAAGTTCAATTCACCCCCCCTCTTGAACTCAACCATTAATTCTTTCAATTGGTACCAGAGCTGGTTCTTGTAAGCTACTCAAGAAATCGGTCCAATGGCTGAGGGAAAGATGAATTTTTTAGAAGGAGCCTCCATAAACAGGCCTCCATTTTTTTCTGGTGTGAATTATTCTTTCTGGAAGGTTAGAATGAAAATCTTTATTGAATCTCTTGATAGAGGCATTTGGGAAACAATTGTTAATGGTCCTTACAAACCAACTCATACAGTAGATGGTAAAGTAGTTGAAAAAGATTGGGCTGAATTAACTGATGTAGAAAATAGGAGAGTCCAATATGATTATCTTGCAAAAAATATTATTACCTCTGCTTTAAATCTTGATGAGTTTTTCGGGGTGTCTCGGTGTGCCTCTGCAAAAGAGATGTGGGAAATTTTAGAGGTCACACATGAAGGAACATCCGATGTGAAAAGGGCAAGAAAGCATGAGTTAATCGGGGACTATGAATTGTTTAAAATGCAGCAAGGAGAAACAATTGCGGATGTGCGAGAAAAGGTTCACGCACATAGTCAATCATCTAATTGGGTTAGGAAAGATTTTTGACAAAGAAGAGTTGAACATCAAAATCTTAAAGTGTTTGGACGAACGTGGCAACCAAAGGTGACAGCTATATCGGAATCAAGAGACTTGACTAAAATGTCTACCGCTTCACTTTTTGGTAAGTTAAGGGAACATGAGTTGGAAATCAATCGGTTCAAAGAACAAGAGAATTCAGAAAAGAAAAGTAGAAATATTGTTCTCAAGACGATTGAAGAAAACAGTGGATCTGAAGAAGATGAATCGAGAGAACTGACTTTGTTGGTTAAGAAATTTGGGAAATTTCTTAGAAAAGAACAGAAGCTGGCCAAGTAAAAAGGTACAATGATAAAAAGACTAAATCTGTTCAAAATACTATTACTTGTTATTCTTGTGGTAAACGGGGTCACATAAAGAGTGATTGTCCGGAAAAGACCAAGAATCGGAACAAGAAAGAATCAAGATACAAAGGGAAAAAGGCCTATATAGCCTGGCAAGACAATGATTCATCTTCCGACTCACGAATTCGAAAGTGAAGAGGTGAACTTGTGTTTGATGGTCAGTTGTGAATCCTCTTCATCACATGTAAGTTCAACTCCTACGAGAGAATGAAATGAATTACAGACACATTATTAAATGCTTTCAATGAAATGCATAGTGAAGCCAGAAATTTATCTCATACAAATAATCGGTTGAAAGGTTTAAATAAGCTGGTTAGAAAATAGAGTTAAAGTTCGGAAAAGAACTATTAGAAAGCAAAACAGATTTAGAACATCTAGATATTATCTATTCATCTGCGGATAATGTTGCTTGTTAATAAGAATTGTGAAAAGTGTATTGTTTTACAAAATAAGGTTGATTACTTGACTAAAACCTTGACAAAATTTACTCAAGGTAAAGAGAATTTAGATGCACTTCTTGGGTCTCAAAGCTGTGTGTTTGAACATTACGGAATCGGGTACAAACCTAAGAATGGGGTAAAAACTAAAAAATATTTGAACTTCTTTTCATACGAGAAAAACAACGACATCCCCTTTCTCATCTTGTCATTACTTGCATGAAGAAAGGACATACTATAAAATTCTGTCATGCTAGAAAATATTTTGTGCCGCAAGGTAGGAAGAGATGGGTTCCAAAACATGTTAAACAGAAAATTTGACTCCTAAGGACCCAAAATACGTAAGGGTACCAAATACTTGATGTTTGATCTTTCGGGAACAGCAACAAGAGTCCCTTTGGTACCTAGACAGCGGATGCTCAAGGCACATGACAGGTGACATTTCAAAATTCCAGAAAGCTGAAATTGAAGAATGGAGGTCATGTGACTTATGGAGACAACAACAAGGGAAGAATTCTAGGTTCGGAGATATTGGAGATAGTGAATCGGTAACCATTCACAATGTTCTTCTTGTTGAAGGTCTCAAGCATAATCCGATAAGCATAAGTCGGTTATGTGATCTTGGTCACAAAGTCATTTTCAAGCCGAGAAAAGTGCCTTATCTGTGAGCCGGAATCCGACACGGTAATGTTGGTAGGTAAGAGGTTAAATAACATATACATGTTAGATATCAAGCGAGTCTATATCATCTCAAAGTTGTCTTCTTACTAAAGAAGAAGAATCTTGGTTGTGGCATAGAAGGCTTGCTCATATACATCTTAACCATCTTGACAAACCGATTTCAAAAGAATTAGTTTACAGGTCTGCCTAAGCTTCAAATCTTGAAAGACAAAATCTGTGAAGCTTGTTTGAAAGGCAAACAAACTAGAAAATCTTTTTCAAACAAAAACATTGTTTCAACTTCTAGACCTTTGGAACTGCTTCACATGGATTTGGTTGGTCCTTCAAGGAATAAAAGCCTAGGTGGTAATCTTTATATCATGGTAATTGTTGATGACTTTTCCGATTTACCTGGACTATTTTTCTTAAAGCCAAATCGATTCTTACAAATCTTTCAAAAAGCTTGCCAAGGTTTTACATAATGAAAAAGGGTATTTCATTACATCTATTCAAAGTGACAATGGTGGAGAATTTGTAAATGAAAAGTTTGAATCATTTTGTGAAAAGTTTGGCATAAAACACAATTTTTACTGCTCCAAGGACTCCTCAACGAACGGTGTTGTGGAAAGAAAGAACAGATCCATTGTGGAACTTGCTAGAACAATGTTGTGTGAAAATTCTTTACCTAAATACTTTTGGGCAGATGCGATAAACACTACTTGTCATGTTTTGAATAGAGTCTTGATTAGATCCATGCTAAAGAAAACCCCATATGAACTGTACAAAGGAAGAAAACCCAACATAAACTATTTCGGGGTTTTTGGATGTACATGTTTTGTTTTAAACAATGGGAAAGAAAATATTGGCAAGTTTGATGAAAAATCGACAAAGGAATTTTTCTTGGTTACTCAACTCACGGCCATGCATATAGAGTTTACAATTTAAGATTGAAATCAGTTGAAGAATCGGTACATGTTGTGTTTAATGAGTCTCCTCTAGTGGTGCGAGAATAGAACAACAGTGCTGTAGATGAAGAAGAATTAACTGATAATTCTTATCGGTTGAAACATGCCGGAAACATAGATCGATTGTACTTGTTGAAGAAGATGATCCATCGGTGGACCCTGCAAAAGCTGAGTCACCAACAATTATCGAAGAACGAGGAAGAAGATGTTCGGAAGAGCTTCCTAAAGAGTGGATTGTCCCAAGAGATCTCTCTCTAGACAATGTCATCGGGTAAATCAATAAGGGAGTATCTACTAGACATTCTCTTAACCAATTCTGTAATCATATGGCATTCATTTCACAAATATAGCCTAAGACAGTTAAAGAAGCATTAAATGATGAATACTGGGTTAGTGCCATGCATGATGAGCTTAATCAATTTGAAAGAAATAAAGTGTGGGAATTAGTTCCTAAAATCAAAGATATCAATGTAATTGGTACTAAGTGGGTTTTCAAAAACAAGCTAGATGAACACGGCATTATTACTAGAAATAAAGCTAGGTTGGTAGCCAAAGGGTATAACCAACAAGAGGGTATCGATTTTGATGAAACCTTTGCACCTGTAGCTAGACTTGAAGATGTTAGATTATTATTAGCTTATGCCTGTATAAGTGGTTTTAGATTACTACAGATGGATGTAAAGAGTGCCTTTCTTAATGGACTCATCAATGAAGAAGTATATGTTTCTCAACCTCCTGGGTTTGAAGATCACAAGCATCCTGACCATGTCTACAAATTGAAAAAGGCCCTTTATGGTTTAAAGCAAGCACCTAGACAATGGTATGAGAGGTTAAGTAACTTCCTAATTGATCAAGGGTACAAGCGAGGTGAGGTTGATAAAACTCTATTCATTAAGAAATGCTGGACCGACATTATTCAGTGCAGGTGTATGTGGATGATATCATTTTCGGTTCCACTAATAATGCCATGTGTAATAAGTTTGTAAAAGAAATGCAAAGTGAATTTGAAATGTCTATGATGGGAGAATTGAATTTCTTCCTTGGTCTCCAGGTTAAACAATTAAGAAATGGCATTTTTCTTAGTCAATCTAAATACTGCAATGAATTGTTAAAGAAATTTGATATGCAAAATTGCAAGGAGTCCTCTACACCCATGTCTACTAACTGTTGTCTAGACTTAGATGAAAAAGGAAAACCCGTTGATCAAACTAAATATAGAGGTTTGATTGGTTCACTACTATATCTAGCTGCTAGTAGACCCGACATTATGTTTAGTGTGTGCCTTTGTGCAAGATTTCGAGCAAATCCAAAGGAATCACATCTTACCGATTGCTAAAAGGATTCTGAAGTACCTTAAGGGAGCAGTTAATGTTGGACTATGGTATCCTGAAGGTGCATCCCTTAAACTTGTTGGATTTTCCGATTCGACTTTGCAGGATGTAGATTGGACGAGAAAAAGTACCTCGGTAGTTGTCATTTACTTGGGAGCGAGTCTTATATCGTGGCACGACAAAAAGCAAGTGTGTGTTGCTCGTCAACTGCAGAAGCTTAATACATTGCAGTTGGGAGGCTGTTGTGCTCAAAGCATCTACCTCAAGCAACAACCGACAGATTATGGAGTGACTCTAAACAAGGTACCTCCGGTTTGTGACAATACTAGTGCAATAAACTTAACTAAGAATCCTATTCAACACTCTAGAACTAAGCATATTGAAATTAGACATCACTTTATTAGAGAACACGTATCTAGGGGTGACTGTGAGATATTATTCATTGAATATGAAAAACAGTTAGCTGATTTATTCACTAAACCACTTCCTAGAGATAGACTTAATATGCTTAGGACTGAATTAGGAATTCTAGATATATCTAGTATTGCATAAGCGATTCTTTACGATGATTGTATGCTTTTTAACGAGTGATAACAAGTTCAATCGATTAATAATTGCATGAATAACTTGATATTATTTGTTTCAATCGATTGAAATTGCGAAATAATCTGTTGATTTCCGATTCTTACTCTCGGTATTGATATGTTATCAGTTCAATCGATTAGATAAGCTTTTAATCGATTTATTTCATTAACCTTGTAGCTCTGCATATTTTCTTCTATAAATCAATCGATTAAATCTTCGATTCAATCGATTGAATTCACTTTTGATACTCTGCATGATTGTCTCTTACAATAACAATCGATTTAATTCTCGATTCAATCGATTTATTTTACTTCTGAGTATCTGCGATTACAAAATCAATTGGTTTCACGGAATATCAATTGATTATTTTTTTAGGGCTAGTTGTATGTACTTTGTCTCTAAACAATTTCTACAGAGTAAATTGAAAGCATTTACAACAAGATAAACTTCACTACTCTCTTTAATATCTAAGATTTCCAATAAAAGCTGATTGACCACGATTGGATATCTACTGTAAGGGTAATTAAAGTGTACAGGTAGCAATTCTCTCTCCTCTTTTATCATCAACCGTAATAAAGACAAAGCTGTAAAGTTGAAGAGTTCGTGTGCTCTCATTTCTAAAGAAAACAGTAGTATTTTTTCTTCTTGAATCATCCTTTCTTCTCAGTTCTTTTCTGTTCATTCCAAAAATTCAAGCATGCTCAAACGTACTAAATCCGGTAGGAAGAAGTCCAGCAGAGGCGAGTCTTCTACTGCAAGACAAGAACCAAATGTTGGAGGTCGAATTGAAACTTGGTTCAATGGGGACCAAGAGAAAATGGATTTGTTTATCCATGAATTGAGCAGGAAGCAAGTCAACATTCCGAAGATGTTAAAATTCTCTTGGTTTGATGCCGAAGGATTCAGAGGCATTCGAAAGCTACTGCAACACCAAAAGCTTCAGAAGTTTCTGGAGTTAAATGGTAGGATTTATCCTGATTTGATTAAAGTTTTCTTCACAAATTTATCCTTTGAAGGTTCCACTTTGAAAACCAAAGTTAAAGGTGTAGACATTGAAATTTCACCCAACATCTGGAAGGAGGTTGCTGGAATAAAGGGTGTTGGTGTAAAAGTCACCAAAGGATACACTTCAGATGTGGACGAATTTAATAAAGTTCAGTACTTTCGGTCATGCATGAAGAATACTCGTGATTTTGTTAGCTCTTTCAATACTGGGAAGCTAAAGCTGGAAGAAAGAATTCTCGCTTTCATTGTGTCGTGGCAGCTCACACCCGGGGGAGCAATCATGCGGTGCTAAACGAAGGAGATTTAGTATCGATGTACTTGCATTCACCGAACGGGTGAACTGGGTCTTCGTCATCAAGGACCACATGATCAAAGCCAAGAGACTTAGTGATTTCGGGTATCCTTATGCTATTCGATTTCTAAGTTTTTAACACATTTTGGTGTCAATGTAGAAGGAGAACTTGTTGAAACCGTCCGACCAACGAATGAAATAAATAATTTTGTGCTTCACAAAATGGGATTCATTAAAATTGATGGTGAATGGATCTCGAAAGAAGATGCTTGGGAGAAGTGAAGAAAGTGAAGAAGAAGAGCAAGAGGAAGGAATCAACACCGATATTCCTGGAACTTCGCAGACACGTCCGTCCGATCCAATGGAAGAAGTGACCCCACTGGAAATGATTCCATACAATCCACCGCCTGACCGTGGCACGCCTCTGTCTCAGTTCGAAAGAACAATGTTACATCAAATGAGCGAACTGCATTCAGACCAAAGGAGGCATATGCAGATGACTGCTGCTCTGAGGGCTCGGCAGCATTATTTGGATGAAAATTTCATTGCAAGGTTCCAGCATATTGATAATCAACTAGAAGACATTTACAACAGGATTGTGGAACTACAATTCAATCAAGGCCCCGGGGACGAATGAAGACTTTTTATGTTTACGTTATTCTGTTTTTTTTTCTTAGTTTTTAATGTTCTGTTTTATATTCGAGGTACCCATGTGGCCCCATTGACTCGTAACTAAAACAATCTATTTGATGCGATCAAATAGGGGAGAAGTATTTTGCTTAAAAGCTGTCACTACACACACACCACAAAATATATGTCTCCAGTCCGTTATTTTTTATGCGAGTGCAGTGGTTATTTGTCTCCATCAAATAGGGGGAGATTGAAGCACTTGGTGGATTTGATGAAGACATAGATATAGCTTAGGTTGTG
Source organism: Sphenostylis stenocarpa (assembly GCA_963425845.1). NCBI lineage: Eukaryota > Viridiplantae > Streptophyta > Magnoliopsida > Fabales > Fabaceae > Sphenostylis > Sphenostylis stenocarpa. Next base: position 52,116,069 of record OY731403.1, read on the forward strand.
GGTGTGTAGATGATTAGGTTTTTAGTTTAAGCACTTAATCTCTTGATAGTCCATTATATTTTGTGATAAGCACCTTAAAACATTGCATCTCATTGAAAATCATTTTCTGCATGAAAAACTCACATTCAAGTATTAAAAGAACAAACTAAGTTTTTTTTAATCTGTTGAAAAAGATTTTCAATCTGTTAAAATCACTTAACAGAATAAGTGGTCATACATAATCGTATTTTCAATTGATTGATTCGCAGAATCAACAAGTTAAAATAACTTAGTGAATTTTTTCAAATATCATGGTTTCGCATTTTCAATCTGTTGAAATACTTTTCAATCTGTTGAAACAGAGAGGTTATTTTTCTGTTTAAAAGACTGCAGGATTTCAATCTATTGAAATGATTTTCAATCGATTAAAACAGAGAGCTATCATTTTTTCTAAAGCTGTTTCAATCCATTGAAAACTCGAAACAATCGATTGAATGAACTTTTAAATGAAATCAATCGATTGAATCGTGGTTTCAATCAATTGAAATGTAATCTGATCGATCATAGTTTCATTCTGATCGATCCTAACTCGGTCTGATCGATCATACTTCGGTTCTAATCGATCGAGTCTCTTCTAACCTTGTTATACTTCAAACTAATCGATCTTGTGACTCTCTCGAAGCAGTTTTTGACGGATGAAACGTTCGATTCTTTGTTTTACTCTATATATACATAATTGATCTATCTTTTGAAATATACACAACACACCACTTGAGAAAACTTGTGAAATCAATCTGTGAAACTTTCATATACGTGACTTTCTCTGCATTCAAGAATCTTTTCATATCATAAGGTGCTGTGATCAGAATTGTGGTCAATCAAAGAGAGAAAGTGTTGTTAGAATTTGTTCTGGACAATTAGAACTTCAAGTCCAGGTTTCTTCTTTCCATACTCTTTTGTAAAAGTGTGATTGTGCAGGTTAGATTGTGATCTCGCACTTGGTACGATGAATCGGATTTGGTTATCGGGTGGTTTTCAAGATTCTATCTTGTGGGTTTGCAAGATAGTTCTTGGGGTAGATTGGTGAGTATCTACTCGGTTGTAATTTTCACTTGGAATTAGTGGAACTTGACAGGTTTGTCAAGAACTGGATGTAGCTCTGGATTAGAGTGAACCAGTATAAATTTGTGTGTTAAATTTCTTCTTTCATCTCTTTTATTTTCTGTCTATAAACTTGCCGTGTTTAAACCAAATTACCTTTGCAAAAATTGAATAAAGATAACTCATTCTTCCAAAAGAAAGTAAGTTTTGAGAAAAAGTTTTAAAGTTCAATTCACCCCCCCTCTTGAACTCAACCATTAATTCTTTCATGGTTCTTGGGGTAGATTGAGTGTGAGATTAAGGTTGTAATCTGTAAAACATTCAATCTAGTGGAACCCAGCTGGAATTTGGCTGGAGACTGGACGTAGCCCTGGGATTGGGTGAACCAGTATAAACCTTGGTGATATCTTTCTAAACCTTTCTCTTCTTTAATTCTGTGACTGCATTTATTTCTGATTGCTTGCTGTGTGTGATTCAAGAATTGGTCAGATTTCTTAATCTTTGAAATAGATAATCTGTTAATTGCGAAAATCTTTCAAAGATCAATTCACCCCCCCCCCCCTCTTGATCTCAACCTACATTTCTAACATAGGCTTCCTCTTTATCCATTACCATATTCTGTATTTCTGTCTAAAGTATTTGAATATGTTGGTGTTAATGTGGATGGAGAATCTTTCAGTATCATGAGCCATGCAAATGCCATAGGAAAATATGTTCTTCTGTTGAACATTCAAGGACTTGATGTTGCAAATAATGATCATGAAGAATGTTGATTTTGATGATGATCCAAGAGCTTAAAGACTTAGAGTATTGAAGAATGAAGATTGATGATTTCTGTATTGTAATAACTCTGTTTTAGTTTGTTTGAGTCTGTAATTATAGAGTCTAAGATAGCCGGTACATAGTCCGTAACTTAGAAGCTTCAAAATGCTCAAATTTATCATGCAGGCTCGGCTTTAATCGATTATATAGGTAAATAATCGATTAAAACAGATGAGAAAAACACTTTCTATACAAACTCACTGTTTTAATCGATTAAACAACAAAATAATCGATTATTTCGTACTGGTCCGTATGAGATAATCGATTATTTCACCAAATAATCGATTAAACCAGAGAGGTTTGGGTTCTGACGTATTTGGCTTCGTTTTAATCGATTAAAACTCCATTTAATCGATTATTCCGATCTGCTTTCGATTTTAAACTTCAAACAAACCCTATTTTCGAAAACCCAATTACCAAGAACCCTAGTTTCGAAAACCCCAATTCCTAAACCCTAATTTCCCTACTTAAACTCTGCTTTGGCACTCGGAAAAATAAGAACAACTCTTTCCATACAAAAGTTAAGTGCTTGTGAGTGCCGGAGAACTGTTTGTTGCAAGGAAAGGGGGCTTTTGGAACCTGGTGTGAGGCTAGAAGCGATAAGAATCACTAAGTGGAGTTCTTAGTGGATTGTGTGTTGTGCCGTCTCTAGGGAAAGTCTGTTCTTCATCTCTTGTGGATTTCAAGAGAGGTGTTGTCTTTACTTTATCTCTTTGATTTGTAATCTGTTTTTAACAATTTGTTCTTAGTGACAACGTTAATCCTCTTTTGAGTGATTAGCAATCGGACGTAGGGTCTTTTGATCCGAACCAAGTATAAACCTACTTGTGTAATCTTCTCTACTCTTCTCTATTTACATTTACGCAGTTTTTAATCGGTAAAATTTGGGGAAAATTTTGAAAACCTAATTTTTATTAAGAAACCAATTCACCCCCCCCTCTTGGTTTTTGTCCGATCACGCGAACATTTCGCTGCGCGATTCTAACAAGTGGTATCAGAGCTTGCTTTGATAGTCATTCAAATATTTTCGAAAATGGCCGGACAAAATCAAACTTTTGCCGAAGGTGCGTCTATCAACAGACCCCCACTTTTTGCGGGTCAAAATTATCCTTTTTGGAAAGTACGTATGCAAATATTTTTAGAGTCTGTTGATAGAGGCGTTTGGGACGCAATTTTAAACGGTCCTTTTATTCCTAGAGTTTTTGAAAATGGAGTAGAAGTACCAAAACAATTTTCTAGATGGTCGGATGAAGAAAATAGGAAAGCCCAATATGACGTTAGGGCTAGAAATATAATTTCATCTGCTCTAACCCTTGATGAGTTTTATAGAATTTCAGTTTGTAAAAGTGCACAGGAAATGTGGGAAATGCTAAGGGTGACCCACGAAGGAACTGACGACGTCAAAAGAGCACGTAAAAATTCTTTAATCCAAGAATACGAGATGTTCCGGATGCAACCCGGCGAAACGATTTTCGACGTTCAGAAACGTTTCACTCATATTGTGAATCATCTCACCGGATTAGGTAAAGTATTTGATGTTGATGAATTAAATGTAAAAATTTTGAAATCTCTGGATAGGAAATGGCAACCAAAGGTGACGGCCATCTCGGAGTCACAAAATCTTGCCACTATGTCCATGGCGGCGTTATTTGGAAAGCTTAGGGAGCATGAACTTGACCTTGGAAGACTAAATGAGGAAGAGGGTCAATACCAAAAGAAGAATCTAGCTTTCAAGACCGAGATTTCAAAAGGTAAAAATAAGAAAGAAGAAGAAGAAGACTCCGAAATTGATGAAGAAGAGATGAGTCTTTTTATAAAGAAGTTCACCAAGATGATGGAAGCAAAAGGAAGACATCCTTTCAAAGGTAAGGGAAAGGTAAAAGAAAATTCTTCCATTAATATAAAATGTTTTGGTTGTGGTGAAGCAGGGCATATAAAGACCGAATGCCCAAACAAGAAAAATGATGAACACAAGGGCAAAAAGCAATTCAAGAAGAAAGCATATATTGCTTGGGATGATAGTGATTCAAATTCAGAATCAAGCGACTCGGAAATAGAAGCAAACAATTGTTTGATGGCAAATGACAACAATTCTTCGATTTTGAGGTTAGTGATTCCGATTCATCCTCTAGTGAAGAAAATGACCATGATGAATTGCAAAATGCTTATAATGAGTTATTTACTGCATTTATGGATATGAAAAAGGAATATAAAGTTGTAAAGAAGAATCTAAGAAAATCGGAAAAGGAAAATGAGTCCTTAAAATTGAAAATTGCATGTTTAGAAGAAAAGGAGGTAGCCAATACGAAAATAGTATGCTTAGATGAAGATAAGGACTTAGCATGTGCAAATTGTAAAGAGCATGAATATGACATAGATATTCTTAACCATTTGCTTGACAAAGCCGAAAAAGAAATTGATGATCTTAAGAAGAATGAAATGGTATTTACTCAAAATAATGTAAATCATAGAGTTTCTTTGAAAAAGAGTAAAACTAAAAAGAAAAGAGTATGGGTAGAAAAAGGAACTAGAGCATGTCATGTTAATAATGTATCTTGTTCTAAAACTACTTCAAATGCATGCTTCTATTGTATGAAACAAGGTCACACTTCAAATAGATGTAAAATTAAGCATTTTAGAGTTCCTAAAGGAAAATATGTTCGGGTTCCTATAGTTAAATGAGTTGTTTGTCTCTTTTATTTATTCAAAGAAAATGAATCATTTAGTATGTTTTAAACAGAATGATTGGTAAAAACATTTTATCTTTTCTATTGCATGAAGGTTCTTCACTTAAAGATTTTTGCGAAAAGCCTCTAAAATTGTTTTAAACAACCTAAAACAAAGTATTTTTACAAAAGCTTTCTTAAAACATGTTTTTAATCGATGCAGCTTTGAAAGAACCAAATAAAATCACTTAGAATGGTCAAAGGAGTGTTTTTACAACATTTTAATCGATACAACTTGTTTTTAATCGATTAAAACCATTTAGAACTCATTATGATCGATCAGATTTTTATTATGAGCGGTCAGAATCCTTTAAATCGATTAAAAACACGTTTCAATCGATTAAAATCACTTAAAGGGTCAGGATGATCGATCAGATTTTTATTATGACCGATCAGAAGCATATGTGATCGATCAGAGTTTAATTATGAGCGGTCAGAATCCTTTAAATCGATTAAAAACACGTTTCAATCGATTAAAATCACTTAAAGGGTCAGGATGATCGATCAGATTTTTATTATGACCGATCAGAAGCAAATGTGATCGATCAGAGTTTAATTATGAGCGGTCAGAAATTTTTCAATCGATTAAAAACACGTTTCAATCGATTAAAATCACTTAAAGGGTCAGGATGATCGATCAGATTTTTATTATGACCGGTCAGAATCAGTTATGATCGATCAGAATTTAGTTATAACCGATCAGAACTCTTTTAATCGATTAAAAACTCGTTTCAATCGATTAAAACAACTTAAAAAATTTTTTTACACTGCGTTTTAATCGATTAAAAGATGTTTTAACAGATTAAAACTGCACTTTTAACAGATTAAAAGAATCTTTTAACAGATTAATTAAACCAGTAGCTTTGAAAATAGTCTATAAAAACAGTTTAGCTTGAACTTTTTAAACACACATAGAATATAAGTTTTCACACATCCTTTAGCAACCAATCAAGCAAGCTGCGGTGCAAACACTTTGGAGATCAAGGATGTGTTACTTGTTGATATATTATTGGATCAACTAATAGTTTGTTATGTGTAGAACTTGCTAAGATTATGCGAGGAGAGTTTGAAATGTCTATGATGGGAGAATTAACATTCTTCCTTGGACTTCAAATCAAGCAACTTAAAGATGGCACTTTCATCTCTCAAACTAAATACTGCAAAGAGATCCTCAAAAAGTTTGGTATGGACACCTCAAAGGAAGCTAACACACCCATGGGAACTTCATGCTATTTAGACAAGGATGAATCGAGTTTGGAAGTAAATCAAACTATGTATAGAGGTATGATAGGATCACTATTATACTTAACCGCTAGTAGACCCGATATTATGCATTCTGTCTGTGTGTGTGCTAGATTTCAGGCTTGTCCTAAAGAATCTCATTTAATTGCAGTAAAACATATTTTAAAATACTTAAAAGGAACTACTGGATTTGGCTTGTGGTATCCGTCCGATGCTTGTATTAGTTTATTAGGATATTCTGATGCTCGATTATGGTGGATGTAAAATTGATAGGAAAAGCACTAGTGGGACATGTCATTTGTTAGGTTCATCCTTAATATCATGGCATTCTAAGAAACAAGCATGTGTAGCTTTATCTACCACTGAAGTCTGAATATATTGCAGCTGGTAGTTGTTGTGCTCAAATTCGTGGATGAAACAACAATTAGAGGATTATAGCATATATTTAAATGACATTCCATTAATGTATGATAATACGAGTGCAATCAACTTAACTAAAAATCCAAGTAATGCACTCTAGGACTAAACATATTGAGATTAGACATCACTTTTTAAGAGATAATATCAACAAAGGAAACCGTAGGATAGAGTATGTAGACACTAAACGTCAATTAGCAGATATATTTACTAAGCCTCTACCCAAGGATAGATTCTATGATCTTCGAAGAGACTTAGGGATACTAGAAATAGCTTAAAGCTTGCTTTTTGGATGATTGTTATGATTAAATTCGTGATGCAGGATATTCATAGGTTATAATGTGCAAAAACCTTAAAAACTTGATATAGCCTCTGGAATAATCGATTATCGGATGTGATAATCGATTATATTTCCTCAAAACATCCAAAACAGGGTATTCTCCTTCGGAATAATCGATTATTTCGCGAAATAATCGATTAAATGCCTCTGATAATCGATTATTTACTGGAAATAATCGATTAAAGCTGTCTGATATAGAAATAATCGATTATCTTGAAATATAATCGAATAAATGCGACCAGCTTTGCCTCCTAGCCGTTGCCAACGGATATTTTGCCATGGAATCTATTCTATATGACCGTTGGAAGTGTTTTCTCTATAAATAGAGACATCTAGGTCAATTATACTCACTTCTAACTCTTGTAATCAAGTTTTCTTGAAATCTATACTCTCTTTGCTTCATTATTCCCTCACTTGTCTCCAAAATCTCTTCAAGTTTATCTACTCTTTCAAATGGCCTCATCCTCTCGCCCTAAGATTCCTACAAGAAGAAGATTTGCACCTTCTTCTCATTCCCGTCCTAATTCGTAGAAGGATGGATCTCCGATGCGGATGGCCAACAAGAATTTCTAACCTACTTGGAAAGAAAAAGCTATTATTTCTCCCAAATTTCTTATAGGTGAGCAATTCATTCATAGAGGATTTAATTTTCCTAATCTTCTTGAAATTCAAGGAGTTCTCCCGTTTATCCAAATGCAAGGTACTTACTATCCTGACTTAGTTAGGGTATTCTTTTCTAGATTCAAGTTTAGGGATCAAATTGCTACATCCCGTGTAAAAGGAGTTACCATAATTCTAGATGATGATATTTGGGAAAATGTTGCTCACTTTCCCATTAGAGAAGATGCTATTAACGTTTATGGTGAGCTAGATGACTTTGACAGGTTCCTAGCTTATCGATCTTTTCTGCGGAATCCCTCCATGGAGATTGGCCGTATTCTTCATGCTGGACCTTTGAAGAAGGAAGAACGCATGATTCTTCATTTGCTTGTCTGGATTTTATGTCCCCGGGCCACAAATCATGCCCAATGCTCTTCTATTGATCTTCGCATTATTCATGCCATAATGAATAATGAACCTTTAGATTGGGGTGTTCTTGTGTCAATGACAATGTTAAAGGCCAAACGTCATCCAACATTCAAAATTCCATATGCTCTTCTTGTATCCCGAATTCTTGAATATAAAGGAGTCAATGTCGAAGGTGAACAAGTTGTCCGAACTACTAACTTGAACCGCATGCTGGACAGCACTTTGATTCATCTACAAATGGTGCGGGTCAATGACATCTATGTTCATAAAGATGACGTCCAAAATCAAGGTGATGCAATTGAAGACTCTGATGAAGATATGCCTCCAGCAGCTGAGTTTCCCTCTACCCAAATCCAAAGTATAGGAACATCCTCTTCTCATCAAGAATCAAGACAATCCATGGAAGATATGCTTTCCGACATGAATCAAAGAATGCAATCATTCTTCAATCTTTCTGGTGTACGGCATGATGAAATTATTCGCCGTATATCCGATGTAGATGATAGAGTGGGTAGAAAATAGATTTGATACTCACTTTAATAATGAGGATAGTGAAGAATTTTAGATTTTATTTTTATATCTGTAATGAATGAATGATTATGAAATAAAATTTGATGTTTCTTTCATGCTATGATTGAGGGGGAGCTTTCTCTAACTTATGCATATTTTGAGGGGGAGCTCTTATGATTGATGTTGCAGAGTTCTTTTTGATTATAATCAAAATAGGGGAGAAAAATTTAAAGCCTATGATTCAATATTAAATGTTATCTGGTATGTTTAATGTGTTTGTTAGTATGACAGATAAAACGAGGTTATTACAAGGGCTTTAAAAGATAATTTTGATCATCATCAAAAAGGGGAGATTGTTGAACATTCAAGGACTTGATGTTGCAAATAATGATCATGAAGAATGTTGATTTTGATGATGATCCAAGAGCTTAAAGACTTAGAGTATTGAAGAATGAAGATTGATGATTTCGTATTGTAATAACTCTGTTTTAGTTTGTTTGAGTATGTAATTATAGAGTCTAAGATAGCCGGTACATAGTCCGTAACTTAGAAGCTTCAAAATGCTCAAATTTATCATGCAGGCTCGGCTTTAATCGATTATATAGGTAAATAATCGATTAAAACAGTGAGAAAAACACTTTCTATACAAACTCACTGTTTTAATCGATTAAACAACAAAATAATCGATTATTTCGCACCGTTCCGTCATAGATAATCGATTATTTCACCAAATAATCGATTAAACCAGAGAGGTTTGGGTTCTGACGTATTTGGCTCTGTTTTAATCGATTAAAACTCCATTTAATCGATTATTCCAATCTGCTTTCGATTTTAAACTTCAAACAAACCCTATTTTCGAAAACCCAATTACCAAGAACCCTAGTTTCGAAAACCCCAATTCCTAAACCCTAATTTCCCTACTTAAACTCTGCTTTGGCACTCGAAAAATAAGAACAACTCTTTCCATACAAAAGTTAAGTGCTCGTGAGTGCCGAGAACTGTTTGTTGCAAGGAAAGGGGGCTTTTGGAACCTGGTGTGAGGCTAGAAGCGATAAGAATCACTAAGTGGAGTTCTTAGTGGATTGTGTGTTGTGCCGTCTCTAGGGAAAAGTCGTTCTTCATCTCTTGTGGATTTCAAGAGAGGTGTTGTCTTTACTTTATCTCTTTGATTTGTAATCTGTTTTTAACAATTTGTTCTTAGTGACAACGTTAATCCTCTTTTGAGTGATTAGCAATCTGGACGTAGGGTCTTTTGATCCGAACCAAGTATAAACCTACTGTGTAATCTTCTCTACTCTTCTCTATTTACATTTACGCAGTTTTTAATCGGTAAAATTTGGGGAAAATTTTGAAAACCTAATTTTTATTAAGAAACCAATTCACCCCCCTCTTGGTTTTTGTCCGATCACGCGAACATTTCGCTGCGCGATTCTAACAAGTGGTATCGAGCTTGCTTTGATAGTCATTCAAATATTTTCGAAAATGGCCGGACAAAATCAAACTTTTGCCGAAGGTGCGTCTATCAACAGACCCCCACTTTTGCGGGTCAAAATTATCCTTTTTGGAAAGTACGTATGCAAATATTTTTAGAGTCTCGTTGATAGAGGCGTTTGGGACGCAATTTTAAACGGTCCTTTTATTCCTAGAGTTTTTGAAAATGGAGTAGACGTACTCAAAACAATTTTCTAGATGGTCGGATGAAGAAAGTAGGAAAGCCCAATATGACGTTAGGGCTAGAAATATAATTTCATCTCGCTCTAACCCTTGATGAGTTTTATAGAATTTCAGTTTGTAAAAGTGCACAGGAAATGTGGGAAATGCTAAGGGTGACCCACGAAGGAACCGACGACGTCAAAAGAGCACGTAAAAATTCTTTAATCCAAGAATACGAGATGTTCCGGATGCAACCCGGCGAAACGATTTTCGACGTTCGAAAGCGTTTCACTCATATTGTGAATCATCTCACCGGATTAGGTAAAGTATTTGATGTTGATGAATTAAATGTAAAAATTTTGAAATCTCTGGATAGGAAATGGCAACCAAAGGTGACGGCCATCTCGGAGTCACAAAATCTTGCCACTATGTCCATGGCGGCGTTATTTGGAAAGCTTAGGGAGCATGAACTTGACCTTGGAAGACTAAATGAGGAAGAGGGTCAATACCAAAAGAAGAATCTAGCTTTCAAGACCGAGATTTCAAAAGGTAAAAATAAGAAAGAAGAAGAAGAAGACTCGAAATTGATGAAGAAGAGATGAGTCTTTTTATAAAGAAGTTCACCAAGATGATGGAAGCAAAAGGAAGACATCCTTTCAAAGGTAAGGGAAAGGTAAAAGAAAATTCTTCCATTAATATAAAATGTTTTGGTTGTGGTGAAGCGGGGCATATAAAGACCGAATGCCCAAACAAGAAAAATGATGAACACAAGGGCAAAAAGCAATTCAAGAAGAAAGCATATATTGCTTGGGATGATAGTGATTCAAATTCAGAATCAAGCGACTTCGGAAATAGAAGCAAACAATTGTTTGATGGCAAATGACAACAATTCTTCGGATTTTGAGGTTAGTGATTCCGATTCATCCTCTAGTGAAGAAAATGACCATGATGAATTGCAAAATGCTTATAATGAGTTATTTACTGCATTTATGGATATGAAAAAGGAATATAAAGTTGTAAAGAAGAATCTAAGAAAATCGGAAAAGGAAAATGAGTCCTTAAAATTGAAAATTGCATGTTTAGAAGAAAAGGAGGTAGCCAATACGAAAATAGTATGCTTAGATGAAGATAAGGACTTAGCATGTGCAAATTGTAAAGAGCATGAATATGACATAGATATTCTTAACCATTTGCTTGACAAAGCCGAAAAAGAAATTGATGATCTTAAGAAGAATGAAATGGTATTTACTCAAAATAATGTAAATCATAGAGTTTCTTTGAAAAAGAGTAAAACTAAAAAGAAAAGAGTATGGGTAGAAAAAGGAACTAGAGCATGTCATGTTAATAATGTATCTTGTTCTAAAACTACTTCAAATGCATGCTTCTATTGTATGAAACAAGGTCACACTTCAAATAGATGTAAAATTAAGCATTTTAGAGTTCCTAAAGGAAAATATGTTCGGGTTCCTATAGTTAAATGAGTTGTTTGTCTCTTTTATTTATTCAAAGAAAATGAATCATTTAGTATGTTTTAAACAGAATGATTGGTAAAAACATTTTATCTTTTCTATTGCATGAAGGTTCTTCACTTAAAGATTTTTGCGAAAAGCCTCTAAAATTGTTTTAAACAACCTAAAACAAAGTATTTTTACAAAAGCTTTCTTAAAACATGTTTTTAACTGATGCAGCTTTTGAAAGAACCAAATAAAATCACTTAGAATGGTCAAAGGAGTGTTTTTACAACATTTTAATCGATACAACTTGTTTTTAATCGATTAAAACCATTTAGAACTCATTATGATCGATCAGATTTTTATTATGAGCGGTCAGAATCCTTTAAATCGATTAAAAACACGTTTCAATCGATTAAAATCACTTAAAGGGTCAGGATGATCGATCAGATTTTTATTATGACCGATCAGAAGCATATGTGATCGATCAGAGTTTAATTATGAGCGGTCAGAATCCTTTAAATCGATTAAAAACACGTTTCAATCGATTAAAATCACTTAAAGGGTCAGGATGATCGATCAGATTTTTATTATGACCGATCGAAGCATATGTGATCGATCGAGTTTAATTATGAGCTGTCAGAATTTTTCAATCGATTAAAACACGTTTCAATCGATTAAAATCACTTAAAGGGTCAGGATGATCGATCAGATTTTTATTATGACCGGTCAGAATCAGTTATGATCGATCAGAATTTAGTTATAACCGATCAGAACTCTTTTAATCGATTAAAAACTCGTTTCAATCGATTAAAACAACTTAAAAAATTTTTTTACACTGCGTTTTAATCGATTAAAAGATGTTTTAACAGATTAAAACTGCACTTTTAACAGATTAAAAGAATCTTTTAACAGATTAATTAAACCAGCAGTTTTGAAAATAGTCTATAAAAACAGTTTAGCTTGAACTTTTTAAACACACATAGAATATAAGTTTTCACACATCCTTTAGCAACCAATCAAGCAACTGCGGTGCAAACACTTTGGAGATCAAGGATGTGTTACTTGTTGATATATTATTGGATCAACTAATAGTTTGTTATGTGTAGAACTTGCTAAGATTATGCAGGGAGAGTTTGAAATGTCTATGATGGGAGAATTAACATTCTTCCTTGGACTTCAAATCAAGCAACTTAAAGATGGCACTTTCATCTCTCAAACTAAATACTGCAAAGAGATCCTCAAAAAGTTTGGTATGGACACCTCAAAGGAAGCTAACACACCCATGGGAACTTCATGCTATTTAGACAAGGATGAATCAGGTTTGGAAGTAAATCAAACTATGTATAGAGGTATGATAGGATCACTATTATACTTAACTGCTAGTAGACCTGATATTATGCATTCGTCTGTGTGTGTGCTAGATTTCGGGCTTGTCCTAAAGAATCTCATTTAATTGCAGTAAAACATATTTTAAAATACTTAAAAGGAACTACTGGATTTGGCTTGTGGTATCCGTCTCGATGCTTGTATTAGTTTATTAGGATATTCTCGATGCCGATTATGGTGGATGTAAAATTGATAGGAAAAGCACTAGTGGGACATGTCATTTGTTAGGTTCATCCTTAATATCATGGCATTCTAAGAAACAAGCATGTGTAGCTTTATCTACCACTTAAGTTGAATATATTGCAGCTGGTAGTTGTTGTGCTCAAATTCTGTGGATGAAACAACAATTAGAGGATTATAGCATATATTTAAATGACATTCCATTAATGTATGATAATACGAGTGCAATCAACTTAACTAAAAATCCAGTAATGCACTCTAGGACTAAACATATTGAGATTAGACATCACTTTTTAAGAGATAATATCAACAAAGGAAACTGTAGGATAGAGTATGTAGACACTAAACGTCAATTAGCAGATATATTTACTAAGCCTCTACCCAAGGATAGATTCTATGATCTTCGAAGAGACTTAGGGATACTAGAAATAGCTTAAACTGTTTTTGGATGATTGTTATGATTAAATTCGTGATGCAGGATATTCATAGGTTATAATGTGCAAAAACCTTAAAAACTTGATATAGCCTCTGGAATAATCGATTACTGGATGTGATAATCAATTATATTTCCTCAAAACATCCAAAACAGGGTATTCTCCTCTGGAATAATCGATTATTTCGCGAAATAATCGATTAAATGCCTCTGATAATCGATTATTTACTGGAAATAATCGATTAAAGCTGTCTGATATAGAAATAATCGATTATCTTGAAATATAATCGAATAAATGCGACCAGTTTTGCCTCCTAGCCGTTGCCAACGGATATTTTGCCATGGAATCTATTCTATATGACCGTTGGAAGTGTTTTTCTCTATAAATAGAGACATCTAGGTCAATTATACTCACTTCTAACTCTTGTAATCAAGTTTTCTTGAAATCTATACTCTCTTTGCTTCATTATTCCCTCACTTGTCTCCAAAATCTCTTCAAGTTTATCTACTCTTTCAAATGGCCTCATCCTCTCGCCCTAAGATTCCTACAAGAAGAAGATTTGCACCTTCTTCTCATTCCCGTCCTAATTCTGTAGAAGGATGGATCTCTGATGCAGATGGCCAACAAGAATTTCTAACCTACTGGAAAGAAAAAGCTATTATTTCTCCCAAATTTCTTATAGGTGAGCAATTCATTCATAGAGGATTTAATTTTCCTAATCTTCTTGAAATTCAAGGAGTTCTCCCGTTTATCCAAATGCAAGGTACTTACTATCCTGACTTAGTTAGGGTATTCTTTTCTAGATTCAAGTTTAGGGATCAAATTGCTACATCCCGTGTAAAAGGAGTTACCATAATTCTAGATGATGATATTTGGGAAAATGTTGCTCACTTTCCCATTAGAGAAGATGCTATTAACGTTTATGGTGAGCTAGATGACTTTGACAGGTTCCTAGCTTATCGATCTTTTCTGCGGAATCCCTCCATGGAGATTGGCCGTATTCTTCATGCTGGACCTTTGAAGAAGGAAGAACACATGATTCTTCATTTGCTTGTCTGGATTTTATGTCCCCGGGCCACAAATCATGCCCAATGCTCTTCTATTGATCTTCGCATTATTCATGCCATAATGAATAATGAACCTTTAGATTGGGGTGTTCTTGTGTCAATGACAATGTTAAAGGCCAAACGTCATCCAACATTCAAAATTCCATATGCTCTTCTTGTATCCCGAATTCTTGAATATAAAGGAGTCAATCTTCTCTACTCTTCTCTATTTACATTTACGCAGTTTTTAATCGGTAAAATTTGGGGAAAATTTTGAAAACCTAATTTTTATTAAGAAACCAATTCACCCCCCCCTCTTGGTTTTTGTCCGATCACGCGAACATTCCGCTGCGCGATTCTAACATCTTCATCATATCGGATTGGTAAAGGGCGATGATGGATGGTTCTTCAAAGATGAAGAAGTGTTTGTTGATGAAGGGGTTGAACCTATTAATGCAAATATCCCTGATTCCTCTGCTAGGAGTAACTTTTCTGCATTTGAACAAAGCATGTTAAAGAAGCTAGATAATATTCATCTATGGCAAAAGGATAAACATCAATATTATTGTTCCAAATTTGATGCATTGGATTAGCAAGTCTCATCCATTATATCCATGTTGCAAAAGGAACAAGGTGGTACTAGAGAGGATGAAAATGATAGTGATTGAATAGTCCAAATGTCCTCCAACAATGATGCATAATCTCTTCTTTATCTTATGTTTAAATCTGCTTGGACAATTTCTATGATGCATTGTAATAATTAATTTTTACTTTAGCTGGTTTGTAACTAGATACTGATTATAACTCTATTTTAAATATTATGTTTTTACTTCTTCAACTGCATGTCTAACCTTTTTTTATTAAGTCCAAGGGGGAGAAAGAGTTCAACTGCTTATTGTTGATATTGACACTGCTGAGAAACTTTCACACTACTGAGTAACTTTCACAATTTTCATTTTTTGTCTTTGGTGGTTGGCCATCATCCAAAAAGGGGAGATTGTTGATGAAGAGGGAAGATATTTGAAAAAACCTCTTTTTGATGATGTATAATGATAGATAGGTAGTTAGTATAGTTAGTTTGTATAAAGCCAAAACAATATAAACTTTGAAAGTAAAAATAATCAATTATGTTAAAACTGAAGAATTAATAATCGATTAGATAAAGGGTTAATTGATTATATGACTTAAAATTAAGTTTTCATAAGACGCGCTAATAATCGATTATTTGGTCACTTAATCAATTATTTGTCAAACATTTGGTTTTAAAACAATGCGCTAATAATCGATTAGGTAAATGGTTAATCGATTATATGACTTAAAATTAAGTTTTCATAAGACGCACTAATAATCGATTATGTGGTTACTTAATCGTTTATTTGCCAAATATTTGGTTTTAAACCAATGTGCTAATAATCGATTATGTAAGCACCTAATCGATTATCTGGATATTTTCAAACTATTACTGTATTCAAATAATCAATTAGATAAATCTGCTAATCGATTATCTGTGACAATTACAACAATTTCCTTTCTATAAAAGGATGCAAACTTTCTTTAATAAATATCAACTTTCAAATACAAATGAAGACAATTAGAAAAAACATTTTGCGCGTCAAGGAAAGAGCATAATTTTGCAAAAGACTTTGAAGATCAATTTCAAAGAAAGGTTGTTTGGCTATAGGGTGCATAATTCTGTAAATTCCAGGTGAATTTGTTTCATATCTTTATTTTTGGTATCTTGTTTTTAAGTTTTTATGCATGTGAGGCTAGCTACATCAGTGTAACTTAAAAATTGTGAGGTAAAACATTTTCAAGTATTGTGATCTTGATTAGAGGTTGTTGTAAATCAAGATCATTTGATTAGGTTGTAATTTGCTTTAATGTGAAAAACTTCAAACTAAGGTTGCTTGGTTAAAACTGGATGTAGACTCAAGAAGAATCGAACCAGTATAAATTTGTGAGTCTTTTCTTCTTTTCCCCATCTTGGTATTGTTGTTTTCTAAAAACTGTCATATTTCTTTTGTAATTGATTATCAAAGAAAGTTCTCTAATAATTGATTAGAAATTCAAAAGATTTTTGAAAACCCAATTCACCACCCCCCTCTTGGAAAAGTTCTGTCATTAACATTTTATTAACATTAGAAATATTATTGTATGTTATAATTATTAAGAAAAAAATTAAAATATTTATGTTAAAGTAATACGTTCTTACAGGGTCAAACACAAGCCTACCTTCTTCATGAACAATGATTTGCTTGGGTGTTTGTCTCGTAGTACTCAGCTTCGACTCTTTGTATTCGGCTTCTACGATGGGAATGGGGAAAGTGAAAGTAGAATGGACGTGAGTAGTGACTTATGATTGGGTGGACTTAAAAATTTCCTTATCTTCCTTCTACTTTGTAATACTTGTTGCCGCCGTCCATTCTGACGTCTAGGGACATCTCGAACGTTTATGCGAGCGGTCACGAAAAGATGGTTTAGACTCGCGTTTTATTTAAAAATATGTTCATTGCTTCCGAGGTGCTCAACAACTGAACTATCCTCTAATAAAAGCAAGGTTTTCGTAAAAGGGTTCTTATGGAGTCGCCACCAATATTTTGACCATAAACATTGGAAAAGGATAAAAAGGCGTTGATTTTAAGAAAAATCAAACTTGGCCATTATAACCAGAGATAGGTAAGGGAGTTAGTTACGCGTGGGGAAGGTGTTAGCACCCCCACGACGCCCCTTCCGGGTTCCCTATGACGGATTAATTCATAGAGCAAAGATTAAGAGAAATTACGCTATTACCCTATTTTATTATACAATATTTAAAAATGGCTATCTACATGATTTTATTTTCTATTGCATACATAAAGTAATAAATAAAGCAATAAAAGAGAAGAGAAGTGAAAAGAACCTTCGTAGCAAGCTTTTTATTGCAAATCTTTAACTGTGAGGATGCGTTTTGGCAATCCCCCACTCTACAAAGACTCTCCTCCCCAATTACAAGACCGACTCTACTGTAATTCTAAGAAGAATCGAATGCCGGAAGAAACTTCCTTAACCGATTTTTACCTTATTAGGCAATCGGAGAGTTCATTCGAAAGAGGGAGAGAAGATAAGTGCCTGAGTGTGTAAAAAATGCTCAAATGAGCCCCTATATATAGTTTTTTCAGCCTGGCAGCTCGGGACGGCCGTCTGGGGTGCAGAAAATAGGGATGGCCGTCTGCAGAGGTCGGGACGGGCGTCTGGGATCTGGGACGGCCGTCCCAAGTGTTAAAATTGGGTGGGACGGCCGTCTGGATTGACTGGGACGGTTGTCTCGACTTCTGGACGGCTGTCTTGAGTGTTTTGGCCAGATTTTGTGTTCTAGGACTCCCAGGAAGCTTTCCTTTCTTCAGATGGAAGCCGATTGATGCCGATAGATGTCCACCGAAGCTTCATCCTCAAATAGAAAGTCTTCTTAGCCTTCATTGAGAGGCCGGGCAAAATTAGGAGTCTACAGCTACCCCCCCTTCGCCTGCCTGACTGAATGTTGGCCTATTGTGCCCACAAAGTTAGTTGGTAGGTGAAGGAGTTAACCCTTTTTGCCCAGTCATCCTTCAGATGCTACTTTGCTGATCCTCCGAATGATAAATATTTTTGATAGGTACCAACCCCTATCTGGTTTGAGCCTTCTTTTATAAGGCTCTGGTGAGTACTTACCCTCACCAGGTACGAGTCTGCATTTTGCTAGACTCTTGTGGGTACTTACCCCCACCAGGTATGAATCCGCTTTTGCTAGATTCTGATGAGTACCTACCCTCATCTGGTACGAACCCCGTTTTGCAAGGCTCTTGTGGGTATCTACCCCCACCTGGTATGAATCTGCATTTTGCTAGATTCTGATGAGTACCTACCCTCATCTGGTACGAACCCTATTCTATAGGGCTCTTATGGGTACCTACCCCCACCTGGTATGAACCTGCATTTTGCTAGATTCTGATGAGTACCTACCCTCATCCGGTACGAACCTTATTCTATAAGGCTCTTATGGGTACCTACCCCCACCTGGTACGAACCCCGTTCTGCAAGGCTCTTGTGGGTACCTACCCCCACCTAGTACGAACCCTGTTCTGCAAGGCTCTTGTGGGTACCTACCCCCACCTGTTACGAACCCCGTTCTGCAAGGCTCTTGTGGGTACCTACCCCCACCTGGTACGAACCCCGTTCTGCAAGGCTCTTGTGGGTACCTACCCCCACCTGGTACGAATCCCGTTCTGTAAGGCTCTTGTGGGTACCTACCCCCACCTAGTACGAACCCCGTTCTGCAAGGCTCTTGTGGGTACCTACCCCCACCTGGTACGAACCCGTTCTTCAAGGCTCTTGTGGGTACCTACCCCCACCTGGTACGAAC
Source organism: Sphenostylis stenocarpa (assembly GCA_963425845.1). Lineage (NCBI taxonomy): Eukaryota > Viridiplantae > Streptophyta > Magnoliopsida > Fabales > Fabaceae > Sphenostylis > Sphenostylis stenocarpa. The sequence continues at coordinate 52,134,766 of OY731403.1, forward strand.
CCCGTTTTGCAAAGCTCTTATGGGTACCTACCCCCACCTGGTACGAACCCTGTTTTGCAAGGCTCTTGTGGGTACCTACCCCCACCTAGTACGAACCCTGTTCTGCAAGGTTCTTGTGGGTACCTACCCCCACGTGGTACGAGTCCGCATTTGCTAAACTCTTGACGAGCCACGTTCTGCAAGGCTCTCAGGATACTCTTTTTGTTCGTCAATCCTATGGTTGATGAGTACAAACCCTCATCTGGTTTTGGAGATGTGTTGGCGGCTTACTGTTTCTGATCATGCGCCCATTCTATGGGGAGTGATTGATTTTTCTTTTTGACTTTTCTGCTTTAGTCATCCGGTTTTACCAGGGATTCTTTGTTTTTGGCTTTTCTGTTTAGCCATCAGGTTTTTTCGGGAACTTCTTGTTTTTGGATCTTTTTATCCATTCCATGTGTTGTTTGTCGGGGATTGTTTGTTGGTTGCCTTTTATTTAGGCAGGAATCCATTGGAAATTTTTGATTTCTGGATTTTCTGTTTAGCCATCCGGTCTTTGCCAGGGATTCTTTGTTTTTGGCTTTTATGTTTAGCCGTCCAGCTTGTTGCTTTGCTGGGGATTATTGATGATTACCTCTTGATTTAGGCAAGAATCCATTAAGGATTTGTTAATTTCTGTTGATTGTGCCTCTTGATTAGGCAGATGCTTCAATAGTGGTGAAGACTTTTATGCTTGTGTTGTTTTTGCCTCTGAATAGGCTGATGTTCCACTCGGGGATATTTGCTCTTGATAATGCCTCTGAGTAGGCAGATGCTTCCTTGGAGGTGAAGACTTTGTGCTTGCTAGATCTTGCCTATGCATTCCATTGGGGATTTCCATATTGGGCGTTATAGGCAATTAACTCCCTGAGGATATGAATTTGTAGTTTGCCTTTGTCGTAGGCTCACTGGGGGTAATTTTTCTTGTTGATGATTCACCGGGGAATTGATTGCTTTCCCAGGGATCTATTTTGATTTGCCTCATAGGGAGGAATGGAGTTTTTGACTCCTTGTTGGATGCTGTTATTTTGAGCTGGCTTTGCCTATGCTCTTATTCCGCTGGGGAATGGGTTTTCTGATTATTTTGCCTTTTTTCTCGCGATTTTATCTCTTTTTTTGTGATTTTGAAATTTGGCTTTCTTAAATGCGTGCGCCTTTTTAATTTCTTTTATGCATGTAGGCTTTTTATTATATGCTAGGGATAAAGAGATTTTCTTCTTTTTCTCTTTTCTTTTTGGCGATCCTCCGAGGAGTTCGTTGGCTTCCTGGGGATCCAACTTTGATTTGATTTTTATGACGGAGTCTTGGCTCCTAGCTTTGTGAAGCTCTTTATTGAACTGGAAGATGGGACTTTTTTGTTTTCTTCGTTTTGTAGATTTTTCTGAGATGCTCTACTTGGAGATTTTTATTCGGCCTTTTTTGTGGCCTCTATTGGGGAATGAAAGGTTTTTCTTTCCTTTCTTTTTGTTGAACCCCTGGGGATATGGAGATTTTGACTTCATATCTTCTTTGGTTGATCTTTATGTAGTCTTCATTCTCCTTTGGGGGAAGCGGCAAAGATTCTGGATGAATGCGCTCGATGACTCATGTGGTGATGAGGCTAAGTCGCAAGGTAATATTTTTGTTTTGCCTCTGGATTAGGCAAGGATTCGCTTGGGGATGATCAAGCCTTTCTGTTGGCCTCTTTTTTTTTTATGCACCTTCTTTTATTGGGGTAGAAGGAGAATGGTTAGAGCTTCGAGTGACTATGTTTGACGACTCATGTGGTTATGCTGAGTCATAAAGTAATTTTTTTGTTTTGCCTTTTGAGTAGGCAAGGATCCGTTTGGGGATCATCGAGCCCTTTCGTTAGCTTTTTTTCGGTGCACCTTCGTTTATTGGGGTAGAAGGTTGGAGCTAGTTTCCTTGAAGCTCTTTATTCTACTGAAATGGTTTTGATTTCGCCTTTTCTTTCGCGATTTTGATTTTTCTCGCGAGTTATTTGAAATCTGGCTTTTTGATATATCACGTGTGCCTTTTTATTTTATTATAATAATTTTTTGTACACGTGGGCTTTTAGAATGTAAACAGAAATAACAACTTTTTATTTATTACTTCCCTTTTTTCTTTTTTTCGGGTGATACATTCAAACATTTTTAGACTAATAAACATCCTAATCATCTGCTTCTGGGCTGGAGTGGGAGGATGGTGCTGGCGAAGGGATGCGGCGGAGCATGCGGCGCTGGAACCTTGCCTGAGTCTGGACCAAATTTTCTATTTAACGGTCCGTCCTTTCCTGCCTCATGGTCAGTTGACTGAACTGCTGTCGCATGAACTGGAATTGCCCTTCCATGTAGGCATGCTCGTCATCCATAAGTCAGTATAAGCCGGCGAAGTCTGGATCATATGATTGCTGCTGGGACTCCGAAGTCGTGGGGATATCTTGTGGTACGTCGAAATCACGCATATCTAGTGAAATTGAGATTATGGGGTTTAAAATAAACCCTGATCCTTGTCGACTAAGGATGTTCATGTGGACCAGTGTTCCCCCATTAATCGGTTCTGGTTGGAGGCTAGCTGGAATGTCTTCTCCGTCAGTACATCCCCAATATTCAGCTAAAGGGGTGAGAAAGGGAGCCACCATGATAGCTCCTGTTGAGCCACGAGTTCCATAATCCTTTAAGGCTTTCAGGAAGGCATACCCTGGGTTACATCGATGCCCCTAATGCATACAATAGACAATAAAAAGATCAGCCAACGTTACCTTTCCTTGGCTTTCCTTCCGGCTATGTATGGTCCCAGCTAGCAATTTGTGGCATATGCGGAGCGGAGGAGAAAAAGCTGCACCCTTCAGATGTGACGGCAAGGTTTGTGCTCCGGTGATTTCTTTCCACATGTTGGTGGTAGTGAGAGCAGCGGGTTTCTCACAGTATGTTGACTTATATTCTGGCGTTCTCGTATCCGTTCGTTGGCAGAAATCCATTATGACATTAAAGTCATCTAGAAAGGTGGTCCGGTATGCCCCATCCATCCAATAGGAAACAGCTTGAGTAGGTGGCACTTCGGGGGTCATGGACGACATTTCCACCAGATTGACAGAGGCAAGGAACTCCAGCGTGGCAGTACAATGGATTCGAGAGGGTGGCTCACGAAGCAGAAAACCCCATCCTATGTTTTGGATGAACCATCTCACATCTTGATCCCAGCCGAATGTAGTTAGGATTTCAAAATCCAGATGTAGCATGGGATGCCAGGAATATTGTTGGATATTTGCCAACCTCTGTTGATGTGATTCTGCCAACAGGGCGTTGGTGACGGGAGTTCCTCTGGTGGAGGTCTGGGTGCGTTTTCTCCTAGATGAAGCCTCTCCATGCTCCATTTTGTGCCTTACTCACTCAAGAATGCTAAAAACGTGTAGAAAGGGAGGAGAAGCAAGATGGAAGGCTTGGAATGGGGTGCAAATGCAAGGATCCGCGCCTAGAATTTATAGGAGAAGTCAGGAAGGTCGGGACGACCATCTGGGGTTGGGACGGCCATTTGGGAAGTGGGACGGTCGTCTCACTCAAATTTTTGCCCTGAGACGGGCGTCTCAAATGTGGGACGGGCGTCCCACTTGAATTTTGCTGTTTGGGACGGCCGTTTCGACCCTTGGGACTGCTGTCTCGAGCTTTTCAAGTTGGTTTTCATGTTTTTTTATGAGAAGGAAGATAGGACTCCATTCATTGATGTTTTAATGCATGTAATGTTTCATGATATGCGTCCTATGATCTATTTCAGTTAATATTTCGAAAGTTTTAACAGATGTGCTTTGACTTCGAGTGCATTCTTGGTGTAGTACCTTTCTGTCATCATGTTTCTTGATCAACAAGTTTAACTGTACTTTATTTACCGTATCAAACTTTTCTTGCTATAGCCGAAGAGCAATCTTTTGTGCGTAGGGCAACTGTCATGTCAATGTCCCCCTTCCTTTTCTTAGGGTTTTCAACCTTCCTATTGATCACTATGTTTCCACATTTCCCCTTTATTACTTGAATGCTTTGTAGTGAAATGGTCAAGAGAAGAGAAAGAAAAAGGATTTATAACAAGGGCTTGTGTTTTAGAGGGATATATTTTTTGTAATAGAGGTTTTTGTAAGAATGGCTAGCCAAGGTTGGTCGGTGTTTAGGCTAGTTTAGACAAACGTTTTGTTCTTATGATGTGGCGTCTTTATTTACTGCTTTATGGCGCCTTTTTGTGATTGATTAACTTTCCTAGCCCGCCCTTTTAGGTTTTCAGTCCAAGATGTTGTGCTTATGTCCTAACTTTTGTCTAGGTTTCCTTTTTGTATTATTTTTAGGAATACCTAGCGGACTTTTTGTAACCCTAACTTTTACCCAGGCTACCCTTTATTATTGTTCGGGTCTCCTGCACGGTTGACCCTATCTTTTATGCAACCCCTTTTGTCGGTTTCCTGCTGGGTATTTTGCCCTTTTATTTTTTTGTCTTGGCCTTTGGCCTTGACGGGCTTTCTTTATATATATATATATATATATATATATATATATATATATATATATATATATATATATATATATATATTTTGCACAACATTGTCGAAACTTGGTTCTATCGAGATAGATCTTATTTGTGTTTCTAGTTAATCAATCGTATTTGACTTTGTTTTGTGACGCTTTGATTTTTTTGACGCATTTGGAGCAAAACGTCTATCTAAACATTGTTTATTTAAAATGGGGTATAGACATATTTAGCAAGAAAAGAAGCAGATAGTAAGAATAACATTCTTTTGTAATTTTGGGGAAATGTGTGCCCTAGAGATGCTCGGGGACCGGGCCTACCCCGAGGAGTGATCTCTAATAGTCATTAGGTTTACATCCCTTAGAATTGGAAGAAGGACACCTAATGACTAACACTACCTTTTGGGCTAATACCCCTCCTTTTCGGAATATCGTCTTTGAGGGGTAAAACTTCCCTGTTTTCCGTATAGTTTGATCTTTTGTAGGGTCGTACCCTAAACCATACTTTAAAGGATTATCTTTGAAATTTGGTGGCTCTTTTATTCCTTGAGCATTCTTTCCGAGCCCCTGTCCTGGGCGATATCCATATCTTTTCATCATATGGGCCACCTTTGTATTACTAGGAAGTCTTTCTATGTTGGAAATTTCAAGCGCTTGAAAAGATGTTTCAAGAGCTTCTTCAGCTGCATCCACATATGGTTGGACAGACGGTTTGCTAATTAAAATGTCCTCTTTAGCTTGAACTGTGACGAGTTTATCATTTGTCACAAACTTGACTTTCTGGTAAAGCGTTGAAGGTATTGCCTTAGTGCTATGAATCCAAGGTCTACCAAGGAGACAACTATATGCTGGAGTGATATCCATCACATGGAAGTCTATGTTAAAAATAGTAGGGCCAATTTGGATTGGTAGACTAATCTCTCCTACTACTTCACGTCTTGATCCATCAAAGGCTCGAACAATTGTGTTACTCGGGCGCATGTGGGTTCCTTGCACTGTTATCTTGTCAAGTGTGCACTTAGGCATAACGTTTAAGGATGACCCATTATCCACAAGAACTTTGGAAATGAGATATTCCTTGCATTTGATAGAAATATGCAAGGGCTTGTTATGACTTGACCAATCTAAAGGGAGTTCTTCATTTGTGAAGGTAAGATGATCATTGGTTGTAATGTTACCAATGATTCCTTCAAACTTGTCTTGGGATATTGCATGCGGAACGAATGATTCATTCAAAACCTTTAACAGTACGTTTCGATGCGGCTCCAAACTCATTATAAGTGATAACAAAGTTATCTTTGCGGGAGTGCGATTGAGTTGATCGATGATGGAGTATTCACTTTGTCTTATGTACTATAGTAAGTCATCTGTCTCCTCCTTGGATTCTTTTTCCTCTTCGGCCTTATTTTTTGCCTTATCTTTAGGAATATTATCTTGTAATTCCTTGGGGGAATATATTCTTCCGCTTCTAGTCATGCCCCCAATACCGGCTATGTTGGAGATATTTTGATTGACTGGTGATTCTTCTGCGTATCTCCAAGGTACAACTTTATTTGATGAATAAGGGAAAAGATGAGGTATGAATAAACGTAAAGGCGTTATTGCCTCTTCCCTTTTATCGATTGGAATGACCAACGGTGCTTGTTTGTTATCATCTTTGGGTCTATCGACCGTTGTAGAGATTTTGATGATGAAAGGCTTCTTTTCCATTTATTCTGATTTGTGGAAAGCACATCAATTAATCCTTTCTTTTTATTATCTTTATTATTAAAATGAGGAGGGATGTATGAATGTATGCAACTTATGAATGCAATAGACAGTCTAAGAATAATCCTTTTTTATTTTATCTAGAAAGTGTTCATCCTTCTATACAATGCTTTGAAGTAAATGTTGACAAAAACGGAGAAGCTTGAAGAAACCTATAGATAAATTAGGCTTTCTTCGTAATTCATCTTCAGCTACTCTCACATGATTTCTAAGCGTCTTAACTTGCTCATGTACCGCCTGGCTCATATCTTCACTATATCGACGAGCCTCTTTTATCTTTTCTTCCTGATGAACGATCAAGGCTTGTTGTTGGTCAGACCTCTCTATTACTTGGTCTCATTCACGAAGTAATTGACCATATTGAGCTAATCCATCTCTTTCTTTGTCATGTAGCTCATCCAGGTTTTCTCTGTATCTTTCAGCGGTTTCCCACTACTTTTGTGCTTCTGACCGAGTTTCTGCTAGGTCATCTTGTATTAACTTGATTGTTTTTTCCTGTTCTGCAAGCGCACTTTCAAGATGTGCTATTTCATCATTCATGTCCCAGAATAGACTATCTTGTTCAAGCTTCGGAATTTTCAATGCTTGTTTAGTCTCTTCTTGGTAATCAGCACAATCATTCTTAAGGCGTTCTATCTCATGATCCTTCTTTTTACATTGCCTTTTTAAACCATCTATTATAAGGGTTGACTCTTGCTCTTTCTCTTCAAAAGCCCTCAACTGAGCTTCCATTACTTCTACCCTTTTATTTAAGGCATTGACCTGCAATTGTAGCTCTTTATTAACTAATGTTGTGGTGAATGTAGCGGATGGTTGGGGTATCCTTCTACTTTTCCTCCATTCCTCATATTCATGGGACGTAGACACCTGAACCTTTTCGAGTTCTTTATCTCCTATATAGGCTGGTCTTTCCCATGCTTTCCAGACAGCAGATACTTCTTCAAAGCTATGGGAGTAATGGCATAGACTCAGCCCTCTGAGCTCTTCTTGAGTTGGCACAGTCTGGGTTCTCATGAGTTGTCTCATAGCTATCTTGGGAGAGTAAGCTATGCAACCCCTGAGGCCTAGTAGTGGTATGCTCAGGTAATCTCCGCATCGTATAAGAATATAACTGGGTTGGAACCAAGGGCAAACCCATGATACATGCTCTATTTTCCAATTTTCTAACTCGATTTTCCATTCTAAAGCTTGATGATGTTGAAGAGGGATTTTCAAAAAACTCCTTAAAGGATCAGGGAATATGCCCATGTAGCTTGCAGCGTAGAAGTGCGTAATGCCCCATACATATAGTAATGAAGTACAACATATAAGTATTTTCCCCTATTTCTTGTCGGCAAAAATCTACTGAAAGCAGGGTATCGGCGAGAATTGAAGGTATAGGACTCTTAGAGTATACATCCCAGGCAAAGAATACATCTATTGCAGCATGATCCACAACGTTCACATGAAATGGGAATAATATGATTCCGAACATTGTCAATGCTAGAGTTTTGTTGAAGAATCTTTCTTTTCAGCCAAAGAGATTAAGTGGTCTTCTATTATTGACATTTTCCAACCTCGGATGTTCCCTTTTCCCTCTAGGATGGATTGATGAGGAGGCAATCATATAATAGTAGCAACCTTATTCACAGCAACATATACTCCTGAGCAGACATAGACCCCGACTGACTGAGGCCATCTAACCATGAGTTCATATTCTTCTAGGGTTGGTACTAAATCAAATTGTGAAAACTCAAAGCAGTGTAGGTCGGGATTCGAGAAGTGGACCAATGCTCTAACAAAGAGAGGATTGATGCTGATTTTCAGGAGGTCAAGAATCCTTCCATAAGATTTCTCAAAATTAGTATTGACCTCTGGCGGCATATATGTACACAACTGCCTTAGTTTCTCTACACGGCATAGAAGGATTTCCACTTTCTTTAACTGTCTATTACTGGATCCCTCCATTATCTAAAAGAAATGAAAATGCATGATATGAGGATGGGTCTTTGTAAATGCATGCATGCAAGTGTTTGTTTTTTCTAAGTATTATCATGTTTTATTCCTAGTATGATACATGATAGTGCTTGGTTTTTTCTTGAAAAGGAAACTATCTATATGAATGTTTATGGATTTTGATGAAGAGAGTCCTATTTACTTCTGTTATGATTCTTATAAATAAATATTATATGAATAATAATACTTTGTAAAAAAAATCTTTTTATTGTAAGAGATGCTTTTATTGCTTTAATTTTTTTTTTATATTTTTTATGACCATTTATCTCTTCTGTTGGTCAACGTGGCTACTTAGCTTACAAAGAACCTGAAACCAAGCTAGCTTAAATGAATACTGTCCGAGATAAAGTTGGTTTATTCTTATCACTTTTATGGTTTTTAGGATTTTTACTATTTTTGTTTGTTGTATGATTACCCTATGCCAATGCATCAATACAAATGCAGCAAACGAATGCATACACTATTCAACCATCCACGAGCAGAGCCATGCTAATTTCGAGGTAGGGTTTTCCTGCAGAAACGTGCTTGGTTAAGGCGGTTCTAAACTGTTCTCACCAAGACCAAAGGTCCCCAAGGTGCCCCCATTATAGGGACCTCTCAATCTCTCAGTCCTCGGGTCATGCACGGAACTCCGTGTCAACATCCTTGGACCAAAAGAAGCTGCCACCCACTCCCTATAAGTATTCACTCTTGCCCCCGGGTATAGAGGGAATGTAGTGTGCAAGGGTTTTTGTGTACAGTTTGTATTTCAGAAAATTTGCAGAAAATAATCATACAACAGTTATTAAAGCCATACAATAAAACATACAACGGAGGGTAAAGGCGTAATTTCAAATCTCTACTTACTTTGAATTTATCCGTCACTAAATAGGATCAACTCTCTAGCCTCCCTAGTGGAGTCGCCATCTGTCACCGCCGTATGTTCCGACGTCTAGGGACATCTCAAACGTTTATGCGAGCGGTCGCGAAAAGATGGTTTAAACTCGCGTTTTATTTAAAAATGTGTTCATTTCTTATGAGGTGCTCAACAACTGAACTATCCTCTAATAAAAGCAAGGTTTTCGTAAAGGGGTTCTTATGGAGTCTCCACCAATATTTTGACCATAAACATTGGAAAAGGATAAAAAGGCGTTGATTTTAAGAAAAACCAAACTTGGCCATTATAACCAGAGTTAGGTAAGGGAGTTAGTTACGCGTGGGGAAGGTGTTAGCACCCCCACGATGCCCCTTCCGGGTTCCCTATGATGGATTAATTCATAAAGCAAAGATTAAGAGAAATTACGCTATTACCCTATTTTATTATACAATATTTAAAAATGGATATCTATGATTTTATTTTCTATTGCATACATAAAGCAATAAATAAAGCAATAAAAGAGAAGAGAAGTGAAAAGAACCTTCGTAGCAAGCTTTTTATTGCAAATCTTTAACTGTGAGAATGCGTTTTGGCAATCCCCCACTCTACAAAGACTCTCCTCCCCGATTACAGGACCAACTCTACTGTAATTCTAAGAAGAATCGAATGTCGAAAGAAACTTCCTTAACCGATTGTTACCTTATTAGGCAATCGGAGAGTTCATTCGAAAGAGGGAGAGAAGAGAAGTGTCTGAGTGTGTAAAAAACGCTCAAATGAGCCCCTATATATAGTTTTTTCAGCCTAGCAGCTCGGGATGACCATTTGGGGTGCAGAAAATAGGGATGGCCGTCTACAGAGGTCGGGATGGTTGTCTGGGATCTGGGACGGCCGTCCCAAGTGTTAAAATTGGGTGGGACGGTCGTTTGGCATGTGGGATGGCCGTCTGGACTGACTGGGACGGCTGTCTCGACTTCTGGGACGACTGTCTCGAGTGTTTTGGCCAGATTTTGTGTTCTGGGACTCCCGGGAAGCTTTCTTTCCTTTTAGACGGAAGCCGATTGATGCCGATAGACGTCCACTGAAGCTTCATCCTCAAATAGAAAGTCTTCTTAGCCTTTATTGAGAGGCCGAGCAAAATTAGGGGTCTACAATACTTATGTGACTGACTGATAGAACCCAGGGCTTTCTGAGGTGGGACTATGCTGAAAATACATATGCCCCCCAATGCTCAAGCCCTTAAGTGTTTGAACTATGATGAGGCAAAAAGCTTATTCTCGGACCTATCACGTTATCAGCACATGGTCTTAGTGTGTCCGATAGGTGCCTGGTTGCCTCATAGGGGGAATGGGGTGTGAGAAAAAGGGGCAGGAATTTTTTCAAAATTTTCACGCTTAACTATGCTTATTAGATCTCCACCATTGATCTTCACAAGATCCAACGGTCATGGGAGAAAGTGCCTTGTTTTACGTGCTAACTCTTATATAATGAGATGGTTGTGCGACATTTCTCACATTTCATCGCTTGTGTCAAATTGCTCCACCAAGTACTCCATCCTTTTTGTTTGCTTCCTCTATTGCGCATATGTGAATTCTCGATCTTCTTACACAGAGGTAACTATGACTTACTCTTTCCTCTCTTCTTCATCTAGCTCTAGGGAGTCTTCGGGTGGCTCATTCGTGCAGGTAAAGGGCGTGTCGGTCGATCATTTGAAGGGGGATAACACAGAGAACACCCCTTCTGATTCGGTGGCAACTGCAGCTAAAGACCTATTTGTTATCAAGGGGCGTCAATCTCCTGGTAATGCGGTAGAGGTTACCAACGTCGACCAGGCTACCGATGAATTTTTGGAGCGTGCGAGTTATGAATGGGTAGATCATCGTGTTTGTAGCTATTACTCTAAATACCAATGGCCGACCTTATTAAAGTCATACATTGAATATCAAGTTTTGCTATCAGATAGTGCCCTGAATACTATGGTTACCCTTTCTTGTTGTGGCACCATGGACAACATTTGTCATGGGCGTGAGGCTTGCGCTGAGTACTTCTACATGTATTCCTACCTATTTTCGAATATACATGTTCATCTTCCTTTTGATGAGATTACCATGGGTGTTTGATGTATGTCATTTTACTCTTTATCTCCTGATCTAAGAGTATTTTCTAATTTAATTAATTTCTTCATAAACCATGCATTTAGCATGTTTTCATAAAAAAACATATCATAATTCAATTTTTCTTAATTTATTGCATTGTGCATAGTTGTAGCAGAAGAAATAATATGCATGCATACATCCACAATGTCTATTTCTCTTTCTTCTTTTGTAGGAGAAGTAATTTGAGATGGGCCAAATTGATGGAAAGAAATGTCCAAATTGATGTCGTCAAACTTCATTCTTCTTAGAAGCCCAAGTTTGTTTGTGCAACCCACTTGCAGCATGTTACAAATAAAAATTTTGAATCAAGCAAATTAACTGATGCGAGAATCTAATTTAGCCGATTTAAAGGCCAACGAAGAGTCAAGAGTCAAGAAATAAATGCAAATCAGTACATGATCACTCAAAATAGGAAATAAGCAAATTATTTTTTCTAAATCAGTCCCGTAAATTTCTCTTCACAACAATCCAATTTTTTAACTTTTTATTTAGGAAACATTTGATTTTATTGTAATTAATTTTAAGTTTAATTTCTCTTATTTAATCCCTATAAATAGAGGTCTTATGACAATAACACGATCATAATCTCCTAGTCCTGGGGTTAGAACTACTATTATGTCTCTTCCCCATTTTCTTTTCCTATTCTCAATTCTTAGTTTAGTTTTTTTAGGCGAACATCTACTGCTATTGCACTTTTGGTTTGTTCTCTTTTATTTAATTTGCAATTTCTATTGAATTTTCTAGTTTATATTGTTTTATTTACTTTATTTATTCAGTTCTTATTTAATTGTTTAGAATTTTTATTCCAAGATCTACTTAATTTTCATTTTCAATTTGTCTCATTTTTTATTCCAATTCGCAATTTAGTCTTAGAGTTATTGCTTCTAGAAATTTTAAATTTAATTACTACACTATTTTATTTTAAAACAATTATTGATTCTTGTACTTTTAATTAAAAGCACTTTATTTTAATTTTATAAATTTTAGTTATTTAAATTCTACATCAATTTAATTTTAATTATTGTACTATTTTGTTTTAAAGGAATTTTTTATTCTTGCACTTTATTTTAATTTTATAAATTTTAGTTATTTAAATTATGCTTTCATTTAATTTTAATTGTCGCTAATAATTGTCATTAATATTCTACAATAATTTGGTTTTAATTTTTATTATTCTGCATCAATTTATTTTTCACTATTTCATTCATCCCCTATTTAATATTATTTACTATTTTAGAGAAAATGATATTTAGTAATGAGTATGTTCCTATAATTGTGTCATTGTGAGATTCAACACCAGGTTAACTATATTGCATTAGTTTAATAACTTGTTTATTATTTTTTATCAGTATTTTGTGTGACCAAAATGTTGTCATCAAATGACGCCATTGTTGGGGACACAATTGTGTTGCGTAACTATCTTTTTCTAATTTTCTTTTCCTAGCTTTATCTAATAAATAAATTTAAAAAAAAAAACTAAAAAAAGAGTGATTATAATTTGTTTTTGTGTGCTCCCTAACAATTCTTGTAGGAATCACTGCTACAGATATGCATTTCAACTTCGGTTAAATAAGGCTTTCAACATCGGTTATACAACCGACGTTGTAAGAGGCGACGTTGAAAGTATAAACTTTCAACGTCGGTTATTTATACCCGACGTTGATAGTTTAGGCTTTCAACGTCGGTTATTCATACCCGACGTTGAAAGTGAACACTCGTCGCTCAAGCGAGTACAGTCGTCGCTCAAGCGAAATAGAACCGAGAGTCCCCTTGTTTGAAGCACTCGTCGCTCAAGCGAGTACACTCGTCGCTCAAGCGAAATAGAACCAAGGATACCCTTTTTTTGAATCTTTCGTCGCTTAAGCGAGTACACTCGTCGCTCAAGCGAGATGGAACCCGAGAGTCCCCTTTGTTTGAAGCTTTTGTCGCTTAAGCGAGTACACTCTTCGCTCAAGCGAGTTGGAACCCGAGAGTCCCCTTTGTTTGAAGCTTTCGTCGCTCAAGCGAGAACACTCGTCGCTCAAGCGAGTATGGGTTTACTACGTCGGTTATGGTATGAACCGACGTAGAAAGTCTATTTTTTTTTTTTAAATGGACGATTTGTTTATACTAGGGTACCCAATGTTTGTATATATACATACCTGCAAATTTTTTATACAACCCAGGCAGACAATGTACAAGATATAAACAATTGAATGTGCATCCAAAAATAAAATTGTATTCAAAATTATTGTGTATCCAACTACTTATCTACCGAATACACTTACTACTAATCTAACTAATGAACTATCTAGTAAACTAACTAGTAAAGTAACTAAACTAACTACTAAACTAACTACTAAACTAACTACTAAACTAAGTACTAAATTAATAACTAAACTTGCCTACTTCTAACTTTAACAAACTTATCGGCCCATGTGTTTCTAATATCGTCAATTGTCTCTATGGGCAATGCTTCCCTGTCTGAAAATACCTGTTACAAGAAAAAAGATAATTTAACAGAGTATCCAATGACACAATACTTGGGTCTTTTATTGAATACTAAATTTAAGCAAACCTGATTCCATGTATCCTCAATCTTGCTAACAACAATCAGCCACATCCAAGTGCATAACATAATATCCGCACTCATAAGATCCTGGTTGCCTATTACACTACAAAAAATAATATATTAATTTGACATATAAAATGAATGATATAATACATAAATATAAAATGACTTACATTAACAAAAATCCAATCTGGAGTCGTGCTTTTGCTTGTGTGTACTCCATCAATTGTATTGCAAACCTTAAATGCACTGTGCAATACAAGATATAATGAAACAATTAAGTAACAAAACAATTAATAATTGTTTAAATTATTATAAGAATGTGTACCGTTTACAATGTTTTTAAGATCTGCATCAGGTTTCTTGCCCAAGTGAGCAGAACCAAGCCACAACATTCCGCTTTGGGCAAACAACCAACAACTGCCAATGATTTCTGCTTACATTACAAAATGTTAGGATAATACAATACACTATAAAATTTAATGCGAATAATTTCATACGCTTAAATACTTACTGATGGTGGTAAGCACCCAAGTAAACTTTCTTCCTTGACTTCATCATCCAATTTTGGATGTATATTTGAACTTCTTCTCTTTTGTTTCCTGATTTTTGTATGGATTGGGGCTCAAAAAATCCATACACATCTTGGGTGCGTTGTTCCTCCGACAATTCATTCATCATCCTAAAGTAGCCAGTTCAATGTACATTAAATATGACGATAACTTCAAATAATATAATTAGTAAATAAAAATAAATACTTACATTGTCCAAAATTGTAACACTGCTATGTTTAGACACCGATTGCCAACCGCTATCTCCACAGCATCGGTGTGGTCAATGTAAAGGGGAAAGTTCTTATTGTCTACCCCTAACTTATCAACATCCCACTTCACTTGAAAAGATTCAATATACAACTGTGGGACAACGAGATAGTAGTTGAAAAATTGGATTTTCTCGGGACATCTACTTCCTTACCTTTACTAGTATGGGAAGTAGGAACCAGCTTAGGCAACTGGGTGGCTTCGAACATCCTACATAAAATAACATTGACTTGAGAAATAATAAAAAACAGTACCGAACTACATATGATAATTAACAGAAAGTATATGCAAACCTTTTTCAAAATAGGCCTGATTAGATGTCTAGGCCATGCAATGAAGGTCTGGAGGGCCTGTCCCACTCGTCATCACCTCGTCTCGTGGGCACAGGTACAAGAGCATAAGCATCTCGAACCTCTTCAATGACCACTTTGGCCATGTTAGGTGCTAAAGGCACACTATGAATTGTAGAGGCCCCCTCTTCAATTGAACCAACCGCCACCAATCGTGGTTCAGATCCATCCTCATCAACATAAAATTCACACTGACCTGATTACACAAAAATAAGACATTAATTATTTAATATGCACATGACTTTTTGTCATTAAGATATCATCCACACATACCTGAGTGGTCAGTGTTCGCAACAACAACAACAACCTCCCGATTAGTAGCAGGAAGGTCTTGATCAGACAGTATTTGGCTCAAGCACAACTACCCTTAGTGCTAACTCGTGCGGCAGATGGAGGAGGAACATCCATAGGTGGGTGGGTAGGCTGTGTGACACCTATGGATGCTAGACTTGAACCAAATACACGCATCATCTCCTCCTCGAACTCGTGCGGTAATGGCTGGTGTCAGCGTCGCTGTCGGCTCTTCAACCATCGTCGGTCTCGGCTTCGTCGTTAGACTCTCCTCCAATCCGGCCATCTCCTGCTGGCTCAATGATGTGGTGTGGGTATGGTCTCGATGATGGAGCTCCAAAATATGCTCGAATACCCACACCAGCTCCAACAAGCACGAACACGCCCTGGGTGTTCTGGGCGTCCAATAGCAGATAGTTAATATATCTTCACGACCACGAGGAACGAATGTTCCCTGTGTATACTTGCTCCTCTAAAGAATCCTACAATTGAGCATTATATATTGTAAAAAAATATTGATGAATGACAAAGCATGGTTAATGAGGTTGAAAGAAACTAATTTGACTTACAATCCGCTCAGCAATCAACCGGGCCTCCTCTGATGTCATTTCACCGGAGGCCTTTTGCCGAGCCCTCTTCCATTTTTGATGACGTTTTGGAGGAGATGGTGGGGAAATTTCTTCCTGGCTTACACCAGAAGAGGCTAACTCAGCTTCTCGGAGTTTAGCCTTCTCCTTCATCATGCGTTGCGTCAACAAATCATACCCCCCACGAGACAGACAGTGGGGGGCCACATTCAGCCTCTGAATCTCCTTTCCTTTTGTTCGCTTCTCCTGCAACATAATATCATATTACAATGTCCTAAATTAATAAGACAATATGGAAACATACCAAAGTTTTTAAATAGTAACATACCTCCCATTGTGGACCAGGTCCTACTCCTGGCAAACTGCTTCCAAGTTCCCTCATCTATGCCATAACGCTGACAAGGAGTTAATCCTTTGCTAATGGCTTGGTCATTAAAAATCCATTTTGAAGTCAATGTCGACTTGAATTGCCTCCACATTTTGGCAATAGATGACATGACTTTTCTCCTAACTTGTTCAGAGTTAACAATATCAAAGTGATTCTGCAAAAACAACAAAATAAATTAGGATAACAAAGTTTAGGATCTAACTTAACTTAACAAAATTTAACGAGTTAACAAAACTCACCAAAATATCTTGCCAAATTAAATTTTTGCAAGTCTCCTCCACATAATCCCAAGATGGATGCAAAATAGATACCTAATTATGAACTTAAAACGTTAGATATCAATCCATTTACATATGCTGACCATATATGCATAACAAGTTAAAAACTCTAAAAAATTACATACCTTTTCTCTAGCAAGAGTACCCAAGTAGGACCTAAATTGAGTGTGATGTGGCCCTGATATTTTGCCAGTCTGTGGATCCACACTCACAACCAATTTATCTCCTGCCATATGACGAACAGTCAACTTTTTCAACCGTGTGGCTTGTCGAGTCCTCTTTGCAGATGGGGGGTGGACATGCCGGAGGAGATGTGGTGCGAGATGCTGGAGGAGATGGTGGAGGAGATGCCATTTGCCTATTAAAAAAAAAAATTAAGTTAAGTTTTTGCATAAATTGGAATATAAACACAATTTATCACATATTTGAAATATAAACACAATTTATCACATATTTGAAATATAAACACAATTTATCACATTTTTTAAATATAAACACAAAATAGCTATGAACACATAACTTAAATAGTTAAGTTTTCCCATATGCCTTCATCATGATCTTTACGAATAGCATGGACCAAATCTTCTTGCATATCATCAATACTACTAGGCATCCGTGATGGAGTGGGGATGCTAATAATATCATCTAATTCATCATATTCTTCATGCATAACATCATTCCCTTTTGCTTGGAGTACCACTGACCATCTGTCATTACATGGATCAGTTACATAGAAAACTTGTTTTGCATGGTACGCCATTATGAATGGTTCCTCCTTATGTCCTATCTTCTTAAGGTCTATCAAAGTGAATCCCATTTCATCGGTTTGAACACCAGTATTAATATCAATCCATTTACATTTGAATATAGGAACTCTGAATTGAATGTAGTCAACCTCCCAAATCTCCTCAATCACTCCAAAGTAACTCATAGACGCCATAATTGGGTTCTTATCCTTTGAACTAGAAAAGTGCATGGATGTCGCCTCAATAGATACTCCACTATTTTGGACTCGTACTTTTTCATCTTGTAACTTTGTGTAGAATGAGTATTTGTTAATGTCATACCCAGTCCAAGTCACGACGTTCTGTTTAGGACCATGTGCTAGCCATTTCAAAGTATCAGATGCATTGTCCTCGGAAAAGATTTTTGTTTTAAACCAGCTAACAAAAGTATTATTATGTTCATTAACCAACCACCGCTCACTCATTTTGGGGTTGAGGGTCTTCAATATTGATTGATGAGCAGATATGTAAGGAAGAACTTCATCTGTGTTGTTTAGAATATACAAGTGTGCCCTGGTCAACTCACTAGCATTTTTTGATTGTATTTTGACCCCACGAGTTCCCTTACCATTTATTCTATGATCATGTCGTTGAGTAGGTACACCCACTGCTAGGGCCTTTCCTAAATATTCAGAACAAAATTCTATAGCTTCTTCTGCAATATACCTTTCAACAATAGAAGCTTCAGGTCTATATGGATTCTTTGTATACCCTTTAAAGATCTTCATACATCGCTCAATTGGGTACATCCACCTCAAATAAATCGGACCACACAGTCTTATCTCTCTTACAAGATGAACTATTAAGTGCACCATAATGTCAAAAAATGATGGAGGAAAATACATCTCCAACTGACATAATATAACCACAGCTTCATTTTCCAACTGATCCAATGATTTTTCATCAACTACTTTTGCACATATAGCATTGAAGAAGAAACATTGCATGTAACTTGAAGCTCTGCTGTTGATATGCATCAAACACATCCACTCCTTCCTCCCACAATAGCCTTAAGTCATCTATTAACGGACTTAGATAAACATCTATGTCATTACCCATTGTCTTGGACCTCGCAATCATGATGGATAACATCACGTACTTGCGCTTGAAAATCAACCATTGTGGAAGGTTGTAAATCACTAAAAGAACTGGCCATGAGCTGTGATTACCTGGTTAAGTTACCAAAAGGATTCATGCCGTCTGTGGCTAGTCCAAGTCTAACATTTCTTGCATCACCGCCAAAACTTGGAAAAAGGCAGTCAATTTTCTTCCACTCGTGGAGAATCGGCGGATGACGAAGCAATCCATCACGTTTTTCTGCAGTTGAATGCCATATCATATTCTTGGCATCTTCTCCATTGGCAAACAATCGCTTCAATCTTGGAATAATTGGAAGATACCATATAACTTTTGCAGGAGGTCTCTTTCTATCAATATATTCGCTATTATCATCCTTGTCTTTCAATTTGTAATGCGATACACCACATCTTGGACACTCATGTAGGCTTTCAAACTCTTTTCTGTATAATACACAATCATTAGGGCAAGCATGTATCTTTTTATACTCTAAACCCATTGGACAAAGTATTTTTTTGGCTTCATACATACCATCAGGCAAGGTGTTATCGCTTGGGAGCATATCTTTCAAAACTTCTAGTAACTCAGTGAAACTTTTGTCACTCCAACCAAATTTGGCCTTCAAATTGACCAATCTCAATACAGCTGACAATCGCGTGAATGTTGTACATCCAGCATACAAAGGTATCTCTGAATCTATCTTCAATTTATCATAGACAGCAGCATGTGCTTGCAGAAAATTCTCTTGACCTACATCACGAATCATGTCTTCTATTCGATCTTCCATTGTCATGTCCTCCTCTTCCTCAACTTGTGTTACTATTGGTGTATCAATCACTTCACCATGCCATGTCCATACCATATAATTCTTCATTATCCCATCACATAAAAGATGTTCCCGTATTGTCTCTAGTGTGTGTACTCTCCCATTAACGCAGTTAACGCATGGACAATACAATTTTCCATTAACCTTGGTGCCATTGTGTTCGGCAAATCGCAAAAATTCTTCAACTCCATTCTCATACTCTTGTGAAATACGACTTGCATTTACCCAACTTCGATCCATTTTGGAATTGGATTCTACAAATGAGAAACCAATAAAACTACATTGTTACTACGTACCATCACTTATATAACTACATTGTTATATGTAGTTTCCATGTTATACGTAGTTTCCATAATTCACACTTCATGCTTAATTTCTAACCAAAATCCGACAGAGTTTCCTTTGTTTTTTGGCAACAATTTTAAATGACACAGTGAACTGCCAATAAAAAGCCCCTTGGGCATATTCAAGCAGTCCAAGTATAATTGTACACATCATCAATACATTGAAAAAAACTATATTCATCTTAATTTTAAAACTGTATCATTATTTGTCTTCACTTGACTGGAATGAGCTGAAACTTATAGCTAATCACTATTTTATGGGGACAAAATGTATAAACAATTAAAGCAACAGTTAACGGCCAACAATAACATGACTAAGAATCTCTACCCTATGAATTGTAGTAAGTAAAATTTTATTACTTAAACTTTTTGCCCAACAAATATAAGTGCAAGAACATCGTACCTGTGGGTTAAGGCAGCAATGAAAGTGCGAACCACAGAGAAAGAGAGCAGTGTTAGGGTCGACGCTGCAGTGGGGTGGAGGTGGAGGATGCAGTGTGCCGTTAGGGTCGAGGCTGTGGTGGGCTAGAGGTGGACAATGCAGTGCGGGCGGAGGGTGCGGTGGGGGTGGAGGTTGGGCGACTAGCGTCGCGGTGGGCTGGAGGGTGCGGTGGGGTGGAGGTGGAGGCTACGGTAGGGTGTAGGTCGAGGCTGCAGTGCGGCTGGCGTCCAAATGAGGGTGCTAGGTGGTGGCCGCGATGCTCGAGAGTAAGGGGAGATACAAAAATGTTAGAGATGCAGGGGAGATACAAAAATGTGCTAGGTGGTGGCCGCGATGCTCGAGAGAAAGGGGAGATACAAAAATGTTGGAGATGCAGGGGAGATACAAAAATGTTAGAGATGCATGCATGTATATGGGTTTTCCACGTCGTTTATAATAACACCCGACGTTGAAAGACCTTTAGATAGCGGTTCTACACTAAACCGCTATTATATTCTCACTTTGAAGAGCGGTTTAGGAGGAACCGCTATCATATTAATCATTATGATCGATTAAATTGCCCAAATAATCGATTATTTTTTACTTAACATAGCGGTTCCACAGTTAACTGCTATTATATGCTAACTTTGAAGAGCGGTTGAGGAGGAACCGCTATCATATCTCCGTTATGATCGATTAAATTTTCCAATAATCGATTATATTTTCAAATAATTGATTTTAGATAGCGGTTCCACAGTAAACCGCTATTGTATTCACACTTTGAAGAGCAGGGAGGGCAGGGAACGGTCTATTCGCTTTTGTCTTCTCTGGAAGATCTATGATTTGGTAGCAGAGAAGGGTGTAGCTTGGAGCCCGCCATGTCATCAATAAAACCTCCCTGGAGCTTGGTCATTCCAGATGAGCTGAGCTACGAAGTTTGGCATTCGTGAGGACGCAGCCGTGTCAGAAAGGGCATTATCGCTTATCTGTATATGAGAATTGGGTCACCGCGGCAGAGCTTCAATCGAAATATAGTGATTCTTTTGGCCAGATTTGCTTATCCAACCCTCGAGTTTAAGGGTCCCGAAGAGACCAGACCTTGCCTTGGGAAGGCATCACTTATGCTAGTAATCATATCTGCACTTTTAATCGTTATGATCGATTAAAATTCCCAATGATCGATTATATTTTGAAATAATTGACTTAAGATAGCGGTTTCACAGTAAACCGCTATTATATTCACACTTTGAAGAGCGATTTAGAAGGAACCGCTATCACATCTGCACTTCGATTATGATCGGTCATATATGTATTCTGATCGGTCATAATGAGTTCAGAAGGGTTTTCAACGTCGGGTGAAGGCATAACCGACGTTGAAAGCCTACTTTCCACGTAATTCTGACCCTTTAAGACATTTTAATCGATTGAAACGTGTTTTTAATCGATTGAAAAATTTCTGATCGATCATAAATAAAATCTGATCGATCACATTTGATTCTGATCGGTCATATTTGTATTCTGATCGGTCATAATGAGTTCAGAAGGGTTTTCAACGTCGGGTGACGGCATAACCGACGTTGAAAGCCTACTTCCCACGTAATTCTGATCCTTTAAGACATTTTAATCGATTGAAACGTGTTTTTAATCGATTGAAGAACTTCTGATCGATCATAAATCATATCTGATCGATCACATTTGATTCTGATCGGTCATATTTGTATTCTGATCGGTCATAATGAGTTCAGCATGGTTTTCAACATCGGGTAAAGGCTTAACCGACGTTGAAAGCCCAATTTTCCACGTCGTTCATGCTAAAACGACGTAGAATGTGTCAAAATTCGACTTTCGACGTCGGTTTTTGACCAACCGACGTTGAAATCATGTTCAACGTCGGCTAAGATGTAACCGACGTTAAACAGCGACGTTGAAAGTATATTTTCTAGTAAATTCTAGATATAATTTTCTTGCACAAAATTCTTGATAACAAATCTTGCAGCAAATTCTTGATAACAACTATTGTAAGAAATTATGGATATAACTTGGTAGTGTGAGAGTGCATATCTAGGAGGGTTTTGGTTAGGAAAGACTTGGTACTTAAGCATGTCCATCAGTGACCCACCTTTCTTTCCTGCGAACCTACCTTGTGTACTTTTTCATGGCCTAATATTTGTATTCTAGTAGGACTTTTAATAGTGCATAACCCGATCAGAGAAAGATGGCTACCAACCGAGAAAGAACCTTGAAGGAGCTTGTCACACAAGATATATCTTACCAATCGATCTGTATTCAACTTCCTCAACCTTGCTGGATTTGAACTAAAGTCTGGCTTGATTAAGCTCTTACCCAAATTCCACAGACTACCAGGCGAAGATCCCAACAAGCATTTGAGGGAGTTCCATGTAGTATGCTCCACAATGAAGCCAATGGGTGTTGCAGAAGACTATGTCAAGCTGAAGCCCTTTCCATTCTCATTGTGTGACATGACAAAGGATTGGTTGTACCTTCAATTAACACCAATCACGACTTGGCCAAACTTGAAGTGGAGATTCTTGGAGAAATTCTTTCCAGCTTCAAGGACCGTTGCCATTAAGAAATAAATTAGTGGGATTCAACAACTACAAGAGGAGTCTCTTTATGAATATTGAGACAGGTTCACTAGACTATGTGCCACTTGCCCAAACCATCAGATAAATGAGCAGTTATTGATCCAGTACTCCTATGAAGGTCTAATGCCAATGGAAAGAAACATGATTGATGTAGTAAGTGGAGGCGCATTAATGGATAAGACACATGAAGCAACACGGGTCTTAATTTCCGACATGGCAGAGAATTCTCAACAATTTAGTGCTCAAACATCTGTTAGACCCGTCCATGCAATACAACCAAGCCCAACAACAAACATCAATAATCAGAGGTTGGAAAACCAAATATATGAGCTGACATCTTTCGTTCGACAATTGGCCATGAACCAACACACATCACAACAACAACAATATTTATGTGGGATATGAACCTCCATAGGTCATCCCACTGATGTTTGCCCTAAAATTCAGAAGACACCTAGGGAAACAGGGGCTGACATATTCCCTAAACAATAACAGTACAAATAACCAAATTCATACAGGCCACAATAGGAGTACAACCCATACTCGACCACATATAATCCTAGTTGGAGAAACCATCCCAACTTGAAATATGATCTTGTCTACAACTAGCCATAAGAATTCATTTCAAACCGAGCAATCAAGGCCACCAACAATAGAAGTATCAACCTCCTTCGATAAGATAGTAGGCAAATCAACACCCTGTGCCAATACAGGCAAGCGAATGTGGTACTATGCAACATGGTAACTCTGGGCCTGCACTAGAATATCTAATAAAGCAACTCACACAACAGATGATAATGCAGAATTCACTACAGCAGCAAGGTGCAAATGCACTTCCCTTGCAAACAATGATTAATCCGAGGGAGAATGTAACTGCAATCATATTGAGAAGTAGTCAAAAAGTTCAAATGGAGTAGAAGAAACCTCACAGCAAAAAAGTCAAGCTCCATTGATCCATCTGAAGAGAAGACAAAACCCACCAACAATAAGTCAAGCACTCAAATGTCAAAAAAGTTGGATACCTGAACTGCTATAACTCGGGAAAAAACTGTATAATTTCCCTCTAGAGTATCCTCCTCCTCGAAGGAGTTGGAAGCAGATCAAGAGTTGCTCGATACATTTAAAAAGATAGAAATCAACATACCATTGTTAGATGCCATCAAGCAGTTTCCTAGGTATGCGAAGCTTTTAAAGGAGCTTTGCACGTATAAAAGGGCCCTAAGGAAGAAGCAATCACAAGTCATCTCATCACTATCTCGATTTTCTCTTCCACAGAAATGTGATGAGCTAGAGACCTTACTATTCCCTGCACTATTGGAGAGCTCAACATAGCCAATGCTTTACTAGATTTGGGAGCATCAATCAATGTAATGCCTTTATCCATCTACAAGACATTACACTTGGGTGAACTAAAGCCCACTAATAAAACATATTTTATTGTGTAAATACATATCATTATGGCCCTAATTACTCTCACATATAGACTTAATTTTGTGGTAGTATGATGTTTGTTAACTGTCATTTGAATTACAGACTTAATTGCAAAACTAATTAATTTTTGTATTTATTGGCAGTTTGACCTTTTCTCAATAATAAAGACATCTGGAGCTACAAAACTCCAAATTGAGAATTTCAAAGTGTGTTCTAAAGCTAAGAGGCAAAGCTACAAATGTCTCCCTTACGTGATTTGTCCAAATCAACCGGAAGATAGCCATATTTGAGTACGAAAAAACACCACGGAAGATGCCCTGCAGGTATCTTGATTTGGGTTTCATTTTATCATATTTTACATTTTGGGCCAATTTGTCTTTAGATGATCCAATGCAGTGAGTGGATCAGAATTGTTACGAGCCCAGTTGGAGAAACCTAGGTTAAATAGCCATGCAGAGAAAGAATAAGGAGATGAGGGTTTTACGTGGAGAATAGACGTACGGAGGTAGCATCGGCACTAGGGTTTTACGTAGAATTTTATTTTGGTTTATTCTGCACTTTGTTCAATTTCAATTCTACAATTCATTTTCAATTCTGCAGTTTAGGTTCAATTTCAAATTCCAATTGCAATTTCAATTTTGCATGTATTCAATTTTCTGAATTTTCAATTTCAATTTCCTACTGCAATTTAAATTTTGGTAATTCAGTATTCAAATTCAATTTCTTAATTTAATTGCATTCCGATTTCGTAATTAAATTCCAATTTATTATTATTGTGATAATTAAGTGCTGATGGATAGTTAAATCTTTGTATTGATTTTCTGAGGAAAATACAAGTAGATCTTTGAGGTTTTGTTCTTCAATTTCATTTCGTTTGTTTTCTTAACTCTTCATCTTCTAATCTCAGTGTTGAATTATAATTTGTTTATGCTTAATAAATCAAAACTAATATCATAGTTTGCTTAATTTTGTGTTAGATATGAGATTATGTGATGTATGCAATGCTTAATTGTATAAGAATAATTTGGGGTTAATCTTCGCTTAGTTGGTTAATTTCATATTGAAATAAGGGTTAAAGCCAATTTGGGATTAATCTTCACTTAGTTGATTAATTTTGGATTGGAATATAATTTGGCATTTATCTTCGCTTAGTTGGTTAATTTTGAATTAATTTTGTAATCTAGGATAAGTGACACTGCATTGGAATCAGGAAATCAATTGCATTCTAATCTATTTTTGATTCGCATTTTTATAATATGCTTTTGTTCTGTTTCATCTAATATTTTAAATCTTAAAAATCCCCCATTTTATTTTTGTTCTAATTCGAAAAATTGACAAGTTTTGATAAGAATTCGTGGTCTTTGAGAGACAACCTAAGAAAGCTTCACTGTACTACATTTATCTCGTTTTAATTATTTCACCGAGAACGACATCGATCAAATTTGACGTTGTTGTTGGGGCCCGAGGATTTTTGTCTAGGTTTTCAATTTATATTTTCTGTTTCTATTTTCATTTTCTGTTTTTATTTTCTATTTTTTTGTTTTTATTTTCTATTTTCTGTTTTTATTTCCTACTTTTTATTTTTATTTTCTGTTTTCTATTTTCATTTTCTATTTTCATTTTCTGTTATTATTTTCTCGTTTTATTTTCTATTTCTATTTTTCTTTTCTATTTTCTCTTTCTGTTTTCATTTTATATTTTTATGTTCTATTTTTATTTTCAGTTATTTGAATATTTGATTTTCAGTTATTTGAATATTTTATTTATTTTTCGAGTTATTTGAATATTTTATTATATTTTCGGTTATTTGAATATTTTATTTTATTTTCAGTTATTTAAATATTTTATTTTATTTCCTGTTATTTAAATATTTTATTTAATTTTTAGTTATTTGAATATTTTATTATAATTTTAGTTATTTGAATATTTTATTTTATTTTTAGTTATTTAAATATTTTATTTTCAGTTATTAGAATATTTTATTTTTAGTTATTTGAATATTTTATTATATGTTCAGTTATTTGAATATTTTATTTGATTTGTTGTTTAATTTAACATTCTTACTTCTCTCAATGCTATTTTGATAACCCACTGTTGGGTTCCTTCAAAATCTCTTCTGAAAAAAAAAAGTTCAAAAGAAAGAAAAATGTTGTTGAGGAAAAGGAAATTGAAATGATTGGTATTAGAGGTCTTTGAGCATGATCTGATGATTATTTTTGACTTATTTTTCATTGCTCCTCTAATTCATAAGGTTCTTATCTATGTCCCATATGATATCCTCCATCTTGTCCTTGGCCCCATTACAACCTTGGAAAGACCTTTTGATCCTTTTATGCATGTGTTTTTGGTTGTTAATTTTAGAGGCTTGCCAAGTCTATGTGGTGCTTGTTTTTCATGGGTGCTTTGAGAGTAAATAACAGCCTAAACACTTGAGTGATACAGTGCATATCTTGTGAGGTTCGGCTGATTTTCATTCACCTCTTGAGCAGATTGATTTTCTTGACATGTTTTGAATTATTTGGACGACGTACAAAGATGTCTGGTTTCTTTGACTTTTTGAATGTTGAAGGTTGTCAATTCTTTACATTTCTTAGGTTTCATTAAGGAGTGAAAGTGATGAAGATCTTATTGAATCATTTGATATACGAAGATCTTGTGGATTTGATGAAGTCAAAGACTACTTGGGTTAAAGGGTAGAGTGAGTAGTGAGTCTGCATCTATACATAGGTATAATCATTCATATCTCTATGTTGCATGAGGATTAATCATTTGAAAGAAATCGAAAATGCCTCTAAAAACGTTTTAATCTGTTAAAAATTGTATTAATCGATTAATTTGTTCTTATGAAATAGTTTTAACCAATATGTTTTCAAAATAACTGATTAAAATCATTTAAAACATTTGCTGGAGCTGTTTTAATTGATACACTTTCGAAATAATCGATTACTTACATTAAAAGAGTGTTTGAAAACCTTCTGCCAGTATTTTAACTGATATAGATTCGAAATAATCGATTAAAATCACTTAAGATGTGTTTGAAAAGTGTTCTGGCAATAAGTTAATCAATATAACTTTGAAACAATCAATTAAAACCACTTAAAGTGTTTTTTAATCGATGTAATCTAAAAAATAATCGATCAGAATAACTTGAGATGTTTTGAAAGATGTTCTGTCAATATTTTAATCGATGTAAAATCGAATTAATCGATTAAAACAACTTAAGGGACTTTTCACTAAGTGTCGTAATCGATTAAAACTTGTTGTTATTAGTTAAAATCATTTAGAAATTTTTGTGAAAGGTTTTGGTAGAATAGTAATCGATTAAACTACGAAATAATCGATTAAAACAACTTAAGAGACTTTTTGTTAATTGTTTTAATCGATTGAAACATTGTCGCATCAGTTAAAATAAATCTGGAAAATGATCAAGAATAATTTAACAGATTAAAATATGTTTTAACCGATTAATCAAAGACTTTTAACAGACTAAAAGAAAGTTTTAACAGATTAATTAAACCAGCAGTTGATATAAAATTCTATATAAACAGGATTGCTTCAATGTTTTAAAATATACCTTTGAGCAATCAATCAAGCAATCATAAGAGAAGTTTTTCAAGAAAGAATCGGGCAAGTTTTGTGGTGTTTTTGAAAGTTCTTTTTTGAGGCATTTTTGCATTCTTTTTGTAAAGAAACTCATTCTGCAAGAGCTGCATAATCCGGGTTTGATTGTTCTAGTTTCTTCTCTTTGTTCTTTTCAATTTCTTTACTGTATTGTGAGTGTCCGAAATTATTGGACACTAATTCTTTAGTTGGAATTTGGCTGTAGGTTGGTACAAGAACTGGAACTTGGTTCTTGGGTGAAGGTTTAGGTGCAAGAATTGGAATTTGGTTCTTGGGGTAGATTGGGTGTTGTGTGATTCAGAATTGCAATCTGTAAAACATTCAATCTAGTGGAACTTAGCTGGAATTTGGCTGTGAACTGGATGTAGCCCTGGGGTTTGGGTGAACCAATATAAATCTGAAAGTGATGAAGATCTTATTGAATCATTTGATAAAACGAAGATCTTATTGATTTGATGAAGTCAAATGAAGTCAAAGGCTATTCTGGTGAAGTCAAAGGTTACTTAGTTAAAAGGGTAGAGTGATTAGTGAGTCTGCATCTATACATAGGTATAATCATTCATATCTCTCTGCTGCATGAGGTTTCATCATTTAAAAGATTTTGAAAATGTCTCTAAACGTGTTTAATCTGTTAAAAACCAAAGTAATCGGTTAAATGGTTTTTAAGTAATTGTTTTAACTGATATTATACTGATAGGTTTTCGAAATAATCGATTAAAACCTTTTAAAACATTCACTGTAACTGTTTTAATCGATATATCTTCGAATTAATCGATTGTTTTCATTAAATGATTTTTTGAAAACCTTCTGCCAGTATTTTAACTGATATAGATTCGAAATAATCGATTAAAATAACTTAAAATGTTTTGGAAAGTGTTCTGGTAGTATTTTAATCGATGCAAACTCGAAATAATCGATTAAAATAACTTGAAGGTTTTTGAAAGAAGTTCTGCCAGAATTTTAATCGATGTGTTATCAGTTAAAATCACTTAGAAAGTTTTATGAAAATATTTGGCAGGATTTTAATTGATTAAAACATACTGTTATCAGTTAAAATCACTTAGAAAGTTTTATGAAAACATTTGGCAGTATTTTAATTGATTAAAAGGAGAATTAATCGATTAAAACAACTTAAGGTATTTTTTACAAAGTGTTTTAATCGATTGAAACAATGTTGCATCAGTTAAAACAATTCTGGAAAATGATCAAGAACATTTTAACAGATTAAAAGAAGTTTTAACAGATTAATTCAAGTCTTTTAACAGATTAAAAGATTGTTTTAACAGATTAATTAAACCAGCAGTTAGAACAATTCTCTATATAAACAGAATTGCTTGAGTCTTTTAATATATACCTTTGAGCAATCAATCAAGCAATCATAAGAGCTACTTTCAAGAAAGAATCACACAAGTTTTGTGATGTTTTTCAAAGTTCTTTCTTGAGGCAATTTTTGCATTTCTTTTTTGAAGAAACTCATTTTGCAGAGCTGCATAATCCGGGTTTGAGTGTTCTAGTTTCTTCTCTTTGTTTCTTTACATTTTATTACTGTATTCTGGGTGTCTGGAAGTGTGGACACTGGTTTCTGTGGCTGGAATTTGGCTGCAGGGTGGTTCAAGAACTGGAAGTTGGTTCTTGGTGAAGGTTTAGGTGCAAGGACTGGAATTTTGGTTCTTGTGGTAGATTGGGTGTGTGATTGGAATCTGTAATATGTAAAACATTCAATCTAGTGGAACTCAACTGGAATTTGGCTGAGAACTGGACGTAGTCCTGGGATTGGGTGAACCAGTATAAATCTTGGTTGTATCTCTCTAAAGCTTTCTCTCTTTAATTATGCTGCTGCCTTTATTTTGATTGTTTGTTTTGTTTGATTCAAGAATTGGTCAGAACTCTTAATATTTGAAATAGATAATCTGTAACTTGCGAAAAACTTTCAAAGATCAATTCACCGCCCCCTCTTGATCTCAGCCTCCTTTTCTAACAATTGGTATCAGAGGAAGGTTCTTGAAATTTACTCAAGTCTTTCGATCCAAATGGCTAAAAACAATTTTTTTGAGGGTGCTTGTATTAATAGACCTCCACTATTTTGTGGTACAGATTATTCATTTTGGAAGATAAGAATGAAGATCATTATTGAATCTATTGATATAAATGTTTGGAATATTATTGAATAAGGTTCTTATGTTTTTAATAGAGAATAGTCCAGTTTGAATGATTATGAAAAGAAACAAATTCAAGATGACTGTACTGCTAAGAATATCATTACATCTACACTTAATAGGAATGAATTTTTCAGGGTATCTCATTGTCAGACTGCTAAATAGATGTGGAAAACTCTTGAAATGACTTATCAAGAAACAATAGAGATGTGTTTGATGGTCAATTTGAATTCTCTAATGACCAGTGTAAGTTCTGATTCTTCAACAACTACTATGAATTACAGTTCATTACAAGATGTGTTTTTATGAAATGCATGCAGTAGCTAAGAAATTAGAAATTGAAAACAAAAGATTAAAAAGCATGAATAGTTTATTAGAAAACAAAATCGTTCTTCTTGAAAAGAAAATTCTTGATGAAGAAATTAAGAATGAAAATCTGGAAATAGGTAATAATAATTCTGATTGTATGTGTAGTGATAAAAAATATTGTGAAAATTGTCCTGAGTTACAAAAGAAACTAGCATATTTAATAAAAACTGCATCTAAGCTTGCACAAGGAAAAACTAGTCTTGATGTTATACTTGATTCTCAAAAGTTGGTTATTGATCGTGGTGGTATTGGTTTTACACCTCTTGTTGGAAAGAAAACTAGAGCGTTTAAAAACTATTTTGCATACAGTAAATCTGTTTTGTCACCATTTATTACATGCTTTTATTGTATGAAAAGAGGTCATTCTGTTAAATTTTGTAGAATTAAGAAGTATGCAATACCAAAAGGAAGAATGAAGTGGATTCCCAAGAATTCATTTCAAATAACTTGATTAGACCCAATGATTATAAAAAGGGTACCAGATATATGTTAAATCTGCTTTGCAGGAACAAAATCTAGAAGTTCTTTGGTACCCGATAAGCAAATGTTGATTTTGGATTCATGGACTGATTATTTTAATTGATATAAATCTGTTTTAATCGATTAATTTCACTTACAGAGAATACCAGAAAAGTTGTCCTTACAGTTTTAATCGATTAAAATATGAATTAATCGATTAAAATGCTCTCAGGATTTTTAATATAGTTGTTTTAATCGATTAAAAAGGATTTACATAAGTTAAAACCTTTAAAAGGTCAAATTTAATCGATTATTCTTTATTTTAATCGATTAAAATTCTGCTAAAATTTTATTAAATTTTTCAGTACAAAAATAATCGATTCTTTTATCTTTTTAATCGATTATTTCACTGTTGCTTTTTCAAACCTAATATTCAAGATCAAATTAATTGGTTAATTTGTTGATTAATCGATTAATTCGTTCTTAGAAATCATTTTAATTACAGTCAATTAAAAAATTCTCAGCTAATCAAGGACAAATTTCCAAGATTTATTGCTTATTAATTTCTGCAAGTGCATTTACTGTATCATTTTGACCAAGTTAATACTTATCCAAGAACACTTTAATTGATGTACCCACTGCCCAAAGCATGTGATTCTGCACTCAGTCAAGGGGACACGACCAATTAAGACTGAAATATTGCAGGTCTGTCATTTGGACTTCAAAAATTTGGAATCCAATCTTCTATTCATCAAAGAGAAATCAGGTTCTACAGTTTCAGGTTCTCCTCTTCTTTTCTTCTCTCTTCTCTCACACTCACATATTGTACCTATCAAATTTCTTCTCAAATTTGTTCTATAAGATGCTTAAGAGATCAAAATCAAGAAAGAAATATAAGGGGGATTCTTCCTCTGCTGTTGGCCAAGCTGGAGGACATGTTGAAGCATGGTTCAATGGAGACATTAACAAAATGAACAACTTCATTTCCAACTTCAGCCAAAAGCAACTTGTAATTCCTAAATATATTAAGTTTGCTTGGTTGGATGAAGAAGGCTTTACCTCTTTGAGAAGAAAATTGAAAAGACAAAAGTTAAAGACTTTTCTGGAGCACACTGACAACATTCAACCTGATCTAGTAAGGGTATTATATGCCAACCTTACAGTCAGCGGCTCCACTCTAAGGTCTCAAGTCAAAGATATAAATTTGGTAATTGTTGGAATCGCGCAGTGGAATGTTCGCATTATCGGACAAAAACCAAGAGGGGGGGGGGTGAATTGGTTTCTTAACAAAAATTAGGTTTTAAAAATTTTCCCCAAATTTTACCGATTAAAATACTGTGTAAACGTAAATAGAATAGAGATAGAGTCTTACACAGGAGATTTATACTGGTTCGGATCAAAAAGACCCTACGTCCAGTTGCTAATCACTTAAACAGACGATTAAGGCTGTCATTGTAATCAAAGTTGTTACAAACAGATAACAATTGAAAAGACAAAGTAAAGAAAACACCCCTCTTGAAACCCACAAGAGATGAAGAACAACTTTCCCTAGAGATGGCACATCACACAATCCACTAAGAACTCCACTTAGTGATTCTTATCGCTTCTAGCCCACACCAGGTTCCAAAAGCCCCTTTTTCGTCCAAAAAACAGTTCTCTTGCACTCACAACACTTAACTTTTGTTTGAAAAAGGTTGTTCAATTTTCTGAGAGCCTTAGAGAACCTTAATTAGATGAATTAGGATTTGGGAATTTGGGATTTTCGGAACTTGGAGTATTGGGATTAGGGTTCTCGAAAATAGGTTTAATTTGAAGTTAAAAATCAAAATCTGACTGAAATAATCGATTAAATGAAGTGTTAATCGATTATTACAGAGCCAAAATCAACAGAACCCCAACACGCACTGGTTTAATCGATTAAATGCCCTGTTAATCGATTAACTGGCCTGTTAATCGATTAACAAGTGAGTTAATCGATTAACACAGTGAGCTGATACAGAAAATGGTTTTTCTCACTCTGATAATCGATTATTTGGTGTTTTAATCGATTAAACTCGAGACTTTTTGATAAATATGAGTTTTTGAAGCTTCTAAAGAGTAGACTATGTACCGGCTATCTTAGAATCTAATATTACAGACTCAAACTCATCAAAACAGAGTTATTACACAATAATACAAGTCTTCAACTCTCTAAGATCTTCGTTCTTGAATCATCATCAAAATTAACAAGCTTCATGTCCATGTAAGTTCAACATCAAGTCCTTGTATGTTCAACAATCTCCCCCTTTTTTATGATGATCAAAATTTTCTTTTAAAGCCTTGTAATAACCTATTTTATCTGTCACACTAACAAACACATTAAACATACCAAATAATATTTAAATTCAATCATAAGAGGCTTTAAATATTTCTCCCCCTATTTTGATTATAATCAAAAATTGAAAGCTCCCCCTATAACAATCATAAGAGCTCCCCCTCAAAATATGCATAATTTGGAAATAACTCCCCCTCAAACAAAACAATAAAAGAATACAAATTTTATTTCAGAAATGAAAATACATTACAACACAAGAGAAAATAAAAACAAACTTTAAAATTATTCACTATCACTATGAAAGTGTGCATCAAATTTATTTTCTAAATGGCACACTTTATCATCTACATCAGAGATACGACGAATTATTTCCTCATGTCGTACTCCAGAAAGAGTGAAGAATGCCTGCATCCTCTGGTTCATATCAGATAACATATCTTCCATAGATTGTCGGGTTTCAAGATGAGCAGAGGAAGTTCCAGCACTTTGGATCTGATCAGAGGGAAACTCAGCAGCAGGGGGCATATCTTCATTATCTTCATCTTCGTTTGGAACGTCATCCTTGTGAACATAAATATTGTTGACACGTACCATTTGGAGTTGAGTTAATGTGCTGTCCAGCATGCGGTTCAGGTTTGACGTTCGAACAGTTTGTTCACCTTCGACATTTACTCCTTTATATTTAAGAATGTGAGAGAATACCCCAATCTAGAGGCATTTTGAAGGTGGGATGGCATTTGGCTTTTAACATAGTCATGGTGACAAGAATACCCCAATCTAGAGGCTCATTATGCATTATTGCATGAATAATGCGAAGATCGATTGAAGAACATTGAGCATGATTCGTAGCCCGTGGACATAGCATCCAGACAAGTAAATGAAAAATCATGCGTTCCTCCTTCTTCATTGGTCCAGCTAGAAGGAGACGCCCAATTTCCATGGAAGGGTTTCGCAGAAAAGAACGGTAAGCCATGATCCTGTCAAAATCATCTAACTCACCAAACACGTTAATAGCATATTCTCTTATAGGAAAATGGGCAACGTTTTCCCAAATATCGTCATCAAGAATAATTGTTACCCCCTTTACACGAGAGGTAGCTATTTGATCTCTGAATTTGAACCTAGAGTAAAATACCCTAACTAAGTCAGGATAATACGTACCTTGCATTTGGATGAAAGGGAGAACTCCTTGAATTTCAAGGAGATTAGGAAAATTGAATCCCCTATTGATGAATTGATCACCAATAAGGAATTTGGGAGAGATAATACCACGTTCCTTCCAATAAGGTAGAAATTCTTGTCGGCCTTCAGCATCAGAGATCCATCCTTCTATAGAATTAGGACGGGGATGAGATGACGGTTCAGATCTTCTTCTGGTGGGAATTTTAGCATGAGAAGATGAGGCCATTGTAGAATTAGAGAAGTAACAAGAAAGATTTAGGAAGACAAGTGATGTTAGAAGAAGGCAAGAGTGATAGAATGAGGCAAGAAAGCTTGAATTCAAGAGATAGAAGTGAGTAGAAGTGAAATGGAGGTCCCTATTTATAACCAAGCATCTCCAACGGTCATATAGGAGTGAATGAAGGTCAAGAGATCCGTTTGCAACGGCTAGAAAACAAAACTTGCCAGGTTTAATCGATTAAATCTTGAATTAATCGATTAAACCAGTACCAGACCCATTTAATCGATTAATTCAAGTCGTTAATCGATTAACACTGTGTTTAATCGATAATCTGGTGAGTTATTCGATTAATCCAGTGAGAAATATCATATTTTGGGTGTTTTGGGTGCAAATAATCGATTATTCCAGAGAGTTCATCAAATTTTTGAGGTTTATACACATGATAATCTATTGACATCCTACATAATGAATTATAATATTACAACCATCCAAAAACTGTCTAATTAAGCAGAATTTAAGTCATTTCTAATATCCCTAAGTCTCTTCTAAGATCATAGAATCTATCCTTGGGTAGAGGCTTAGTAAAAATATATGCTAATTGATGCTTTGTATCAACATACTCAATTTTACAGTTTCCTTTGCTTATATGATCTCTCAAAAAATGATGTCTAATTTCTATATGCTTAGTCCTAGAGTGCATTACTGGATTCTTAGTAAGATTGATTGCACTCGTATTATCACACATCAAAGGAATGTCATTTAGAAATATACTATAATCTTCTAGTTGTTGTTTCATCCACAAAATTTGAGCACAACAATTACCAGGTGGATAAAGCAACACATGCCTGTTTCTTAGAATGCCAAGATACTAAAGATGAACCTAACAAATGACATGTCCCACTAGTACTCTTTCTATCTATTTTGCATCCACCATAATCAGCATCAGAATAACCTATTAAACTAGTACAAGCTTCAGATGGATACCATAAACCAAAACCAGTAGTTCCTTTTAAATATTTTAAAATATGTTTTACTGCAGTTAGGTGAGATTCTTTTGGACATGCCTGAAATCTAGCACACACACAGACAAAATGCATAATATCAGGTCTACTTGCAGTTAAGTATAACAGTGAACCTATCATACCTCTATACATAGATTGATTAATTTCCAAACCTGATTCATCCTTGTCTAAATAGCATGAAGTTCCCATGGGTGTGTTAGCTTCCTTTGAAGTGTCCATTCCAAACTTTTTAAGTATCTCTTTGCAGTATTTGGTTTGAGAGACAAAAATACCATCTTTAAGTTGCTTGATTTGAAGTCCAAGGAAGAATGTTAATTTCCCCATCATAGACATTTCAAACTCTCCCTGCATTATCTTAGCAAATTCTACACACAAAGAATTATCAGTTGATCCAAAAATAATATCATCAACATATACTTGGACCAATAAGATATGTTCTTTTACTTTCTTTATAAACAAAGTAGAATCAATTTTTCCTCTAGAAAAATCATTTGAAGTTAGAAAACTACTTAGCCTTTCATACCAAGACCTAGGAGCTTGTTTCAACCCATATAATGCTTTCTTTAATTTAAAAATATGATTAGGATAACTAAAATCTTCAAATCTAGGGGGTTGCTCCACATATACTTCTTCTTTAATAAAACCATTCAAAAATGCATTTTTAACATCCATTTGATATAATTTAAATTTCATCAAAGATGCATAAGCAAGAAGTAGGCGTATAGCCTCTAACCTGGAAACAGGAGCATAAGTTTCATCATAATCAATACCTTCCTCCTGACATTAGCCTTTGGCAACAAGTCTGGCTTTATTCTTTGTTATGTTTCCATCTTCATCAAGTTTATTTCTAAATACCCATTTAGTTCCAATTACTTGATGTGATTCTTCTCTTGGGATTAATTCCCAGACTTGATTCCTTTCAAATTGGTTAAGTTCCTCTTGCATAGCTATGCACCATTGGTCATCTTTAAGCGCTTCCTCAACATTTTTGGGTTCTATCTATAACACAAAAGCTACAAACATGCAGAAATTAGTCATATTTCTAGTTCTTACCCCTTTTGAGATATGACCAATGATATTGTCCATTGAGAATCCTCTTGGTGATTACCATTCTTTTGCTAATTCAGGTGTTTGAGAAGGATCATTTTCTTCCAAATACAATTCATCAAGAGCCTCTCTTATATACTCATCATCACCTGCAAGTTCTTTATTTGACTCAAGAGGATTTCCCCCAAGGTCTACAATTTCATCAAAAGTAACATGAATAGATTCTTCAATATTTAAGGTTCTTCTATTAAACACCCTGTAAGCCTTGCTAGTTAATGAATAACCTAAGAAAATGCCCTCATCAGCTTTTGAGTCAAATTTTCCTAAGTTGTCCTTTCCATTATTTAACACAAAGCACTTACATCCAAATATTTTCAAATGAGAAACATTAGGCTTTCTACCATTTAATAATTCATAGGGAGTTGATTTTATAATTGACCTAATGAGAATTCTATTTAAAACATAACAAGCAGTACTAACCGCATCAACCCAAAAATATTTAGGAACATTTTATTCATTTAACATTATTCTAGCAAGTTCCTCTAGTACCCTATTTTTCCTTTCAACTACACCATTTTGTTGGGGAGTCCTAGGAGCAGAAAAGTTATGCAATATTCCATTTTCCTCACAATAATTTTCAAATTTTTCATTTTGAAACTCACCACCATGGTCACTTCTTAAAACTTTAATTCTTAAGTCTTTCTCATTTTGAATTTGCTTTGCAAACTTTCTAAAGACCTTAAAAGCTTCACTTTTCATTGTTAAGAAAAATGTCCAAGTATATCTAGAATAATCATCAACAATCACAAGACCATAATAATTTCCACCAAAGCTTTTTATCCTAGAAGGTCCAAATAAGTCTAAATGTAATAATTCTAGGGGTTTTGAAGTGGAAATAACATTCTTTGATTTAAATGATGATTTTACTTGTTTACCTTTTTGACATGCATCACATAACCTATCTTTTTCAAACTTTAACTTAGGCAAACCAACAACTAAGTCTTTTGATATCAATTTATTTAAATGATGCATATTTATATGAGCTGCTCTCTTATGCCATAACCAAGGGTTCTCTTCCTTAGGAACTAAGCATGTTATACTAGAATCATGTAAACAATCCAGATCAATCAAGTATATGTTATTATGCCTAATGCCTTTTAATGCTACATTTTCGGAATCTATCAAATGTATTGTGCAAAATTTACTTTCAAATATTACCTTAAATCCTTTGTCACATAGTTGACTTATACTAAGGAGATTATGCTTTAGCCCATCAACAAGAAGCACATCCTTAATCTCCAAAGTGTTTGGACCACCTATATTTCCAATTCCAAGAATTTTCCCTTTGTTGTTATCCCCATAAGTTACATATCCTTGTTCTTTAGCTTTGAAACTCACAAATTTCGTTTTATCACCGGTCATATGCTTTGAGCATCCGCTATCAAGATACCACATAGACTTCTTTGATTTGGAAGTTTCCTACAAAACAAGAACATAGTAAACTTAGGTCCCCATAACTTTTGGGTCCTTGGGGTTAGAGATAAACACATTATTTAACAATAGGAACCCAAATGTATTTTCCTTTAGGAACACCAAAATGTTTTATTTTACATCTATTTGAAGTGTGACCTTGTTTCATACAGTAAAAACATGCTTTAGATGTAGCTTTAGAATAAGATGCATTTCTAACAATAGATGCTCTAGTTCCTTTTTCTACCCATACTCTTTTGTTTTTCTTTTTAGGCTTTTTCAAAGGAACTTGATGATTTACACTATTTTGAGCTAAAGCAATTTTATCCTTCTTAAAGTCATTTATTTCCTTTTCGGCTTTATCTAACAAATGGTTAAGTATATCTAAGTCATATTCATACTCTTTACAAGATGCACATGCTAAGTTCTTATCATCATTCTCATCTAAGCATACAATTTTCGTTTCTAAGGCTTCCTTTTCTCTAAGCATGTGATTTTCGTTTTTAATGAGTCAACCTCCTTTTCGGATCTACTTAAACTCTTTTTCACAGCTTTATATTCATTTTTCAAGTCTTTAAGGCACTAAACAATTCATTTTATGCATTTTGCAGTTCATCATAGTTATTTTCATCATCACTTGAGGATGAGTCGAAATCACTTACCTCAAAGTCAGAAGATATGTTGCCATTTGCCATTAAGCAAATATTGGCTTCAACTTCCTAGTCACTTGATTCCGAACTTGAATCACTGTTGTCCCAAGCAATGTAGGCTTTCTTCTTGAAGAACTTTTTGCCTTTGATTTCTTCGTTTTTCTTGTTTGGACATTCGGTCTTCATATGTCCTGCTTCACCACAACCATAACATTTGATATCTATAGAAGAATTTTCCCTTACCTTTCCTTTACCTTTGAAGGGATGTCTTCCTTTGTCTTTCATGAATTTTGTAAACTTCTTTATCATAAGACTCAATTCTTCTTCATTTTCCGAGTCTTCTTCTTCCTTTTTATTCTTACCTTTGGAAATTTCGGTTTTGAAGGCTAAGTTCTTCTTTTGATATTGTCCTTCCTCTTCATTTAGTCTTCCTAGCTCTAGCTCATGCTCTCTCAAATTTCCAAAGAGCGCCGCCATAGACATTGTGGCAAGGTTTTGTGACTCCGAGATGGTCGTCACCTTAGGTTGCCATTTCCTATCCAAAGATTTGAATATTTTAACATTCAATTCATCAACGTCAAAGATTTTACCTAATCCGGTGAGATGGTTCACAATATGAGTGAAACGCTTTTGAATGTCAAATATCGTTTCGCCTTGTTGCATTCGGAACATCTCGTATTATTGGATTAGGGAACTTTTCCGTGCTCTCTTAACGTCATCAGTACCTTCGTGGGTCACTCTTAGCATTTCCCACATCTCTTGAGCACTTTTACAAACAGAGATCCTGTAAAACTCGTCAAGGGTTAAAGCAGATGAAATAATATTTCTAGCCCTAACATCAAATTGTGCTTTTCTATTTTCCTCTGTTGTCCATCTAGAAAAAGGTTTAGGAACATCTACATTGTTCTCAGTAACTTTAGGAATATAGGGACCGTTTAAAATAGCGTCCCAAAAGCCTCTATCAACAGACTCTAAAAAGATTTGCATTCTTACTTTCCAGAAAGGATAATTTTGACCGGCCATTTTCGAAAAGTTTGAATAGACGCACCTTCGACAAAAGTTTGATTTTGTCCGGCCATTTTTGAAAAGTTTGAATGACTATCAAAGCAAGCTCTGATACCACTTGTTGGAATCGCGCAGCGGAATGTTCGCGTTGTCGGACAAAAACCAAGAGGGGGGGTGAATTGGTTTCTTAACAAAAATTAGGTTTTAAAAATTTTCCCCAAATTTTACCGATTAAAATACTATGTAAACGTAAATAGAATAGAGATAGAGTCTTACACAGGAGATTTATACTGGTTCGGATCAAAAGACCCTACGTCTAGTTGCTAATCACTTAAACAGAGGATTAAGGCTGTCACTATAATCAAAGTTGTTACAAACAGATAACAATTGAAAAGAAAAAGTAAAGAAAACACCCCTCTTAAAACCCACAAGAGATGAAGAACAACTTTCCCTAGAGACGGCACAACACACAATCCACTAAGAACTCCACTTAGTGATTCTTATCGCTTCTAGCCCACACCAGGTTCCAAAAGCCCCCTTTTTTGTTTGAAAAAGGTTGTTCAATTTTATGAGAGCCTTAGAGAACCTTAAGTAGATGAATTAGGATTTGGGAATTTGGGATTTTCGGAACTTGGAGTATTGGGATTAAGGTTCTCGAAAATAGGTTTAATTTGAAGTTAAAAATCAAAATCTGACTGAAATAATCGATTAAATGAAGTGTTAATCGATTATTACAAAGCCAAAATCAACTGAACCCCAACACGCACTGGTTTAATCGATTAAATGCCCTGTTAATCCATTAACTGGCCTATTAATCGATTAATAGGTGAGTTAATCGATTAACACAGTGAGCTGATACAGAAAATGGTTTTTCTCACTGTGATAATCGATTATTTGGTGTTTTAATCGATTAAACCCGAGACTTTTTGATAAATATGAGTTTTTGAAGCTTCTAAAGAGTAGACTATGTACCAGCTATCTTAGACTCTAATATTACAGACTCAAACTCATCAAAATAGAGTTATTACACAATAATACAAGTCTTCAACTCTCTAAGATCTTCATTCTTGAATCATCATCAAAATCAACAAGCTTCATGTCCATGTAAGTTCAACATCAAGTCCTTGTATGTTCAATAGTAATCACTCTTGAGGTGTGGGAAGAAGTGGCTGGTCTTCATGATGTTGGTGTAAAGGTATCCAGAGGTAACATTGTAGAGTTACCTGATTTTAACAAAATTCAATTTTTCCACAGCTGTCTCAAAAATCAAAATGATTCTGTAAGAACTCTTAACGCTAGAAAAATGGAGCTTGAACCCAGGATTCTTGCTTTTATCATTGCATGGATGCTTACTCCATCAGGGAGTAATCATGCGTTACTTAATGAGGGTGATTTAGCTCTTATGTACTGCATTGAAAATAATATCCGTGTAAATTGGATTTTTGTTATCAAGGATCACATGATAAAAGCAAAAAGATTGGCTGATTATAAACTGCCATATGCTATGATGATTAATCAATTTTTTAGATACTTTGAAGTAGATCTTGCAGGAAAATATGTGGAAACTCCAAAGGCCTCCAATAATATTGATGATTCCATTTTGCGGAAGATGGGATTTATCAAAATTGATGGAGAGTGGATCTCTAAGATTGATGCTGGGATGTCTGAAGATGAGAAAGAAGATGAAGAAGAAGCTGATCAAGGTCAAATTCCTTCTTCTCCGACTGCTGCTGAGGTTCCTGAATCCACTAGTGGTCAAGCTTCCTATGAGAACATGGAGATCATACCATACATGGAGCAACCTGACCGTGGATCTCCTCTCTCCCAGTTTGAAAGAACCATGCTCTCTCAAATGGCCACAATGCAAGAAACTCAAAGGAAACATATGCAAATGACCTATCATCACTTCCAACAGACCAACACACAATTCTCCAACCTGGGAAATCAAATTGCTGACATTTATACCAAATTGGAGGATATGCAGCTAAACCAGGGAAATTGGGATGATTGAGTATCATCAAGAAGGGTTCTTTCTATCTCTTTATATTTTTGTTTCATGCTTTTCTTATTTTCGTCCCTTTTATTCTCTATTATGGTCTCGTAATATTGACTGATCTTCGATCAACTATCTTTTATATGATATCAATTTGTTTAGTTTTAAATTAGAGATCCTAGTTTGAAATCAATAACATAAAACTGATAGTTTTAATTGATACAAAATCAATTTAATCGATTAAATTCATTTAGAGAAACATTTATATAGAAAATGCGTACTGTTTTAATCGATTAATTCACGAATTAACCAATTAAAAATCAAAAATCATGAATCTGTATCAACTAAAATTGATTTACATCAATTAAATTCACTTCATAAGATGTTTTACTCTGATTTTATTCTATCTTTTGGTTAAAACTTAATCAAATTAGTTGACTTTGTTACTAAACATCTTATCATAACCATTTTTTATTAAAATTCAAAATAAATTATGAATCCTAGAAGCATCAAAACTCACTTAGTTTCCAAATTTGGTTGTTTTAATTGATATAAACAAGCTTTAATCGATTAAAATTACTTTACAAAACTTTTTCATACTATTTTTATCGATTAAATGTCGATTTAATCGATTAAATGAACTCAGGTTTTTAAACTTCATCTTTCATTACTGCTTTTGTCGCCGCCGTCAAAAAGAGGCGGTCGGAGCGACGCGATGGTTTCCAACTTTCCAATTTTTGCGTTTTTATTGGTGGTTACACCGCCTTTAGGTTGTCCGATAACCGGGCTGAACCTAGGGGCGAGGTTTTCAAAAGGGCGCTCTTGGATTTTCCGATAATCGGGCTAATCTAAGAGCTAGTTTTGAAGGGTTCTGTGGAGTCGCCACCGATGTTTTTACCGGAAACATCGGAAAAGGAGTTTTAAAAAGGCGTTGGTTTTTGAAAAACCAACTTTGGTCATTAGAACCAGAGTTGGGTAAGGGAGTTAGTTACGCGTAAAGGAAGTGTTAGTTCCTTTACGACGCCCCTTTCGGGTTCCCTATGATAGGCCAGCTATTCTGAGTAAATAAACCGGAAAATGCGCTTTTACCCTTTTATTTTGCGGAATTTAAAGTTATGACTACATGACCCTAATCTCTATTGCACAATTAAATTTAAAGCGGTAAAGGTAGAGAGAGAGAATATAAACCTCTGAAGCAAGCTTTTATATTAACTTTTGGAAATTAGGGTGCTTTTTGGCAACCCTCCACTCTTGTACAGCGCTGGAACCTCTCAAAAACGCTATAAAAACCTCTAAAGACACTCAAAAGCTCCGGAAATGCGTCAGAGGGATTCTAGAGAGAGAAACTAGTGATGTGACTAGAGAGAGAATGAGAGAGGTGTGTGAAATGAGGGGAATGGAGGCCCTATTTATAGGGATTCGCGCCTGTCAGGTCGAGACGGGTCGTCTCGTCTAACAAGGTCGAGACGGCGGTCTCGCCTTGCAGGAACGTCGAGACGATGGTCTCGACAAACGAGACGGCGGTCTCGCCGTTCGCGAGTGGCGAGACGGCCGTCTCGTCAAACGAGACGGCGGTCTCGCCATCCGCACAAGGCGAGATGGCGGTCTTGAATCCGAGACGGCGGTCTCGAATCCGAGACGGCGGTCTCGACCTTAAAAGGCGAAAATCCTTATTTTTGGACAAAAATCCCTCCTATCCTAGTATGGGGCCTAATAGTCTCTCCTAGTGGCTTCTTAGGCTTCGTCCATCCTTGAATAGAAGGTCTTCTGATCTTTATTATGAAGCCGGGCAAGATTAGGGGTCTACAGCTTTAATCGATTAAAAAATTATTTGTATCAATTAAAATTAGTAACAAGAACAATTTAATCGATTATGCCCTGTTTTTAATCGATTATTACTCTAGAAAGAAAATTAAAGGCTTTAGTTAATGGTTGTTCTTGTAACATGCTACTAAAGCATGGTTCCCTTATCTTTACACATGTCTATTGTATTCATTACAAACGTGTTAATGAAGATAAGTTTGAGTCAACTTTAATTGGTTCTTGAATAAGTAATACATCTAGATGGTATCATGATTTTTCTTATATGCCATGCATATTGTTTGTTTTACTCCTTTATTCCCTATTTTTGATGAAGTCAAAGGGGGAGAAATGATTGATTTTGATATACTCACTTGATATAATCACTATTTTAGGGGGAGAAATGATTAATTTTGAATACTCACTAATCTATATATTCAAGTGACTTCTTCTGCAGAATTGTTCAAAGAGATATTATTCAAAGAGGTGTTTGTCTTCATCAAATAGGGGGAGACTGAAAGTGATGAAGGTCTTATTGAAT
Source organism: Sphenostylis stenocarpa (assembly GCA_963425845.1). Taxonomy (NCBI): domain Eukaryota; kingdom Viridiplantae; phylum Streptophyta; class Magnoliopsida; order Fabales; family Fabaceae; genus Sphenostylis; species Sphenostylis stenocarpa. The sequence continues at coordinate 52,178,653 of OY731403.1, forward strand.
CATTTGATAAAACGAAGATCTTATTGATTTGATGAAGTCAAAGGCTATTCTGGTGAAGTCAAAGGTTACTTGGTTAAAAAGGTAGAGTGATTAGTGAGTCTGCATCTATACATTAGTATAATCATTCATATCTCTCTGCTGAATGAGGTTTCATCATTTAAAAGATTTTGAAAATGTCTCTAAACGTGTTTAATCTGTTAAAAACCAAAGTAATCAGTAAAATGGTTTTTAAGTAATTGTTTTAACTGATATTATACTGATAGGTTTTTGAAATAATCGATTAAAACCTATTAAAATATTCACTAGAACTGTTTTAATCGATATATCTTCGAATTAATCGATTGTTTTCATTAAAGGAGTTTTTGAAAACCTTCTTCCAGTATTTTAACTGATATAGATTTGAAATAATCGATTAAAATGACTTAAAATGTTTTGGAATGTGTTCTAGCAGTATTTTAATCGATACAAACTCGAAATAATTGATTAAAATAACTTGAAGGTTTTTGAAAGAAGTTCTGCCAGAATTTTAATCGATGTGTTATCAGTTAAAATCACTTAGAAAGTTTTATGAAAATATTTGGCAGGATTTTAATCTATTAAAATGTGAATTAATCGATTAAAACAACTAAGAGATTTTTTACAATGTGTTTTAATCGATTAAAACAGATTGTTATCAGTTAAAATCACTTAGAAAGTTTTATGAAAATATTTGGCAGGATTTTAATCGATTAAAACAACGAAGAGATTTTTTCCAAAATGTTTTAAGCGATTAAAACGTACTGTTATCAGTTAAAATCACTTAGAAAGTTTTATGAAAACATTTGGCAGTATTTTAATCGATTAAAAGGAGAATTAATCGATTAAAACAACTTAAGGGATTTTTTACAAGGTGTTTTAATCGATTGAAACAATGTCGCATCAGTTAAAACAATTATGAAAATGATCAAGAACATTTTAACAGATTAAAAGAAGTTTTAACAGATTAATTCAAGTCTTTTAACAGATTAAAATATTGTTTTAACAGATTAATTAAACCAGCAGTTAGAACAATTCTCTATATAAACAGAATTGCTTGAGTCTTTTAATATATACCTTTGAGCAATCAATCAAGCAATCATAAGAGCTACTTTCAAGAAAGAATCACGCAAGTTTTTGTGAAGTTTTTCAAAGTTCTTTCTTGAGGCAATTTCTGCATTTCTTTTTTGAAGAAACTCATTCTGCAGAGCTACATAATCCGGGTTTGAGTGTTCTAGTTTCTTCTCTTTGTTTCTTTACATTTTATTACTTTATTGTGGGTGTCTGGAAGTGTGGACACTGGTTTCTGTGGCTGGAATTTGGCTGCAGGGTGGTTCAAGAACTTGAAGTTGGTTCTTGGTGAAGGTTTAGGTGCAAGGACTGGAATTTTGGTTCTTGTGGTAGATTGGGAGTGTGATTGGAATCTATAATCTGTAAAACATTTAATCTAGTGGAACTCAGCTGGAATTTGGCTGAGAACTGAACGTAGCCCCGGGATTGGGGTGAACCAGTATAAATCATGGTTGTATCTCTCTAAACCTTTCTCTCTTTAATTCTGTTGGTGCCTTTTATTTTGATTGTTTGTTTTGTTTGATTCAAGAATTTGTCAGAACTCTTAATATTTAAAATAGATAATCTGTAAATTGCGAAAACCTTTCAAAGATCAATTCACCCCCCTCTTGATCTCAGCCTCCTTTTCTAACTAAATCTTGGTTGTGTTTCTCTAAACCTTACTCTCTTTAATATTGTTGCTGCTCTATATTGAACTACTATTTTTTCTTGATTCAAAAAGTGATCAAAATTCAAAATCTTTGAAATAGATAATTTGTATCAAGAAAGTTCAAAAATCTTTCAAAGATCAATTCACCACCCCCCCCCCCTCTTGATCTCAGCCTCTATTTCTAACAAATGGTGTCAAGAGCAGGGTCTTGAAAAATACTCAAGACTTTCGGTCCAAAATCTTTCGTGGCTGAAAACAAATTACCTTTTTCTGTGGGTTCTCCTATTAATAGACCTCCACTATTTTGTGGTACAGATTATCCACTTTGGAAGATAAGGATGAACTTCTTTATTGAATCTATTGATAGAAATGTTTGGGATGTAATTATTAATGGTCCATTAATTACAGAAAAAGAATGGTCTAGCTTAAAGGATGAAGAGAAAACAAAAGTTCAAAGTGATTGTACTGCTAAGAACATAATTACTTTTGCACTAAATATGGATGAATTTTCAGGGTTTCTCAATGCAAATCTGCTAAGGAAATGTGGGAAGTTCTGGAGGTTACTCATGAGGGAACGACTAATGTGAAGAGAGCTAGAAGGCATACTCTCATCAGATAATATGAGTTGTTTAAGATGAAAACCGAAGAAAGCATTGCAGATGTACAAGAAACGTTTTACTCACATCATCAATCATCTAATGGGCTTAGGTAAGACCTTTGATAAAGAAGAATTGAATATAAAAGTTTTGAAATGTCTTGACAGATGATGGCAACCTAAGGTCACAACAATATCAAAGTCAAAAGACTTGTCTATCATGACAACAACTTCTTTATTTTGCAAACTCAGAGAGCATGAGATGGAAATTAATAGATTCAATGAGCAAGAAATCTCTGAAAAGAAAGGTAGAAGCATAGCACTCAAAGATGAAGATAAAGATCAAGAATCAGAAGAAGAAAGTGAGCATCTTGGACTGCTAGTCAAAAAGTTCAACAAGTTTCTTAAAAGAAAGATCCAAGATAAAGAAAGACATAAAAGGTATGAAAAGAAATCTGATTCTTTTAACTATAAGTGCTATGGTTGTGGTAAGCAGGGTCATGTAAGGATGGAGTATCCAGAAAAGAACAAGCACAATGACAAGAAAGAAGAAAAGATCAAAAGAAGAGCATACATAGCATGGGATGACAATGATACCTCATCAACAGAAAATTGTGATGATGAAGAAGCTAACTTGTGTCTAATGGCTAACTAGAATTATCAAACCAACAATGTAAGTTCTAATTCTTCTTTTAATTTCATGAATTATAACTCACTACAAGAAGCATTTAATGAAATGCATGAAGAAACCAATAAACTTAAAAGAGAAAATGATAGGCTAAAAGGCATGAACAACTGGCTAGAAAATAGAGTTGATTCCCTTGAAAAGAAAATTCTTGAAGATGAAACTGATCTTGGTTACCTAAAATTAATTCATGATAATTCTAATTGTATGTGTAACATGATCAACCTTTGTGAAGAATGTCCAGATTTACAAAAGAAAATTGAATATCTTTTACAAACTATTTCAAAGTTTACACAAGCAAAAGCTAATCTTGATGTTCTTCTTGGTTCACAAAAACTTGTTCTTGATAAAACTGGTATTGGTTTTAAATCAAGATTAAAAACCAGAAAAACTGCATATAGAAAATCATACTCATCATCTTTTATCAAATGTTTCTATTGCATGAAAAGAGGTCACTCAGTTAAATTTGCAAGGAAGAATGAAGTGGGTTCCCAAGAATTCATTTCAAATAACTTGATTGGGCTTTATAATCATAAAAAGGTTACCAGATTGTGCTAATTTTTTTTTACAAGAACATATTCTGGAGATCCTTTGATACCTAATCAACAATTATATGAAGAACATGAAATAAATCTATGAACAGGTTGTTTTAATGGATATAAATCTGCTTTAATATATTAAATTCACTTACAGAGAAATTTTGAAAAGTTGTTCGTACAGTTTTAATCGATTATTCATCAAATTAATCGATTAAAACCTCTCGAGTTTACAACTAATATTCCAGATCTCTATTTTAATCGATTAAAAAGGATTTACATCATTTAAAATCATTAAAGAATCAAAGTTAATCGATTTTTTTTCGTTTTAATCGATTAAAATTTTGTGATCATTTTGTTAAACATATTCAGTACAAATTTAATTGATTCTTTCCTATTTTTAATCAATTATTACACTATTGCTACTTTTGACCTAAGACTCCAGATCAAATTAATTGATTGATTTGATAATTAATCGATTAATTCTCTCTTGGAAACTACTATAATATGGTTTAATTACAGAATTTTCAGCAAATCAAAAGTTAATTTTTCAAAGATTCGTTTTTATCACTTCTGCAAAAAGCATTTAATGTGCTTGTTGACCAAGTCAATATCTATCCAAGAACACTTTAGCTGATGTACCCACTGCCCAAAGCATATGATTCTGCACTCTATCAAGGAAACACGATCAATTAAAACTGAAACATTGCAAGTATGTCACTCGGACTTCAAAAATTTTGAATCCGAACTTCTATTCATCAATGAAAAATCAGGTTCTACATTTTCAATTTCTCCTCTTCTCTCTTCTCTCTTCTCTCGCTCCCATATTCTGAATCAATCAAATTTCTTCTCAAATTTCTGCTACAAGATGTTTAAAAGATCAAAATCAAGGAAGAAACATAAGGGAAAATCTTCCTCTATTGCTGGCATAGTTCAATGGAAACAAGATGAACAACTTCATTTCAAACTTTAGCCTAAAGCAGCTGGTGATTCCTAAATACATTAAGTTTGCTTGGTTGGATGAAGAAGGTTTTACTTCACTGAGAAGAAAATTAAAAAGACAAAAGTTGAAGACTTTTCTGGAGCACACCGACAACATCCAACCTGATCTTGTGAGGGTCTTCTATGCCAACCTCATAGTTAGTGGCTCCACACTAAGGTCTCAAGTCAAAGGTGTAAGTATGGTGATCACGCCTGAGGTATGGGAAGAAGTGGCCGGTCTCCATGATGTTGGTGTAAAGGTATCCAGAGGTAACACTGTAGAGTTACCAGATTTTAATAAAATTCAATTTTTCTGCACCTATCTCAAAAATCAAAATGATTCTGTAAGAACTCTTAATTCTGGGAAGATGGAACTTGAACCAAGAATTTTTGCCTTCATCATTGCCTGGATGCTTACTCCAAGGGGGAGTAATCATGCTTTACTGCATTGAAAATAATATTCGTGTAAACTAGATTTTTGTTATCAAGGATCACATGATAAAAGCAAAAAGATTGGCTAATTACAAATTTCCATATGCTATGTTGATTAATCAATTTTTTAGGTACTTTGCAGTAGATCTTGCAGGAGAATATGTGGAGACTCCAAAGGCCTCCCATAATATTGATTATTCCAGTCCGCGGAAGATGGGATTTATCAAAACTGATGGAGAGTGGATCTCAAAGATTGATGCTGGGATGTCCGAAGATGAGGATGAAGATGAAGAAGAAGCTGATCAAGATCATATTCCTTCTTCTCTGCCTGCTGAGGTTCTCGAGTCCACTGGTGGTCAATCCTCATATGAGAACATGGAAATCATACCCTACATAGAACAACCTGACCGTGGGACTCCACTCTCACAATTTGAGAAGACTATGTTTTCCCAAATGAATACACTGTAAGAAAACTAAAGAAAGCATATGGAAATGTCTTATCAGCATTTCCACCAAACCAACATTCAATTCACCAACCTAGGAAACCAGATTGCGGATCTTTATACCAAAATGGAGGATATGCAATTGAATCAAGGAAATTGGGATGACTAATATTGTCAAGAAGGGTCCTTTCTATCATAAGATTTTTCTATTTTCATTTGTTGTTTTCTTTGATATTTCGTTTATGTTTTTATTTGGTCTGCACAATTAACTGGTCCTTGACCAGAAATACACCCTGAACTACTTTTAATATGATAAAGGTATTTGATTTTGAAAGCAAAATCTGAGTTAGAGACTTTAGATAGATCAAACAATACATATTCTGATAGTTTTAGCTGATATAAAATCATTTTAATCGATTAATTCCATTCACAAACATACTCACATAGATAATTTGTACTGTTTTAATCGATTAATTCAATTTTTAATCGATTAAATTCATTTACAAAAAATTCACCTAGGCTATATGTTCTATTTTTAATTGATTATTTTTGCGAAAGAATCGATTAAAAGTTATAGGATGTGGTACTGTATCGACTAAAAATGATTTACATCAATTAAATTCACTAACTGTATTATCATATTCTGTTATTGTGCAAATTTCCACTCATTCTTGGGTTGTTAATATTCATCAACAATATGATCTCTGATTTTTCTTAACATCATATAACTATTGGATTTTAGCATATTTGACTTGACTTTAAAATCTTTGCAAATTTTCTCATTAGAGTTAAAACAAACAGCCAAATATATTCATTAAACATCTTGCTCGTGACCACTTTTATAAAATCCAAACTGAATTAGGGATCTTAGATACATCAAACATCAGTTAATTTTCATTTTTAAATGTTTTAATTAATATAAACTAGCTTTAATATATTAAATTTACTTATAATGAGACTTTTTCATACTGTTTTAATCGATTAAATTTTGATTTAATCGATTAAATGAACTCAGGTTTTTAACATACATCTATCATTACTGTTTTTATCGATTAAAACATTATTTGTATCAATTAAAATCATTAACAGGATCAAATTAATCGATTATGTCCTATTTTTAATCGATTATTATTCTGCAAAACAATTTAAAGGCTTTAGTTAATGGTTGTTCAGGTAACATGCTACTAAAGCAAGGTTCTCTTATCTTTACACATATCTATTGTATTCATTGCAAACATGTTAAGGAAGATAAGTTTGAATCAACTTTAATTGTCCTTGTTAGAATAATATGTCTCAATTTTTTTTTTCTGAACATATAATTTCTCTCTAATCTTTAATGTTTGTTGTGACCTGAGTACATCTTAACATCTTTATATTTTGTGCTCATATTTGTAGTATATCTTTTCTTTCCTATTTTTGATGAAGTCAAAGGGGGAGAAATGATTAATAATGAATACTCACTAATCTATATATCCAAGTAATTTCTTTTGCAGATCAGGATCTTTCAAAAAGATGTTTGTCTTCATCAAATAGGGGGAGACTGAAAGTGATGAAGATCTTATTGAATCATTTGATAAACGAAGATCTTGTGGATTTGATGAAGTCAAAGGCTACTTGGGTTAAAGGGTAGAGTGATTAGTGAGTCTGCATCTATGCATAGGTATAATCATTCATATCTCTCTGCTGCATGAGGATTAATCAGTTGAAAGAAATCGAAAATGCCTCTAAAAATGTTTTAATCTGTTAAAAACTGTATTAATTGATTAATCTGTTCTTATGAAATAGTTTTAACTAATATGTTTTCGAAATAATCGATTAAAATCATTTAAAACATTTGTTGGAGCTGTTTTAATCGATACACTTTCAAAATAATCGATTACTTTCATTAAAAGAGTGTTTGAAAACCTTCTGCCAGTATTTTAACTGATATAGATTCGAAATAATCGATTAAAATCACTTAAGATGTTTGGAAAAGTGTTCTGGAAATATTTTAATCGATATAACTTCGAAACAATCGATTAAAACCACTTAAAGTGTTTTTTAATCGATGTAATCTGAAAAATAATCAATCAGAATAACTTGAGATGTTTTGAAAGATGTTTTGTCAATATTTTAATCGATGTAAAATCGAATTAATAGATTAAAACAACTTAAGGGACTTTTTACTAAGTGTTTTAATCGATTAAAACTTGTTGTTATCAGTTAAAATCACTTAGAAAGTTTTGTGAAAGGTTTTGGCAGAATATTAATCGATTAAACTGCGAAATAATCGATTAAAACAACTTAAGAGACTTTTTTGTTAATTGTTTTAATTGATTGAAACGTTGTCGCATCAGTTAAAATAAATCTGGAAAATGATCAAGAACAATTAATAGATTAAAAGATGTTTTAACCGATTAATCAAAGACTTTTAACAGACTAAAAAAAAGCTTTAACAGATTAATTAAACCAACAATTGGAATAAAATTCTATATAAACAGGATTGCTTCAATGTTTTAAAATATACCTTTGAGCAATAAATCAAGCAATCATAAGAGAAGTTTTTCAAGAAAGAATTGTGCAAGTTTTGGGGTGTTTTTGAAAGTTCTTTCTTGAGGCATTTTTGCATTTTTTGTGTGAAGAAACTCATTCTGCAAGAGCTGCATAATCTGAGTTTGATTGTTCTAGTTTCTTCTCTTTATTCTTTTCAATTTCTTTACTGTATTGCGAGTTTCTAGAATTATTGGACACTGGTTCTATAGTTGGAATTTGGCTTGTCGCCGCCGTTAAAAAGAGGCGGTCAGAGCGACGCGATGGTTTCGACTTTCCGTTTTTCACGTTTTTATGGGTGATGTTACAACGCCTTTAGGTTGTCCAATAACCGGGCTCAACCTAAGGGCAAGGTTTTCGAAAAGGTGTTCTTAGGTCGTCCGATAACCGGGCTGACATAAGAACTAATTTGAAAGGGTTCTTATGGAGTCACCACCGATGTTTTTACCGGAAACATCGAAAAAGGGGAGAAAAGGCATTGGTTTTCGAAAACCAACTTTGGTCATTAGAACCAGAGTTGGGTAAGGGAGTTAGTTACGTGTAAGGGAAGTGTTAGTTCCCTTACGATGCCCCTTTCGGGTTCCCTATGATAGGCCAGTTATTTTATAAATAAACTTCTGAAAAGACGCTTTTACCCTTTTATTTGCGGAATTAAAATAATGACTACATGGCCCTAATATCTATTATGCAATTTAATTATGAAATAAAGGATAGTAAAAGAGAGGGAGAGAGTGAAGAAACCTTCGAGGCAAGCTTTTTTATTAATTCTCTTGAAAGTAGGGTGCGTTTTGGCATCCCTTCGCTCTTACAACTCCGAAAACTCTCTCGAAACGCTATAAAAAGCTCTCTAAGACTCTCAGAAACTTCAGAAATGCTTCGGAGGGACTCTAGGAAGAGAATTTGAAGAAGTTGTAGAAGGGAAAGTGGAAGAACTGTGTGAAATGAGGGGGGGAGCGCTCACTATTTATAGGGATTCGTGTCTATCAGGTCGAAACGGCCGTCTCGACTGACAAGGTCGAGACGACCGTCTTGCCATTCGAGACGGCGGTCTCGACTTGTAAAAGTGGCGAGACCACCGTCTCGTTTGGCGAGACGGCGATATCAACTTTTCTAAAGACGAGAAGGCCTTCTCGCCAATCGGGAGGGGGGTCTCGCCATTGGCAAGTGGCGAGACGGCCATCTCGCCAAACGAGACGACGGTCTTGACTTGCGCCAATGGCGAGACGGCGGTCCTGAAAAACGAGATGGCAGTCTCGACTCCTGAAGGCGAAAATCCTTATTTTTATATAGAAAATCTTTCCTATCCTAATATGGGGCCTAATAGTCTCTTAGTGGCTCCTTAGGCTTCGTCCATCTTCGAATAGGAGGTCTTTTGTTCTTATTTTGAGGCCGGGCAAGATTTGGGGTCTATATGGCTGTAGGTTGGTACAAGAACTGGAACTTGGTTCTTGGGTGAAGGTTTAGGTGCAAGAAATGGAATTTGGTTCTTGTGGTAGATTGGGTGTTGTGTGATTCGGAATTGTAATCTGTAAAACATTCAATCTAGTGGAACTCAGTTGGAATTTAGCTATGAACTGGATGTAGCCCTGGGGTGTGGGTGAACCAGTATAAATCTTGGTTGTATTTCTCTAAACCTTACTTTCTTTAATTTTGTTGTTGCTCTATATTGAATTGCTTGTTTTTCTTAATTCAAAAAGTGATCAAAATTCAAAATCTTTGAAATAGATAATTTGTGTCAAGAAAGTTCAAAAATATTTCAAAGATCAATTCACTCCCCCCCCTCTTGATCTCAGCCTCTATTTCTAACAATGAGTATGTAAATCTGTTTATGTTTATGTTTTTTTTGTGTTTTTGTCCTTTGCATGATTTTCTTTAAATGTTTTTGGATTTGTTTCCCTGCTCTGCTGCATTTAATGATTTGGCCCAAGAGTGCAAAAGGCTAAGTATGGGGGTATTTTATGAAACATATTTTATTGCGTAAATATATATCATTATGACCCTAATTACTCTCACATTTAGACTTAATTTCGTGGTAGTATGATGTTTGTTAATTATCATTTGAATTATGGACTTAATTGCAAAACTAATTAATTTTCATATTTATTGGCAGTCTGACCTTTGCTCAGTAATAAAGCCATATCTAGAACTACAAAACTCCAGTTAGCTAACCGAAGCTTGGCCAAACCGCTAGGGGTTTTGGAGGACGTACTTTTCAAAGTGAATTGACTAATCTTCCCAGTAGACTTTTACATCATGGACATGCATGACTGTCACCGCCGTCAAAATGAGGCGGTCGGAGCGACGCGATGGTTCCGACTTTCCAATTTTCGCGTTTTTATTGGTGTGGTTACGACGCCTTTAGGTTGTCCGATAACCGGGCTGAACCTAGGGGCGAGTTTTCAAAAGGGTGTTCTTGGATTGTCCGATAACCGGGCTAAGCCAAGAACTAGTTTTTGAAGGGTTCTTTTGGAGTCGCCACCGACGTTTTTACCGGAAACATCGGAAAAGGAGTAAAAAGGCGTTGGTTTTCGAAAAACCAACTTTGGTCATTAGAACCAGAGTTGGGTAAGGGAGTTAGTTACGTGTAAGGGAAGTGTTAGTTCCCTTACGACGCCCCTTTCGGGTTCCCTATGATAGGCCAGCTACTTTAAATAAATAAACCGATGAAAATATGCTTTTACCCTTTTATTTGCGGAATTTAATATTATGACTACATGGCCCTAATATCTATTGCATAATTAAAATTAAAGCGGTAAAGTAGAGAGAGAGTATAGAAACATTCGAAGCAAGCTTTCTATTAATTCTTTGAAATTATGGTGCTTTTTGGCAGCCCTTCACTCTTTACAGCTCTGAAATCTCTCAAAAACGCTATAAAACACTCTAGAAAGCTCTCAGAAACTCCGGAAATGCTTCAGAGGGGTACTAGAAAGAGAATTTGAAGAATTGTCTAGAGAGAGAATGGAAGAACTGTGTGAAATGAGGGGAATGGCGCGGCTATTTATAGGGATTCGCGCCTGTCAGGTCGAGACGACCGTCTCGTCTAACAAGGTCGAGACGGCCGTCTCGCCATTCGAGACGGCCGTCTCGCCTTGCAGGAATGGCGAGACAGTCGTCTCGCCAAACGAGACGGCGGTCTCGCCACTTGCGCAAGGCGAGATGGCGGTCTCGAATCCGAGACGGCGGTCTCGACCTTAAAAGGCGAAAATCCTTATTTTTTTGCCAAAAATCCCTCCTATCCTAGTATGAGGCCTAATAGTCTCTCCTAGTGTCTTCTTAGGCTTCATCCATCTTCGAATAAAAGGTCTTCTGGTCTTTATTATGAGGCCGGGCAAGATTTGGGGTCTACAGCTGCCCCCCCTTTACTTGACCAGTCGGCCGTTGGCCTGCTGTGCCAAGAAGATCGACTGGAAGGTAAAGGAGTTGACCCTCTTGCCCGGTTACCCTTCAAATGCTCTGTCTTGCGGCGGTTGATCTTCTGGGGAAAATTTGTGTTGTGCACCTCCAGGATACTCCTTCTGACGGTAGCCGATCCCTTTGGTTGACACGTGGTAGAACCTCAGGATACTCCTTCTGACGCTAGTCGATCCTTCGGTTGATGGGTATAAACCCCCCATCAGGCTGGTAGTTGCAGTCCGCTGTGTGTAGGACTCGATGAGTATGAACCCCCCCATCAGGCTGGTAGTTTGCAGTCCACTGTGTGTTGGACTGGATGAGTATGAACCCCCCATCAGGCTGGTAGTTGCGACTTACTGATCCGGCTTGAGCGCAGATCAGGCGCACTTGCGTGCGCGGGTTGATAGGTATAAACCCCCTATCAGGCTGGTACAGCCCACTGCGTAGGACTGGTGGTGGTGGCGGCTTACTGCTCGGGTGGCTCATGCGCCCTTGTTGAGATGTGCTTTCTTTGTTTTTGATTTGGTCGTCCGGTCTGTGCCAGGGATTTCGTTGGTGTTCATCCAGCCTTGTCGGTTGTTGGTGATTCTTTGATTTTGTTCCCTTTGAGGGTGATCACCCGACTGTTGCTGATTGGTCGGGTGGGCTTTGTTTGTTTTTTTGACACTTGCTTGGTTGTCGAAATTTTGTTGGTCAAGGTGGTTGACTTTGTTGCAATACTGCCTTTTTTCGTGGTTTGATCTCTTTTTTCTCGCGATTTTGGATTTTGGCTTTTTTCTTGAGCGTAAGTCTTTTTACTCTTTATCCTCTTTTGATTACGCTGACTTTTGAAAGGGATAAAAAGATGCATGGGATAAAATTTTATTTATGAAATATTTTATTACAGCAGTCCTATTTGTTAGAAAAGAAGGCTGAGATCAAGAGGGGGGGTGAATTGATCTTTGAAAGTTTTTCGCAATTAACAGATTATCTATTTGTAAAAATAAGATTTCAGATCTGTTCTTGAATCACAAAGCAATCAATCAACAATAAACGCAGCAACAGAATTAAAAGAGGAGAAAGGTTTAGAAAGATATCACCGGTGTTTATACTGGTTCACCCAATACCAGAGCTACGTCCAGTCTCCAGCCAAATTCTAGTTGGGTTCCACTAGATCAAATGTTTTACAGATTACAATCTTACACTTAATCTACCACAAGAACCACAATTTCAGTTCCTGCACCTAACCTTTCACCAAGAACCAAATTCCAGCTGCAGAGAAACCAGTGCCCACAATTCCAGGCACCAAACAATACAAAAGAATGTAAAGAAATGAAAAGAAGAAACTAGAATGCTCAAACCAGTTTTATGCAATTCTGCAGTGTGTTTCTTCTTCAAAAGAAAGCAATTTGCCTCAAGAAAGAATTTCAAAGAACTTCACAAAAACTAGCGCGAATCTTTCTTGAAAGAGTGCTAAAGTTTGCTTGCTTGATTGCTAAAGATTGATGTTCAATTGTGTTTTTAAAATGTTCAAGACAAACTATTTTTATAGAAGATTTTCAAAACTGCTGGTTTAGTCAATCTGTTAAAATAATCGTTTAATCTGTTAAAATTGTAGTTTTTATCTGTTAAAACTTCTTTTAATCCATTAAAGCGTTCTTGATTATTTAACAGATTTGTTTTAACTGATACGACAACGTTTGTATCAATTAAAACTCTTTACAAAAAATCTTCTAATTTGATTTAATCGATTGTTTCGTGTTTCAATCAATTAATATACTGCAAAACTTTATTGTGAGTTTTTCCAAGTGATTTTAACTGATAAAAATAAGTTTTAATCGATTAAAACGCTGTGTAGAAATTTTCTAAGTTGTTTTAATCGATTGAAACGTGTTTTAATCGATTGAAAAAGTTCTGATCGGTCATAACTCAATTATGATCGATCATATCTGATTCTGATCGGTCATAATTGCATTCTGATCGATCATCCTGAACACTAAGTGGATTTAATCGATTAAAACCAAGTTGTATCGATTAAAATACTGCAAAAATAGTTCTCTTAACATTTTAAGTGATTTTAATCGGTTATTTCGAAGCTTTATCAGTTAAAACACTGATAGAAGGTTTTCAAAACTTTCTTTAATGAAAACAACCGGTTATTTCGAAATTATATCAATTAAAAACTTTTTTAAGAAAGCTTTTGTTAAAATACTTTGTTTTTAACTGCTTAAACGTTTTTAGAGGCATTTTGCAAAATCTTTTAAGTGAAGAAACCTCATGCAGCAGAAAAGATAAAAATGATTATACCTAAGCATAGTTGCGGACACACTAATCTCTCTACTCTTTTATCTAAGTGATTGTTGACCGCTACAAAGTTGACTTTGACTTTATCTTTGACTTCATCAAATCAACAAGATCTTTGTCAGAGTATTTCAATAAGATCTTCATCACTTTCAGTCTCTCCCTATTTGATGAAGACAAACACTACTTTGAATAATAACTCTGCAAGAGAAGTCACTTGATAAAACATATTAGTTAGAAATAAAAAATGAATTATTTTCCTATTTCTCCCCCTAAATTGTTGCTTCCCCTAAATAATCCTAAATTGTTTCTGATCAACAGTAAAGCAACTATTCTCCCCCTTTTGACTTCATCAAAAATAGGGATCAGAAGAAAAACAATGCATGGTATGTATCATGTCTTAGATTTCGAAAATAGAAAAAAAATGGAGACGATACTTTACTCATGTAAAGACAAATCAAAGTTGATTCAAGCTTATCTTCATTAACATGTTTGTAATGAATACAGTTAACACGTGTAAAGATAAGGGAATCACGCTTTAGTAGTATGTAACAAGAACAACCATTAACTAAAGCCTTTAATTTTTCTTTCCAGAATAAAAATCGATTAAAAACAGGACAAAATCGACTAAAAAGTTCTTGTTTAATGATTTTAATCGATTGAAATAAAGGTTTAATCGATTAAAACAGTGAAGGACTTCGAAAGTATGAAACATAAGTGCATTTAATCGATTAATTCGACATTTAATTGATTAAAACAAGTAAAGAAAAATGCTCGTATAAATTCTTTTAATCGATTTAAAAGATTTTTTATTGATTAAAACAACCAGATTTGCAAACTAAGTAATGTTTGATGCATCTAAAATGCCTAATTCAGTGCGAATTTTGAAAAACCGATCACGAGCAAGAGGTTTTGTAAAAATATCTGCTAGTTGTTTTTCAGTTTCTATAAAGAAGATTTCGCAATCACCTTTCAAAACATGATCTCTAATGAAATGATGTCTTATTTCTATATGCTTTGTCCTAGAATGTTGGATTGGATTTTTAGTTAACATAATGGCACTAGTATTATCACACAAGAGAGGAATTTTTCCGAGAATTAAACCATAATCCTCAAGCCGTTGTTTGATCCAAAGAGATTGAGCACAACAACTCCCTCGCTGCAATGTATTCTCGCTTCAGCTGTAGAAAGAGCATCACATGATCGCTTTTCATCGTGCCATGAAATTAGACTGCTTCCAAGGAGATGACAAGTGCCACTGGTGCTTTTCCTATCAAGCTTACAACTCGCAAAATCTGAGTCGAGTATCCAACTAGATTTAGTTTTGACTCACCTGGATACCATAACCCAACATTTAAAGTTCTCTTAACATATTTGAGGATTCTTTTGCAGCGAGTAAGATGAGACTCTTTTGGTGCAGATTGGAACCTGGCACACATGCAAACACCGAACATAATGTCGGGTCTACTTGCTGTTAAATATAGCAAAGAACCAATAAGCCCTCTATATTTAGTTTCATCAACTGATTTTCCTTTTTCATCGGAATCAAGATAGCAATTTGTGGACATAGGTGTTGATGCCTCCTTGCAGTTGTTCCATCTCAAATTTCTTTAAGAGTTCTCGTGCAGTATTTGGATTGATGAAGAAAACTTCCTTCTTGAAGTTGTTTAACTTGTAATCCAAGAAAGTAGTTAAGTTCCCCCATCATAGACATCTCAAACTCTCCCCGCATATCTTTGATGAAATCTTTACATAAAGACTCATTAGTAGCTCCAAATATGATGTCATCAACGTATACTTGAACCAGAATTACATCATTATTCAATTTCTTTAGAAATAAAGTTTTGTCAACCAAACCTCTTTGATAGCCCTTTGAAATAAGAAAGTTACTTAACCTTTCATACCATTGTCTTGGGGCTTGTTTGAGACCATACAGAGCTTTCTTCAATCTATAAACATATTCTGGATGAATATGATCTTCAAACCCAGGTGGTTGAGTAACAAAAACTTCTTCATTCAAGTAGCCATTCAAGAAAGCGCTTTTGACATCCATTTGAAATAACCTGAAATTTTTAATTGCAGCATAGGCAAGTAATAGTCTAACAGCTTCTAATCTAGCCACTGAAGCATATGTTTCATCAAAATCAATTCTTTCTTGTTGATTATACCCTTTAGCCACCAATCTAGCCTTGTTTCTAGTTATTATGCCATTTTCATCCATTTTATTCCTAAAAACCCATTTTGTTCCTACAATATTGGCATTATCTGGTTTTGGAATTAATTCCCATACCTCATTTCTTGTAAATTGATTTAATTCATCATGCATAGCATTAATCCAATTATTATCCTTTAAAGCATCAGATATGTTTTTAGGTTCAATTTGTGATACAAATGCCATGTGATTGCAAAATTTATTTAGAGATCTTCTAGTGGAAACTCCCTGATTTATTTCACCAATGATGTTGTCTATTGAAAGATTTCTTGGAGTTTTCCATTCCTTGGGCAGTTTCTCGTCAGTTTCTTCAATTTCTTCAACCTGTTTTTGAGAAACTGTTGATTCTGGCAGTTTTAACTGATACATTTTATCAGTTAAAATATCTTCTTCTGTACTATATTCAGAAACATTCTGCATATTTGGGTTAGTTTCATCAAATGTAACATGGACAAATTCTTCTACTGTTTTTAGCCTTTTGTTAAAGATTCTATAAGCATGGCTATTTAATGAATACCCCAAGAATATACCTTCATCTGATTTGGAATGAAATTTTCCAAGATTTTCTTTTCCATTGTTTAAGACAAAAACTTTACTTCCAAATACTCTAAAATAGTTTATGTTAGGATTTTTACCTTTGAATAATTCATAAGGAGTTTTCTTAAGAAAGGGTCTGATTAAAACACGGTTTAATACATGGCAAGCAGTGCTAACGGCATCAGCCCAAAAATATTTTGGTAATGCTTTCTCACTAAGCATTGTCCTAGCTATCTCTTCAAGAGAACGGTTTTTCCTTTCAACTACACCATTCTGTTGAGGAGTTCTAGGAGCAGAAAAATTATGCTTGATACCATGTTTATCACAAAATTTATTGAATTTTTCGTTTGAAAATTCTCCCCCATGATCACTTTGAATACAAGAGATAAAATAGCCTTTTTCATTTTGAATTTGTTTCGCAAATTTCTTAAACAAATGAAAAGTATCAGATTTAAATTTCAAAAACAATGTCCAGGTAAATCTTGAGTAATCATCTACTATAACCAGTGCATATAGATTTCCTCCTAAGCTCATAGTTCTAGAAGGACCAAAGAGATCCATGTGCAAAAGTTCAAGAGGTCTAGATGTTGAAACAATATTTTTCTGTGAGAAAGAATTTTTGACTTGTTTCCCCTTTTGACATGCATCACATACTTTGTCTTTCACAAACTTGAGTTTAGGTAAGCCAACTACAAGATCTCTAGAAATCAATTTGTTTAGATGATTCATATGAATATGAGCTAACCTCTTATGCCATAACCAGGAATCATTCTCTTTAGAAATTAAGCAACAGTTCTTAGCGGAATTAGTATCTAACATGTAAATATTGTTGATCCTCTTACCAGTAATCATTACATGTTCGAATCTGATCTGATAATTTGACATTGATTTTGCCCAAAAACAACTTTGTGTCCTTTATCACACAGCTGGCTAATACTAATCAAATTATGTTTTAAACCCTCAACATATAAAACATTGTTAATAATACCCGATTCAACACATTTGATGTCACCTATTCCAAGAATTCTTCCTTTATTATTATCACCATAGACAACAGTCCCACCATTCTTTAGTTTAAGATTGCAAAATTTTGTAATATCATCGGTCATGTGTTTGGAACAGCCACTGTCAAGGTACCAGAGATCTTCACTTTGTTTTTCCTGAAATGAAATTAGTATAGTTGCAATACAAAATGATACAGTTTTGAAATAAACAATTAATTCTGCACTGGAAGTATAAATTTAATCGATTAATTTGATACTCAATCGATTAATCAAGTTCTGGAGAGAATGTATCAGAATAATAATCGGTTAATTTTATCCTGTTTAATGATTTTAACTGATATGAATCCATTTTAATCGATTAAAACAGTTAAACTATATTCCAGAGAACATTTTAATCGATTAATTCGTATTTTAACCGATTAAAACTGTACGGACAGTTTTTCTGGTATTCTCTGTAAGTGATTTTAATCGATTAAAATAGTTTATCAATTAAAATACTCAGTCCATGAATCCAGAGACAAAATTCGCTGATTTGATACACAGGGACTTCCAGATTTTGTTCTTGCAAAACAAATTAGGTATATTTCTAGTACCCCTTTTTAATTACTGTGTCCAATTATGTTATATGAAGTGAAATTTTGGGAATCCACTTCATTCTACCTTTAGGTATGGCATATTTCTTAATTTTACAATGTTTAACAGAATGCCCTTTTTTCATGCAATAAAAACATTTAACAAATGGAGACGAAACAAATTTACTATATGCAAAATAATTTTTAAATGCTCTAGTTTTCTTTCCAATAGACGGTGTAAAACCTATGCCACCACGGTCAATAACTAATTTCTGAGAATCAAGTATCATATCAAGACTAGTTTTTCCTTGTGCTAGTTTAGATGCAGTTTTTATTAAGTATGATAATCTTTTTTGTAACTCAGGACAGTTTTTACAATCTTTAACATTACACATGCAATCAGAATTATTACCTAATTCCAAATTTTCATTCTTGGTTTCTTCATCAACTATTTTCTTTTCAAGAATAGTGATCTTGTTTTCTAATAAACTATTCATGCTTTTTAATCTTTTGTTTTCAGTTTCTAATTTTTTTGCTACTGCATGTATTTCATAAAAAGCATCTTGTAATGAACTATAATTCATAGAGTCAGAACTTACACTGGTTTTTGGTGAATCCGAGTTGACCATTAGGCATATCTCTGTTGTTTCTTCAAAGGTCATTTCAAGAATCTTCCACATTTGTGCAGCAGTCTGACAGTGTGCTATCCTAAAAAAACCGTTTCTGTTAAGTGCAGATATGATAATATTTTTTGCAATACAATCATCCTGGATTAATTTCTTTTCACAGTCATTTAAGCTAGACCAATCTTTGTTAATGATATCAGTTTCTTGTTCAATGATATTCCAAACATTTATACTAACAGATTCAATAAAGATCTTCATCCTAATCTTCCAAAAAGGATAATCTGTTCCACAAAACAGTGGAGGTCTATCAATACAAGCACCCTCAGAAAATTTGTTTCCAGCCATGGATCGAAGAACTTAAATAACTCTCAAGAACCTCGCTCTGATACCAATTGTTAGAAAAGAAGGCTAAGATCAAGAGGGGGGGTGAATATATCTTTGAAAGTTTTTCGCAATTAACAGATTATCTATTTGTAAAAATAAGATTTCAGATCTGTTCTTGAATCACAAAGCAATCAATCAATAATAAACGCAGCAACAGAATTAAAAGAGGAGAAAGGTTTAGAAAGATATCACCGGTGTTTATACTGGTTCACCCAATACCAGGGCTACGTCCAGTCTCCAGCCAAATTCCAGCTAGGTTCCACTAGATCAAATGTTTTACAGATTACAATCTTACACTTAATCTACCACAAGAACCACAATTCCAGTTCCTGCACCTAACCTTTCACCAAGAACAAAATTCCAGTTCTTGACAACCTCTACAACCAAATTCCAGCTACAGAGAAACCAGTGCCCACAATTCCAGGCACCAAACAATACAAAAAGAATGTAAAGAAATGAAAAGAAGAAACTAGAATGCTCAAACCAGTTTTATGCAATTCTGCAGTGTGTTTCTTCTTCAAAAGAAAGCAATTTGCCTCAAGAAAGAATTTCAAAGAACTTCACAAAAACTAGCACGAATCTTTCTTGAAAGAGTGCTAAAGTTTGCTTGCTTGATTGCTAAAGATTGATGTTCAATTGTGTTTTTAAAATGTTCAAGCCAAACTGTTTTTATAGAAGATTTTCAAAACTGCTGGTTTAATCAATCTGTTAAAATAATCTTTTAATCTGTTAAAAGTGTAGTTTCAATTTGTTAAAACTTCTTTTAATCCATTAAAGCGTTCTTGATTATTTAACATATTTGTTTTAACTGATACGACAACGTTTGTATCAATTAAAACTCTTTACAAAAAATCTTCTAATTTGATTTAATCGATTGTTTCGTGTTTCAATCGATTAATATACTGCAAAACTTTATTGTGAGTTTTTCCAAGTGATTTTAACTGATAAAAATAAGTTTTAATCGATTAAAACGCTGTGTAGAAATTTTCTAAGTTGTTTTAATCGATTGAAACGTGTTTTAATCGATTGAAAAAGTTCTGATCGGTCATAACTCAATTCTGATCGATCATATCTGATTCTGATCGGTCATAATTGCATTCTGATCGATCATCCTGAACACTAAGTGGATTTAATCGATTAAAACCAAGTTGTATCGATTAAAATACTGCAAAAATAGTTCTCTTAACATTTTAAGTGATTTTAATCGGTTATTTCGAAGCTTTATCAGTTAAAACACTGATAGAAGGTTTTCAAAACTTTCTTTAATGAAAACAACCGGTTATTTCGAAATTATATCAGTTAAAATTTTTTTTAAGAAAGCTTTTGTTAAAATACTTTGTTTTTAACTGCTTAAATGTTTTTAGAGGCATTTTGCAAAATCTTTTAAGTGAAGAAACCTCATGCAGCAGAAAAGATAAAAATGATTATACCTAAGCATAGCTACGGACACACTAATCTCTCTACTCTTTTATCGAAGTGACTGTTGACCGCTACAAAGTTGACTTTGACTTTATCTTTGACTTCATCAAATCAACAAGATCTTTGTCAGAGTATTTCAATAAGATCTTCATCACTTTCACTATTCTGAGTATTATCCCTAAGACGATGGGCTCTTGTCGGGAGACGATTCGTAGGAGGGAAATTGTCGGTACATATGTCTCCGGAACTCTGCTTGGTCCCGGACTTCATCGCGGTACTCTTGCTGGAATGTTGCCCAGTCTTGCCTCATTCCCTCCTGATACTGGTATATCGTCTCCAGTCTTGTGTCGAAGGCTTCCTGCCTTAGGGACATCTATTCTTGCCTTACAGACATTTGCTCAAATTGTTGGCGCAGATCATAGATGTTGTGGTTTACGCCAGCAAAGTCGTCTGTGTACTGTTGTTGTTGTTGTCGTTGCTGCTGTTGTGGCTGTTGGAACTCGAGAGCTGTCGGGAGATCGCGCATTGCCACGATATCCTGGAGATCCAAAGTGAAGTCCAGCGATGGGTGAAGGACCAGCTGGGTCCCGTGGCGCATCAGCATCCCCATGCTGACCAGGATCGACCCGTTGATGGACTCGGGTCGTTAACTGGAGGCCAGTTCTTCCCGGCCACTGCACCTCCATTTTTCTGCCAGGGGGGTGATGAGGGGGGCCATGAGGACGACTCCCACTGGCCTACTCCCGAAGTCCTTGAGGGCCTTCAGGAAGAAGTAGCCAGGGTTGCATCGACGCCTCTGGCTCATGCAGTAAAGGACAAAGAGGTCGGGGAGCGTTACCTTTCCCTGACTTTCCTTCCTACCGTGGATGGTCCCCGCCAGCAGCTTGTGGCAAATGCGGAGGGCCGGGGGGAGTGCTGAGCCCTTCATCAGTGTGGGCAAGGTGGGAGCCTTGGTGAGCTCCTCCCACATCTCGCCGGCGGTGAGGTTGGTGGGGCGTGCGCAGATGGCCTCCCGGTATTCCCGGGTCAGCACGTCCTCGGGCTGGACGAATCCGATGGACACGTTGAATTCGTCCAGAGTGGTGGTCCGGTACATCCCACCCATAAAGTATGTCACCATCTTCGTCGGTGATAGGCCTGGGATCATGGCGGGAGTCTCGGCGTAGGAGATGGAGGCCAGGAACTCCATCACTGCCTGAGGGTACACGTGGGTGGGTGGAGACTGCAGGAGGAAGCCCCATCCAATGTTGTCAATGTTGGCCCGGACGTCGTCCTCCCATCCAAATTCGGCGAGGATGCCGAAGTCTAGCTTGAGCATGTGGTGCCATGTGTACCCGCTGATGTGCTCTAGGCGAGCCTGGTGTAGTGGTGAGAGCTGTGTGGGGTCTTGAGGGGCAGGTGCTGAGGAACTGCTAGGGCCAGCAGGTCCTCCTCTCTTCCTTGACTAACTTCCACGGAACATTTTGACGAAAAAGTGGTTGGAAGTGAGAGATCAGAGATTTGGAGTGTAGAGGATTTGTGGAGAGCCTCAAGACCCCTCCCCTATTTATAGGGGAAAAATTCAATTCGGGACCACCGTCTGGGAAGTCGAGACGGTGATCTCGTTTTTGTGCAAGTCGAGACGGCCGTTTGGGAAGTCGAGACGGTGGTCTCGACTTTGGCCTTAAGCGAGACGGCCGTCTCGCCAAGCGGGATGGCGGTCTCGTTTTTAGCCAATTCGAGACGATGGTCTTGATGGTCGAGACGGCGGTCCCGATTTGCTGGAGACCGAGACAACGGTCTGGGAATTCTGGATGGCCGTCTCGAATTAAGGGTTTTTTTTTATATAAAAAGCAATAGGACCTGGTTCAAAAACATTTTATGCATGCAATGTTTTTATGTTTGATGTCCTATAATGCCTATTTCAATTAGCTTTTCAGAAGGATTTAACTGACTTATCTTGTAGCGTCGAATGTCCTCTGATCTGTGTTTCCGTATTCGGCTGTACCATGCCGGACTTCTTGTGACCGAAGGATAGCTTGTTTTTTCCTTTTTCTTTCCTCTCTTTTTTGTAGAGC
The DNA here is from genome assembly GCA_963425845.1 of Sphenostylis stenocarpa. Lineage (NCBI taxonomy): Eukaryota > Viridiplantae > Streptophyta > Magnoliopsida > Fabales > Fabaceae > Sphenostylis > Sphenostylis stenocarpa. Next base: position 52,201,073 of record OY731403.1, read on the forward strand.
ACTCTTTGTCATGTGGTGTACCTTTTTCTCCACTCTAGGGGTTTCAATCCTCTTATTGACTATACGCCTCCATATTCCCAGATTAATTATTAGAATATCGTTGTGAGGGTCAAGAGAAAAGAAGTAAAGAGGTAAATTCAATGGCTTGTGTTTTAGAAGGTTAATTTTATTTAGAAAAACGTTTTTGTAAGAATGGTTGGCTAAGGTTAGGCTTAGGTGTTTAAGCTTTTTGTCTAAGCAAACGTTCCCTTTTTGCGCCTTAATTTTATTTCCATTGCTTTTTATGGCTAGTTGATTTCCCTAGATCGCCCTTCGGGTTTTCGAACTAGGATATTGTGTTTTGGCCCTATCTTTTGTCTAGGTTCCTTCTTTTTGTTTTTTCAGGGAATCCTAGCGGACCTTATTTTGTAACCCTAACTTTTGCCTAGGCTACCCTTTATTTTTGTTCGGGTATCCTACCAGGTTGACCCTATCTTTTGCGTAGCCCCCTTAGTGGGTTTCCTATCGGGTATTTTGCCCTTTTTCTTGTTTGGCCTTTGGCTTCTATGGGTTTTTTCTTTGTGTGTATATTTTTTCATAATATTGGCGAAGCATGAATTTCTTTATGGTGAAGTGAAGTCTTATTTGTTGCTCCTAATCAACCAGTTTGATTGTGTTGGCAATGGCGAATTTTTGGTTATTTGAATGCACTTTTTATTCTTCTTTTTCTTTTTCCGTTTACTTAGACAAGGTTATTGTGAGGTCTAGTCAGAAATAGCAAGAAAAGAAGCAGATAATAAGAAGCGTTCTTTATTAATTAATAAGGGATATGTGCCCTAAAATGCCCGGGGGTCGGGCTAGCCCCGGGGGATAATCTCTAACAATCATGGGGTTTACATCCCTTAAATGAAGAAAAAGATTTCCTAATGACTAGGGTAGCTCTTGACGCTTGCACCCCTCCACTTCGGAAAATTTGCTTGAGTGTGCGGAGGGGAGACTTCCCTTTTTTTCTTTCTGCTAGGCCCTTAGTAGGGTCATATCCTAGGCCAAGCTTGAAAGGATTATCTTGGAATTCTGGGGGTTCCCTTATGCCTTGGGAATCTGCCCCCAGTCCTTGGCCAGGGTGGTAACCATGCTTCATCATCATGCGGGATACCTTTGTGTTTTTGGGAAGTCTTTCTATACTAGCAATTTCGAGCGCTTGAAAAGATGTTTCAAGGGCCTCTTCCGCTGCATCCACAAAAGGTTGGGTGGACGGTCCACTGATCAGGATATCATCTTCTGCTTGGACCGTGACCAATTTGTCGTCCACTATGAACTTGACTTTCTGGTGGAGCGTCGAAGGTACTGCCTTAGCGTCATGAATCCAAGGCCTGCCGAGGAGACAACTGTATGCTGGAGTAAAACCCATTACATGGAAATCGACGTTGAAGATAGTGGGTCCAACTTGGATTGGAAAATTAACTTCTCCCACTACTTCTCGCTTTGATCCGTCGAAGGCTCGAACGATAGTGCTGCTTGGGCGCAGACGGGTTCCTTGGATAGTCAATTTGTCTAGTGTGCACTTGGGCATCACGTTCAAGGATGACCCATTATCCACAAGAACTTTGGCGATGAGGTATTCCTTGCACTTGATTGAAATGTGCAAGGGCTTGTTGTGGTTTGACCCCTCGAGGGGTAGTTCTTCCTCTGTGAAGGTGAGGTGATCGCTTTCCATGATGTGACCGACGATCCTCTCAACCTTTTCTTGGGATATAGTGTGAGGTACATGCGCTTCGCTCAAGACCTTCAGCAGGGCATTTCTGTGCGGTTCCGAGCTCATCATTAGAGATAACAATGTTATCTTTGCAGGTGTGTGATTGAGCTGGTCTATAATGGAATACTCGCTTTGCCTTATAAACTGGAGTAATTCTTCTGTCTCCTCCTTGGATTCCATATTTTCTTTTTCCTCTTTGGTCTTTGTATTTTTTCCTTTATTTTTGGGGACATCTTCTTGTGAGTCCTTGGGGGAGTAGACTCTTCCGCTTCTAGTCATGCCCCCAATGCCGGCTATATTCGTGATATCCTCTTTTATTGGTGAAGATTCCCCGTATCTCCACGGTACAACTTTATTTGACTCGTAGGGGAAAGGACGTGGCATAAATAGTCGCACTGGTGTCCTTACCCCCTCTTCCTTATTTTTGAGGACCAACGGTCGAGGCTTATTTTCCTCTTGTGATGAGTTGACCGTTGGAGAAAGCTTGATTAGGAGTGACTTTCTCTCCATTCTTCTGATTTGGAAGACGTGTCAGTTAATCCTTCCTTTTTATTATCTTATTTATTAAGCATGAAAGGAGGGGAAATTAAATATGCAGATGAATGATATGCATGCAAGTAGACAACTGTTGAATAAAGGAAAAATTTCATTTATTTGTTGGAAGGTGTACATTCCCCTATTCCATACTACGAAGCAACTTTTGGCAAAAACGTAAAAGCCTAAAGAAACCCACAGGCGGGTCCTGATCTCTATGTAATTCCCTTTCGGCTTCCCGGACGTGACGAGCGAGTGCTTCGCTTTGCTTTTGGGCTGCCTGGCTCATATCTTCGCTGTACTTTTGAGCCTCTTTGATCTTCACCTCTTGATGGACGACCAAGGCTTGCAGTTCATCGAGTTTTGCAAGGGCTCGATCCTTTTCTTGTAGTACTTGGCCGTACTGAGCTAGCCCGTCTCTTTCTTTGCAGCATAGCTCAGTGAGACTTTTGTTGAGCCTCCGATTGGCCTCCCGCTCTTGGCGTATTTCTGACCGAGTCTTGGTGAGGTCTTGCAACAAGTCCTTGATCATTTGAGCCTGTTTTGCTGATTCAGCCTCAAGGCGTGTTGATTTGGCAATTATTTCTTGAAGTTGGCTATCCGAGCTGGTTCTGGCAGTTTTGGATGCTCGGATAGCTTGCTCATTAGAGTCAGCACATTGGTCCTTGAGGCGCTCTATTTCATGTTTCTTGCATTGCCTTTGCAGACCATCAATGGTGAGGATAGATTCTTGTTCTCTTTCTTCAAGGGCCCTCATCTGGGCTCCCATGATTTCTATCGTCTAGGTCAAGGCATCGACTTGAGCCTGCAACTCTTCACTATTGGCGTTTGTAATGAGTGAGGTGGATGGTTGAGACATCCCTCTTCTTTTTCTCCACACCTCATAGTCACTGGAGACAGCTACTCGAGCTTTTCCTAGCTCTCTATCTCCCATAAAGACTGGTTTCTCCCATGCTTTTCTCACGGCTAGTGAGTTGCCGATTGTGCATGGGTCTCTGAAGAAACACAGCCCTCCGAGTTCCCCTCGAGAAATTGTAGTGTGGGTCCTCATGAGCTGCCTCATAGCTACTCTAGGTGAGTAGGCTATGCAACCCCTGAGTCCTATCAAGGGTACGTTCGGATAGTCTCCACCTCTGATGAGGACTGGACCGGGTCGGAACCAAGGGCAGACCTAGGATAAATTGTTGGCGTCCAAGTATTCCAACTTGTCCTTTCATTCTGAAGTTAAGCGTCATTGGAGACGGATTCTGTAGAAGCTCCTCAAAGGATCGGGGAACATCCCCATGTGACTAGAGGCGTAAAAATGTGTAATGCCCCACACAAAGAGTAGTGAAGAGCAGCAACAAAGTGTTTTTCCTTGCTTCTGGTGGTAGAATTCCACTGAGAGCAAGGTGTCGGCAAGAATTGCAGGCAAGGGACTCTTCGAGTTCACGTCCCAGGAGAAGAAGGCGTCCATGATGGCTTGATCTACTGTGTCGAGGTGGAAGGGAAACAAGATTGTTCCGAATATTATTAAGGCCAGGGTTTTGTTAAAGGCGACCCATTCTGTCCTTTCAGCCAAATCGGATAGATGACCTTCTAACATTGAGACCTTCCAACCCTGGATGTTCCCTTTTCCTATCAGGGTGGTCTGCCGGAATGGTAGTTGAATGATGGCAGTGACTTGTGCTGTAGGAGTATATGCCCCGTGGCGTATATGGACACCGGCTGATTTGGGCCATTTCAACATGATTTCGTACTCCTCCAAGGTGGGCACCATATCAAACTGCGAAAATTTGAAACAGCACAGATTGGAGTTCCAGAAGTGGACTAGTACCCTGACGAAAACTTGGTCGACACAGATCTTCAACAGGTCGAGAATCCGTCCATAGGATTTTTCAAAGTCGGAGCGGACCTCCGGTGGCATTACCGCGCAAAGCCCTACCAATTTTTCATCATGGTATCGGGGAATGTCCACCTTCTTCAGTTGTCTACTAGTCCCCTCCATTTTCTAAAACCAAAATGCATGTTTTATGAAAAAGATGCTTATTGAATGAATGCGAGTGTTTATTTTTATTTATCATGTTTTGTATGATATTTGCGTATATTTTTTTTTGAAAAATAAACTACCTATATGGGGGTAATATTTTTGAACCAGGTCCCATTATGGTTTTGGAATCATATTTTTATTTATTTTTATTTTTATTTTTATTTTATACCCTTTTATCTCTTCTCGTCGGACTGCGTGGCTACTTAGCTTACAAAGAACCCGAAACCAAGCTAGCTAAAAGGCAAACTATCCGAGATAAAAAATGGCTTTATGCAAAAGAATAGTTTACGTCCCTTATCTCTTCTGTCGGACTACGTGGCTACTTAGCTTACAAAGAACCTGAAACCAAGCTAGCTAAAAGGCAGACTGTTCGAGATAAGGGTGTTTATTGCAAAAGAATTTTTTTTTGTGATTTTTCCGTTGTTTGGTTATGCTATGCAACAGACAAATGCAACAAACAGATGTACACGCAATTCGATCATCCACGAACAGGCGAGAAGTCATTTTAATCACGAGGTAGGGTTTTCCTGCAGAAAAGTGCGTTGGCGAAGGTAGGTTCTAACTGTTCTCACCAAGGCTAAGGCCCCCAAGGTGCCCACATTATAGGGTCCCCACTCTCCAGCCTTCCGACCATGCTTAGCACTAAGGCCATAGTCAGTCTTTGTGCCAAAACAGGAAGGTTATCACCTTGAGTGGTGGTTTCCGGTCACACTGGTGGGCACAAGGCCATCACTACAGCGAACCGTACCTGCCACCCACTCCCTATGGATTTCTCACTTGCCCCCGGGTATAGAAGGAACTGTTTTGTGCAAGGGTTTGTGTACAGTTTGTATTTCAAACAATTGCATAAGTATAAACAAACAACAGTTATTAAAGTCAAGCATTAAAACATGTTATAATACAAAGTGGGGTAAAAGCGTAATTTTCTTGGTTTATTTATTTTTAGGCTAGCCCATCACTAAATGGTATCAACTCTCTAGGCTTCCCCAGTGGAGTCGCCATCTGTCGCCGCCGTCAAAACGAGGCGGTCGGAGCGACGCGATGGTTTCGACTTTCCAATTTTCGCATTTTTATTGGTGTGGTTACAACGCCTTTAGGTTGTCCGATAACCGGGCTGAACCTAGGGGCGAGGTTTTCGAAAGGGCGTTCTTCGATTGTCCGATAACCGGGCTAAGCCAAGAACTAGTTTTTGAAGGGTTCTTTTGGAGTCGCCACCGACGTTTTTACCGGAAACATCGGAAAAGGAGTAAAAAGGCGTTGGTTTTCGAAAAACCAACTTTGGTCATTAGAACCAGAGTTGGGTAAGGGAGTTAGTTACGTGTAAGGGAAGTGTTAGTTCCCTTACGATGCCCCTTTCGGGTTCCCTATGATAGGCCAGCTACTTTAAATAAATAAACCGATGAAAAAACGCTTTTACCCTTTTATTTGCGCAATTTAATATTATGACTACATGGCCCTAATATCTATTGCATAATTAAAATTAAAGCGGTAAAGTAGAGAGAGAGAGTATAGAAACCTTCGAAGCAAGCTTTCTATTAATTCTTTGAAATTAGGGTGCTTTTTGGCAGCCCTTCACTCTTTACAGCGCTGGAATCTCTCAAAAATGCTATAAAACACTCTAGAAAGCTCTCAGAAACTCCGGAAATGCTTCGGAGGGGTTTTAGAAAGAGAATTTGAAGAATTGTCTAGAGAGAGAATGGAAGAACTGTGTGAAATGAGGGGAATGGCGCGGCTATATATAAGGATTCGCGCCTGTCAGGTCGAGACGGTCGTCTCGTCTGACAAGGTCGAGACGGTCGTCTCGTCTGACAAGGTCGAGACGGTCGTCTCGCCATTCAAGACGGCTGTCTCGCCTTGCAGGAATGGCGAGATGGTCCTCTCGCCAAACGAGACGGCGGTCTCACCACTTGCGCAAGGCGAGATGGCGGTCTCGACCTTAAAAGGCGAAAATCCTTATTTTTTTGCCAAAAATCCCTCCTATCCTAGTATGGGGCCTAATAGTCTCTCCTAGTGGCTTCTTAGGCTTCATCCATCTTCGAATAAAAGGTCTTCTGGTCTTTATTATGAGGCCGGGCAAGATTTGGGGTCTACAATGACGAAGGCCTTCCGCACAAGCCAACATTAATTATAGGAAGGTTATTCTTATAATGACTATCAAAACGAATATAGATGTGCATACTGGCATGATGACACTAGCGTTTGGAGAGGAAGTTGTAACATTTAATATTTTTGAGGCCATTGTTAGAACTTGTGCGCAGCACAATGTTTGTGGTTGCGGAGAAGACCAAAAACCAAGAGGGGGGGGGGTGAATTGGTTTCTTATAAAATATTAGGGTTTTGAAATTTTTCCCCAAATTTCACTGATTAAAATGTTTGTAAAGTAAAGAGATAAAGGATAAGAAGATTACACAAGTGTTTTATACTGGTTCGGATCAAAAGACCCTACGTCCAGTTGTTAATCACTCTAAAAGAGGATTAACGCTGTCACTATAATCACAGTTTACAACAAATTACAAATTGAAAAAGATAAGTATTAGAAAACACCTCTCTTGAGTCACACAAGAGATGAACACCTCCTTTGAATCCACAAAGGATGAACAATAATTTTTCCTAGAGAAGACACAATACACAATCCACCAAGAGTCTCACTCAGTGATTCTTATCGCTTCTAGCCCACACTAGGTTTCAGAAGCCCCTTTTTCTTTCCTACAGAAAGTTCTCTGGCAATCACAGCTCTTAACTTTTGTATGAAAAAGGTTTTTTTTTTTTTTGCAGAGAGTCTTAGAGAACCTTAAATAGAGAGAATAGGGTCTGGGAAATAAAGGTGTTCGAAACTTGAAGCATTGGAAAAAGATTTCTCGAAAATTGATCCAAATTTGAAATTCAAAACTCATAACAGACGTAGATAATCGATTATCTTAAGTGATAATCGATTATTACAGAGCCATTTTCGCAGAGGAGTAAAACAGGACCAGGATAATTGATTATCTGGCTTGATAATCGATTATTCCAGAACTTACAAACTGGGATAATCGATTATCAACCCAGATAATCGATTATTCTAGTAAGGTTTTCAGAAAACATGTTTCAAAGCATGATAATCGATTATCCTGAGTGATAATCGATTATTGTAGAGTGGTTTTGATAAAAATGAACTTTTAGATGATGAACTATGTGTTGCCTATCTTAGACTCTAATTTTACAGACTCAAAAGTATAAAATAGAGTTATTACAAGTAAATATAGATGATTATAATTCTTCAAGTCTTTAAGTCCTCTGTTCTTGAATCATCATCAAAATCATCAGGCTTCATATCCTTGTATGTTCAACAATCTCCTCCTTTTTTATGATGATCAAAATTTGTTTTAAAGCCCTTTGTAAAAACCTATTTTTTCTGTCACAACTAACAAAACTATTAAACATACGAGCAACATTAAAATTATTAACCATATTAGGCTTTAAATATTTTCTCCCCCTATTTTGATTATAATCAAAAGAAATGAAAGCTCCCCCTCAACATGTGCATTAAATAGAAAAATAAACAACTCCCCCTCAATCAATGCAAACATAGAATTTTATTCAATAATTCAATATAGTACAAACAAGATAAAAGAAAAAACAAGAATTTTGAGGAAATTAGAACTCTTTACTCTCATCACTATTGAATTGTGCATCAAATCTATCTTCTCAATTACATACACGATCGTCCACATCCAATATTTGTCTTAAGATTTCTTGATGTCGTTCTTGAGATATAGAAAAGAATTCTTGCATTCTCTGATTCATATCGAACAACATGTCTTCAATGGGAGGACGGGATGTAGAGTGAGCAGCAGAAGATGTTGCAGCAGTAGGAACATCAGTAGCAGGCATATCAGCAACAGGCATATCCTCATCATCAGAATCTTGAGCAATGTCAGCCATGTGAGGAGCATCATCTTTATGAATGTAAACTCCATTTACATTCACCATTTGCAGCTGAGTAAGCGTGCTGTCAAGCATTCTATTAGAATTTAATGTCCTAGCCCGTTGTTCCCCTTCAACATTTACACCTTTGTATTCAAGAATCCTAGAGATAAGAAGAGCGTAAGGAATCTTGAAGGTGGGGTGACGCTTTGCTTTGAGAATTGTCAAAGTGACAAGGCTGGGCCAATCAATTGGCTCGTTGTTCATGATAGCATGGATGATACGAAGGTCAGTAGTATAACATTGAGCATGGTTTATGGCTCGAGAACATAGAATCCAGACAAGAAGATGCAGTAACATACGTTCTTCTTTCTTCAAAGGACTGGCCAAAAGTTGTCTGTCAATCTCCATAGCAGGATTGTGAAGGAAGGAACGATATGCCAGAATGCGGTTGAAATCCTCCAAATCAGCAAGGACATTGACAACATCATCTCTAATAGGAAAATGAGCAACATTTTCCCAAATGTCATCATCAAGAATGATGGTGACTCCTTTTAATCTGGATGTGGCGATGTTATCTCTAAATTTGAACCTGGAATAAAATACCCTGACCAAGTTAGGATAATATGTACCTTGCATTTTAATGAAGGGCAAAACTCCTTGTTGTTCTAGGAGATTTGGAAAGGTGAATCTCCTGTCAATGAAATGCTCCCCAATAAGAAACTTAGGAGATATAATACTCCTTTCCTTCCAAAAATTGAGAAATTCTTGTCTTCCTTCCTCATCAGACATCCATCGTTCAATAGAATTTGGGCGTGGATGAGAAGCAGGAGCAGATCTTCTCCTAGTGGGAATCTTACATCTAGAAGAGGAAGCCATTTGGGAATATTTTAATGTGGGAAAGATGGAGGATAGAAGGTTTTGAGAAAAGCAAGAGCTTTAGAAAGACAAGAGAGCTTGAAATCTATGAAGAATGCTTTGAATTAAAGTTTGGAAGTGTTTGGATTCGATTTTGAGTCCTCCTATATGTAGGAAATGATTCCAACGGCCATAAACAGCTAATTTGACAAGACTTAAAGCATAAAGAGTCATTACAAACAACTAGATTATCTCTAATGACACAAAATAATCGATTATCACTAGTGATAATCGATTATTTCTTCATCCCTGCCCAAAAAATGCATGAATAATCGATTATCACTTAAGATAATCGATTATTCTAGAGAGAAATTACTAATTTAGGTCAATGAATCACAGATAATCGATTATTGGTCAAAATAATCGATTATTACAGAAAGATTTTTCATGAATCATACATTTAAGCTTCAATAATTGATTGTTACCCAAGATAATCGATTATTCCAGAGAGATTGACAAACTTAACATGTATTAGACATAGGATAATCGATTATTTCCCAAAATAATTGATTATTCTAGTACAGAATGCAAAGATTTTACAGTTAAGCAGAGTTTAGACTATTTCTAATATTCCTAAGTCTCTCCTAAGTTCATAGAATCTATCCTTGGGCAGAGGTTTGGTAAATATGTTTTCTAACTGATGTTTTGTGTCTATATACTCAATTTTACAATTTCCTTTAGAATTGTGATCTCTTAAAAAATAATGCCTAATCTCAATGTGTTTGGTTCTAGAATGCATAACAGGATTCTTTGCGAGATTAATTTCATTTGTATTATCACACATTAAAGGAATGTCACCTAGAAAAATATTATAATCTTCTAGTTCTTGCTTCATCCATATAATTTGAGCACAACAATTTCCAGCTGCAATATATTCAGCCTTAGTTGTGGATAAAGCAACACAGACTTGTTTCTTAGAATGCCATAAGGATGATCCTAATAAATGACAAGTACCACTAGTGCTTTTTCTATCTACTTTACAACCTCCATAATCAGCATCAGAATAACCTAATAAACTTGGAGAAGCTTCAAAAGGGTACCATAAACCAAATCCTGTAGTTCCTTTTAAATATTTTAATATTCTTTTTACTGCAATTAGATGAGATTCTTTTGGACATGCTTGAAATCTAGCACACACACATACAAATTGCATAATATCATATCTACTTGCAGTTAAATATAATAGTGAACCTATCATACCTCTATGCATAGATTTTCCAAACTTGATTTGTCCTTATCTAGATAGCAGGACGTTCCCATTGGAGTATGTGCAGCTTTTGTAGAATCCATTTCAAATTTCTTGAGAATCTCTTTATAGTATTTGGTTTGTGACACAAAAGTGTCATCTTTAAGTTGCTTAATTTGAATTCCAAGAAAGAAGGTTAATTCTCCCATCATTGACATTTCAAATTCAACCTACATTATCTTAGCAAATCCTTCACACAAGGAATTATCAGTTTATCCAAAGATAATATCATCAACATATACTTGAACTAACAGAATATGTTATTTTACTTTCTTAATAAATAAAATAGAATCAACTTTTCCTCTAGAAAAATCTTTTTATATTAGGAAATTACTTAACCTTTCATACCATGACCTAGGAGCTTATTTCAAACCATAAAGAGCTTTCTTTAATTTAAAAATATGGTCAGGATATTTAAAATCTTCAAATCCAGGGGGTTGTTCCACATATACTTCTTCTTTGATAAACCCATTTAAAAATTCACTTTTAACATCCATTTGATATAGTTTAAATTTCATCAATGAAGCATAAGCAAGAAGTAGGCGTATAATCTCTAACCTGGCAACAGGAGCATAGGTTTCATCATAATCAATACATTCCTCTTGAGAGTATCCTTTGGCAACAAGTCTAGCTTTGTTCTTTGTTATATTTCCATCTTCATCAAGTTTGTTTCTAAATACCCATTTCGTTCCAATGACTTGATGGGATTCTTCTCTTGGAATTAATTCCCATACTTGATTTCTTTCAAATTGATTGAGTTCTTCTTGCATTGCAATGCACCATTGGTCATCTTTGAGTGCTTCCTCAACACTTTTGGGTTCAATCTATGAAACAAAAGCTATAGACATACAAAAATTTGTCATATTTCTAGTGCTTATCTCTTTTGAAATATCACCAATTATATTGTCCATTGAAAGTCCTCTTGGTGGTTGCCACTCTTTAGTCAATTCAGTTGGTTGAGATGACTCATTCTCATTCAAGTACATTTCTTCTAGAGCTTCTCTTATGTATTTATCATCACCTGTATATTCTTTATTTGACTCAAGAGGATTTCCCTCAAGGTCTACAATTTCATCAAAAGTAACATGTATAGACTCTTCAATATTCAAGGTTTTTCTATTGAATACTCTATAGGCTTTGCTAGATAGTGAATAACCTAAGAAGATAGCCTCATCAACTTTTGAGTTAAATTTTCTTAAGTTATCTTTTCCATTATTTAAGACAAAGCATTTACAACCAAAAGTTTTTAAATGAGAAACATTAGGCTTCCTTCCATTTAACAATTCATAAGGAGTTAACTTTATGATTGGCCTAATAAGCATCCTATTCAATACATAACATGCAGTACTTACAGCATCAACCCAAAAGTATTTAGGAACATTTGATTCATTTTACATGGTTCTAGCAAGTTCCTCTAGTGACCTATTTTTCCTTTCTAATACACCATTTTGTTGGAGAGTTCTAGGTACAGAAAAATTATGCAAAATTCTATTTTCTTCATAGTAATTTTCAAAAGATTCATTTTGGAATTCCCCACCATGGTCACTCCTTAACACTTTAATTCTTAAGTCTTTTTCATTTTGAATTTGTTTGGCAAAATTCCTAAAGACTTCAAAAGCCTCACTTTTCAATGTTAGGAAAAATGTCCAAGTAAATCTAGAAAAATCATCAACAATTACAAGAGCATAGTAATTTCCACCAAAACTTTTTATCCTAGATGGTCCAAATAAATCCAAGTGTAAAAGTTCTAAAGGTTTTGATGTGAAAATAACATTCTTAGATTTAAAAGATGATTTTATTTGTTTACCTTTTTGGCATGCATCACATAATCTATCTTTTTCAAATTTTAGTTTAGGCAAACCAATAACTAAGTCATTAGATATTAATTTGTTTAATTGATGCATATTTATATGAGCCGCTCTCTTATGCCATAATCATGGATTTTCTTCTTTAGCAACTAAGCATGTTATATTAGCATTAGATACACAATCCAAGTCAATCAAATAAATATTGTTATGCCTAATACCTTTTAATGCTATATTTTCATAATCCTTTAAATGAATGGTACAAAACTTACTTTCAAAAATTACCTTAAATCCTTTATCACAAAGTTGACTTATACTTAGGAGATTGTGCTTTAGCCCATCAAGAAGGAGCACATCATTTATCTCCAAGGTATTTGCACCACCAATATTTCCAGTTCCAAGGATTCTTCCTTTATTATTGTCCCCATAGGTTACATATCCTTGTTCCTTTGCTTTGAAACTCATAAATTTTTTTTTATCTCCAGTCATATGTCTTGAACACCCACTTTCAAGATACCACATAGACTTCTTAGATTTGGAAGTTTCCTACAAAACAAGAATATAATAATCTTAGGTCCCCATAACTTTTGGGTCCTTGGGCTTAGAGACAAGCAAATCATTTATCTATAGGAACCCAAATATATTTTCCCTTTGGAACACCAAAATGCTTAATTTAATACCTGTTTGATGTATGTCCATGTTTCATACAATAAAAGCATGCATTAGATTTAATTCTTAAAAAAGATATAACTTTATTTTGAGAAGATTTAAATCCTTTTTCAACCCATACCCTTTGGGTTCTATTTTTAGGCTCTTTTAATGGAACATGACATTTTACTTGAGTTTGTACATTAACTCCATCCTTGTAACAATCACTTAATTCTTTCTTTACTTTTTCAAGTAAGTATCTAAGAATGTCCATTTCATATTCATATTTTTTACATGATGCACATTCTATTTGTTTATTTCCTTTTTCCCCTAAAGTTACTATTTTTTTATTTTAAAGATTCTACTTCTTTTTCTGCTTTATTTAAATTCTTTTTCAAATATTTATATTCAGTTTTCAAATATTTAAAAGCAGCAAATAGTTCTTGATATGCATTCTGCAAAGCATCATAGTCATTCTCATCATCATTTGAAGAGCAGTCGGAATCACTTACCTCATAATCGGAAGAAATACTATCATTTGCCATCAAGCAAAGATTTGCTTCAATCTCCGAATCGCTTGACTCCGAACATGAGTCAATATCATCCTAAGCTATATAAGCTTTCTTTTTAAAGAATTTCTTTCCTTTATGATCATCAGTTTTCTTGTTTGGACAATCAGATTTTACATGTCCTGTTTCACCACAACCATAACATTTAAAACTTAAAGAAGAACTTTCTTTTACCTTTCCCTTACCTTTGAAAGGTTGTTCTCCTTTAGCTTTCATGAACTTTGTAAATTTTTTTATCATGAGGCTCAAGTTTTCATCCTCTTCTCTATCGAAACTTTATTTTTCCTTCTTTTTATTGATTTTAGAAACTTTAGTTTTGAAAGCTAGGTTTTTCTTTTGATGTTGGCCTTCTTCATCGTTTAACCTTCCAAGTTCAAGTTCATGCTCTCTCAACTTTTCAAAAAGAGTTGTCATAGTCATAGTGGCAAGATTTTGTGACTCCATAATGGAAGTCACCTTTGGTTGTCATTTCCTGTCCAAAGATTTAAAAATTTTCACATTTAATTCATCAGTGTCAAAAGTCTTACCAAGCCCTGTGAGATGGTTCACAATATGTGTGAAACGCTTTTGGACGTCAAAAATTGATTCTCCCATTTGCATTTTGAACATTTCATATTCTTGTATCAAAGAATTTTTTTCGTGCTCTTTTTACATCATCGGTTACTTCATGGGTTACTCTTAGAATTTCCCACATCTCTTGAGCACTCTTGCAAACGGATATCTTGTAAAACTCATCAAGGGTTAAAGCAGACGAAATTATATTCGTAGCACTAACATCATATTGGGCTTTCCTATTTTCTTCAGTCGTCCATCTAGAAAAGGGTTTTGGTTCTTCTACATCATTTACAATAACTTTGGGAATAAAAGGACCATTTACAATGGCATCCCATACACCCCTATCAACAGACTCCAAAAATATTTTCATTCTAACTTTCTAAAAAGGATAATTTTGCCCCGCTAAAAGTGGGGGTCAGTTGATAGAAGCACCCTCGGCAAAGGTTTAGTTTTGTCCGGCCATTTTTGAAATTTTGAATGACTATCAAAGCAAGATCTGATACCACTTGTTAGAACTTGCACGCAGCAGAATGTTTACGGTTGCAGATAAGACCAAAAACAAAGAGGGAGGGTGAATTGGTTTCTTATAAATTATTAGGGTTTTGAAATTTTTCCCAAATTTAACCGATTAAAATGTTTGTAAAGTAGACTGACTTTCTATGACCTATACTGATCGGTCATAACTGGTTCTGATCGGTCATAGAGATATTTTGATCGATCATAACTGATTCTGACCTGTCATATTACTTTCTATGTCGGTTAACAATGATAACCGACATAGGAAGTCTTACTTTCTATGTCGGTTAACACTGATAACCGACATAGAAAGTCTTACTTTCTAACTTTCTATAACCCCAGTATCTATATCGGTTAATAGTAACCGTGATTGTATGTGTTATCAATGTCGGTTATGCCTATAACCGACATAAAATGTTAAACTTTCTACGTCGGTTATGTCAATACCCGACGTAGAAAGTACTTTCTACGTCGGGTATTGACATAACTGACGTAGAAAGTGTTTTTTTTTTACAGTATCTGCATTTTCTTCACAGATGCTACCTTTCTTCGAGTAGACCTACCTATTCATCACAATTCCAGACAAATATTCACAGATCCAAACACTTGTACAGACAGATATGCACAGTTCATATATAGTTCCAGACAGATATGTACATATGAAACATATTGAAATCAATATATGTACCTCAGTTCTAGACAGTTCATTTACTTAAACAAATGTAAATTTGCTAACTTAAATCAATTCAATCAAAATTGTTACAAGTCAAATTTGCTATGAAGATTGAATACTTAAAAGGAAAGAAGCCCACTGCTCTCTAATATCGTCTAACACTTCAATCTTCATTGGAGATGAGTCTGTAAATTCGTACATATTGAAACATTTCAGATTTAGAAACCATTTAATAATTGGCATATTTGACTTAATTATAGTATATTTACCTCCCTCCATGAGGAAATAATATTTTTGGCTACGATGGTGTGCATGTGCTTCATCACATAATACCCGCACTCATGGCTTCCCGGTTGGCGTGGACACTACAAGTTAAATACATGTCAGATTAACTTTAAATGACAAATTGAACAACAGTAAGAGGCGTTTGGTCACCTTTGGTGCAATATACGTCAACTTCTTTCTAGCATGAGATGGAAGGCCTTGCAACCTTAGGTGAGCTTCCAAAGCTCTACAAAAGGACAAATAATTTTGGTGTAAGTGCACATATGATACAAAAATTAAAAAATCAATTAAAAAAAACCAAACTTACGCGTCTATGTGCTTTCTAATATCCAAATCATTTGGTTTCTTGTGTAATGAACACAAGAGAATCACAACAAATTGTCGAGGAACAATGATTATGAGCTGCCAATGACCCCTGCACGTTGAAATAATATTAGTAAAATTTCAGTTTTACATAAATGTGCATTAATTTATAATATGTATACTTACTGATGCAAGTAAGGTGCTAAGTAGACTTCTTTGCCCCCATTTTGAAATGTCTCTATCAAGTACGTTTGCACCTCTTCAACTTTATTCCCAATGGACTGAATGGCAACAGGGTCAACAAATCCATAGATAAAGGCAATCTTCCTCTCAACACACAAACGATGTAAATACCTTCAACATTGAAAATAAATAAAGTTATAAAATAATGTACCAGTGAGAATATAAAAAATATGTAAATATACTTACAATTCCCAAAGCTGCAACACCGATACACATAGCATATCAGTACCAGCGAGAAGATCAAAAATATCCCTTTGGAGTAAGAAAAAAGGGATCGTTTGGGTCCCGCATACGACTTCGGGTGGCATATCTAAGCTGTATGGGAGTGATCCCGATAGTCGCTGCTAGTGCACCGAGTCGCTGTAAAGCGATCGGTGGTGGTGGTGATTCATGCACAACTTCCTTTGCTTTTTCAGACCTCTTTCTATACAAGTACCAAAAATAAATAACATTAATATACATCAACCTATCAAAAAATAATAAGTAAAAGGGATAAATGCATGACACAACCTGTGAATGTGTTGGGATGGGTCTTGTTAATGAAACTGGCCATAAGATAAAATTTCTAGGTGCCCGTCCCACTTGTTTGAACCTCTTCAGTGGGAATAGGGATTAGGGCAGGCAGCATCCGGACATCTACAACCACCACTCTTATCATATCATGTCCAATACTCGGTGGTGGATGGTTGACCCCAATGCATACATTTTCCATAAGGTAAACAAATGATAAAATATTTTAGACTATTTAATGCTTAACGAGTGTACCAAATACATGTCAAAGATATAATACGTACCGTATGCCACCAAATGCTCGGGAGGACCCGCAACATACAACTCACGAGTCAGCAGTGTCGGTAGGAGCAACCTCTGCCCCTCTATCGGGAGCATCACAACTCTCCTTTGTGCCGACATGAATCGGGGATGCCTCTCGTGCGGGGACGGAAGGTTGAGAGGACAAAGATGCCAACTCTACTCGCATTGAGCTCAATAACTCGCCTTCAAGTCGAGTACACCTCATCTCGAATCTCCTTCCTAATTTGTTGTTTGAGGGACTCAAACTCCAACTCATTCGAGATGCCTCAAAGTAGGAGTTGCCACGGGTGGGGCACCAAAGTACTTGTCGATGCCCACCCCTCGTCCAGCGAGCACGAACACGTCCAGGATGCTCCGGGGTACCAATGGCCACTGCCAATATATCTTGACGGCCATGTGGGTGGAATGATCCCTGAGTGCTCTGCTCAACCAACTCATCCTACAACACAAAGGAAGGATTTTTTAGCAAATACATATGCTTATTGTAGTATAACATATATAATTAGTTTAGGATATGCTACTTACAATACGTTGAGCTACAACATTAGTTTGCTCAGATAAGTAAGTCCCTGATGAGTTACGGCGAGCTCTCTTCCATTTATCATGGCGTGAAGGGCGAGTGACAACACTCACAACCGACTCATCTCGAAGGATGACTTGAAGATGTCTCCTTCATCATCTTCTCCTCCAATTTCTCATAACCCCCACGAGACAACTCTGTGGGGGTGGATATTCTTTCTCCGAATATCATGTGCCTTACGCCACTTGGCCTGTTGCATTCCATGTTAAATACCAGATTTAAAACCTCTATTTAAAAAAAATGACTGCAAACAAATGACAAATGTGCTAACCCGAAACTTAGCGTCTAAACGCCGAGTCCGAAATGCCTGCCATGTCTCCTCATCTAAAAACCGATATCTGGTCACATGGGTTCTTGTTGCTCAATGCCCCATATATGTATCGACTAGTCGGATCACTCTTAAAACCTCTCTAGCGTTCCCCGACATATGAGATCCACTTTGTCCTCAACAAAGTGGTGTTAGGGACATCATATGTGACCTACACAATAAAAATAACATGAAGTTCCCAAAAAGTTAAATATATATACATGTTAAATGCTCAATAAGAGTAGGTACCGGGATACTCGCCAAATCTGCATCTTCGGTGTCTCGGAACATGGTCCCAATCCTCAATAAGAATACTAACCTTGCTTCTCCCAAGCAAGGCCACATAGCTAGTGAATCTAGCATTGTGCTCTCTCGTGGCTCTACCGTTTGCATGTCAAACTCGGATAGGCAATTTCGATTGGAGCTACGGTCGATATTCAAGTCCCTCAACCGTGTAGCACGCCTACCCTTTTCCCGGTAGACGGCTGACTCGATCACCACCTTGTGTAGGAGGGGGACTGTGTAGGAGGAGGGTACCGGATGAATGCTGCCATATCCGTGTTCAAAGAAAAAAATAATAGTTATTAATTTAGACAATATGACTGAAGATAAACAAAAAAAGTGCATACATTAAAAAATAATACATTAAAAAAAGTGCATATATTATCAAGTTGGAACATTCTCCCAAAATCCTTCCATATGGTCATAACGTGTGGCATGCACATCATCTATTTCTACATTAACACTCAAGTTTGGCATATTTTAAGAGAAACATGGTGTCTCTGG
Organism: Sphenostylis stenocarpa; assembly: GCA_963425845.1. Taxonomy (NCBI): domain Eukaryota; kingdom Viridiplantae; phylum Streptophyta; class Magnoliopsida; order Fabales; family Fabaceae; genus Sphenostylis; species Sphenostylis stenocarpa. The sequence goes on from OY731403.1 coordinate 52,219,524, forward strand.
TATATCAAGTACTAATTCATCATTCTCATGAGAAGTATACATGGGTTTTCCTTGTAGAACCACTGACCATCCTTTGTTAGCGGGATCGGTGACATAAAACACTTGTTTTGCACGAGATGCCATGATAAATGGTTCTTCGGTATAACGAGTATTTTCAAGGTTAACCAAGGTAAATCCAAGATCGTCGGTGAAGATGCCAGTATTAAAATCAACCCACTTACATTTAAAAATAGCTACTCCGAATATCGTGTAATCTATTACCCAAATCTCTTCAATTACACCAAAGTAGCCCATTGACGCCAGTTATCGGATATTTATCCTTTGAACTCGAGAAATGCATTGATTCAGCCACCACCATGACTCCACTATTTTGCATTGTGCTTATTTCATCTTCTCGCTTTGTATAAAATGAATAGTTATTTATATCATACCCACCCCAACATATCACATCAAAGTTTGGCTCACATGCTAGCCACTTTAGTGTATCGAAGTCTGTATTGTCACCTTCAACTTGTTGTTTAAACCACTTCAAAAGCTCTTGTTGTGTTCAGTGATCACCCACTTTTTAGGCATACGTGGATTATTTCGCTTCACAATGTCTTTATGAGCACTTAAGTAGGGGATGACTTCTTCATCGTTATTCAATATGTACAAATGCGCTTGAAGTACTTCATCTCGACACATTGTCACAACTTTTGCACCTCGAGTTCCTCTACCAAGACCTATTCCATGGTAACGAGTCTTAGGTAACCCTATAGCTTCAACTTCGATAAGTATTGTGTGCAAAACTCAATAGCTTCCTCTGCAATATATCTTTGAACAATTGATGCTTCGGGACGATATTGGTTCTTCACATACCCTTTTAATATCTTCATGTATCGCTCAATAGGGTACATCCATCGTAAGAAAAGCTGGACCACAGATTCTAACTTCCCTGGCTAGATGAACAATCAAGTGAACCATAATATCAAAAAATGATGGAGGAAAGTACATCTCAAATTGACATAATATGACTACTGACCTCATTCTCTAAGCTGATCCAAAACATCCGGGTCCATAACTTTACTACATATGGCATTAAAGAAAAAGCATAATCGAGTTAAGGAATATCTAACATTCTCTGGTAAGATACCTCGAATAGCCACAGGTAGAAGTTGTTGCATCAATACATGACAATCATGAGATTTTAACCCAAGCAATTTTAGATCTTTCATAGATACAAGTCTCTTCACATTGGAAGAGTAACCAAATGGAACCTTCACACCTCGTAAAAACTCACAAAAACTTCTTTTCTCTTTTCTAGACGAGTGTGTGACATGCTTGGAGGCAAGTATGTTCGGTTACCATGAGGTTGAGGAGCTAATTGTTCTCTTATACCCATTTCAACCATGTCCAAACGAGCATTGACACCATCTTTTGTTTTTCCTTGAATGTTAAGGAGCGTTCCGATGATACTGTCACACACATTTTTCTCTACATGCATGACATCTATACAATGCCTCACATCAAGAACCCTCCAATATGGAAGAACAAAAAGGATTGACATTTTCTTCCATATACCTGTGGCTTTCTTTTGCGTCTTTCCAAACTCACACGAAATCGCACTTGCTCGTTCATATACTTCTTCCCCACTTAAAGGTGTTGGGGCTGCATCATTTTCTTGACACCCGTTAAATGATTTTTTTAATTTACGATATGAATGGTTTGAAGGAAGAAATCTTCGGTGTCCAAGGTACACTATTTTCCTTCCATGTTGTAGTTGATAGTGACATGTGTCTTCTTCACATATCGGGCAAGCTTTATGTCCCTTTGTGCTTGTAGCCACTCAAATTACCATATGCTTGGAAAGTCATTAATTGTACAAAATAACATTGCACGCAACTTGAATAAGTCACACTGTGTACCCATCAAACACATCAACACCTTCCTCCCACAACATCTTCAACTCTTCAACCAATGGGCTTAAAAAACATCAATGTCATTTCCAGGTTATGCGGGACTTGAGATCATCAAAGATAGCATCAAGTACTTATGTTTCATACACAACCACGGAGGTAAGTTGTAAATAACTAACACCACAGGCCATGACCTATGTTTACTGCTTAAATTTTCATATGGATTCATTCCATCTGTAGCAAGTCCAAACCTAATGTTTCTTGGATCATTACCAAAATTCTGGAAGATGGAATCAATTTTTTTTCCATTGCAATCCATCTATCGGATGCCTCAACTGACCATCTTTAATACGACTATCTGCATGCCATCTAGTGAGCTTTGCATCATTTCCATTAGTGAATAATCATTTCAACGTTGGAACAATGGGAAGATACCATAACACTTTTGCCGGGGTACCCTTCATTACATCATTGTCAGAATCACCATCCTTCTTCTTGTATCGTGATTCCCCGCATTGTGGACATTCGTGAAAGTTCTCAAATTCTTTCTGTACAACACACAATCATTCGGACATGCATGAATTTTTTGGTACTCCATATCCATTGGACACAATATCTTCTTAGCATCATAATTGCGGGTTGGCAATGTGTTACCTTCGGGGAGCATGTCACTCAACAACTCAAGCAATTACTGTGAAACTTTTATCGAGTCCACCCATTCTTTGCCTTCACATTGAACAATTTTAGTACCGCCGACAATCGTGTGAACTTAGTACAATTTGTATACAAAGGATTTTTTGCATCATTGGACAACTTCTCGTACACATGTGTATGTTGGAAGGCATCTTGTCCAAGCTCACGAATCATTTCCTCCAGTTGATCATCCATCTCTAGATCAACTTCTTCTTTGTCTTCTACACTTGGCATGTTTAATAATTCACCATGCCATGTCCACTTTATGTAACTCTTTAGGAAACCATCACAAAGAACATGTTCCCGAATAACTTCGATCGGTAATCTTCGCTCATTCAAGCGAGTTAACACAAGGGCAATAGAATCTTCCATCATTATCAGAAACATTCATCTTAGCAAATTCAAGGAATTGTTCTACTCCACTCTCATATTCATTTGTTGTTCGTCTATAATTGATCCAACTCCGATCCATTGTTACCTTCTGTCACATAACACAACATATAAGTATAGTTTGAGGATGATAACATCCAACATGTTCTGCTTGAAATTGCGATGTCACGTGATTGGATATTTTAATCTTTCAATAGGAAGTTACTGTCCTAGAATGGATCATTTCATGGTCGACTCCAATCAAGGCTAACCGTATTGTCTCACATTAGGGTGAGCATAAGCGATGATAGTTTTCGCTTAAAATGAAATAACTACATTATAATACAAATCTAATTTTCAAAATCAAAATCACGAAAAAATGCCTACAGAAACACATTCAAATGACTAAACTACTTACAATACGTCTCTAAATTAGCTAAAGGCACCCGTGAACTTCCATCTCTTGACAACATTATTACATACCAGATTCAAAAATGTAAACCTACAATGGCTAAAGAAAGCACAAAAACTTACCTCTTGAAGACCTACAGAGGTGGCAGGTGGCGTGACGTGCAGAGCTGGGTGGGGAGAAACGTACACGGGCGACGGGCACCAACGACGGTAGCGAGCGGGCGGCACGAGGTACGAGTTGGCAGGTGGCGTGACGAGCGAGAGCTGGGTGGGGAGAAACGTACAAAGGCGAAGACGTTCGTAGAAGATACGGAGAGAACGGGAGCTCCGCTATGGGTGAAGTGAGAAATGGAGTGTCGCGACAGGTGTAAAACAGAGGATATTATGTCGGTTGCTCTCACACCCATCATCAAATACACTTTCTATGTCGGTTAAAATTTAACCGACACAGAAAGTTCACTTTCTATGTCGGTGAACTTTCCATGTCGGTTAAGTTTTACCCGACATAGAAAGTGAACTTTCCACTTACTATGTCGGTTAAAATTTACCCGACATAGAATGTTTATGATTTTATTACAAAATTGCCACCGCACTACATACTATGACGGGTGGACTACGACCGTGATAAAAACTCGTCATAAGAATGCTATTTTTCCACTAGCGCATGTTCACTGTGAGGACCCTCTTTGCGGAGATGTTGTTGACGCATTATTGCCATCATTTGTGCCATTTGTTCCCTTAGAGAGTTAATCTCGGTGGTGAGTTTGAGATTTGGCTCTTCTAATTGCTCCATCTTTTTAGCTTTCTGAGCGCGAGTGAGGACGGGCGGAAGACCAGCCACTTTCTAAATGATTTTAAAGATTTTTATTATGGCTCTTTATTTCAAATAATTGGTGTGAGATAGATATGTCTTAGACAATAACTTTGGTATCCTCTTAAAAGCCTATGCTTAAGGGGTACCATACCCACCTCAGTGTGATAGCTCCCTTTTTTAAAGGTTACCATCATACCTTAGCGCGCTTATCTCTTCTAGGAAGATTATAAACACACTTGGGTCTCTTTCGCTATTGTCTAAGGATATCTAATACATCCTAGAATGAATGTGTTTATGTATGAGAGATTTTATTATGATGATGTTTATGCATACTTTTCTTACTGTGTTTATTTTCTCTCTTAGTTTTACCACTTATTGGATGATGTGGTATGAATGATACGACTTTGCCAATAATCTTTTTATTGTAAAAAGGTTTTTATTGGTTTTAATCGTTTTTATATGTTTTTTATAACCCTTTATCTCTTCTGTCGGTCAACGTGGCTACTTAGTTTACAAAGAACCTGAAACCAGGCTAGCTTAACTGAAGACTGTCCGAGATAAAGTTGGTTTATTCTTATCACTTTTATGGTTTTTAGGATTTTTACTTTTTGTCTATTGTATGATTACCCTATGCTAATGCATCAATACAAATGCAGCAAACGAATGCACACACAATTCATTCATCCGTGAGCAGAGTCATGTTAATTTCGAGGTAGGGTTTTCCTGCAAAAACGTGCTTGGTTTAGGCGGTTCTAAACTGTTCTCACCAAGGTCAA